>JAWMRA010000113.1:90728673-90758556 GCA_035584735.1 Pseudotriccus pelzelni | reverse complement strand
GCTTCTTGGCCCTTCTGTCTTGCTCTTGACCTCTTTACAGCTCATCACAGTCACGCAGGATTGCCAAGGCCCCAACAACCAGTCTTCAGGAATTCTAGGTTCCAGAAATTAAGGGTAAAGGCTGGACCAAGAAAGATGTACCCTCAGTGGGAGAGGATCAAGTCAGAGAATACTTAAGCAAACTGGACATATGCTAAGTCCATGGGCTCTAACAAGGTAGGTACCCTAATACCCACAGGTATTAGGTACCCACAAGAGCTGACGGATGTTGTGGCAAGGCCACTCTCAATAATCTTTCACTGATCATGGTGACTGGGAGAAGTGCCTGAGGCTGGAGGAAAGCAAATGCCACCTCCATCTTCAAGAGGGGCAGGAAGGAGGTCACACAGAACCCCAGGCCTTATCCTGATTCCTGGGAAGGTAATGAAGCAGCTATTCCCAGAAACCATTTCCAGGTACATCAATGTCAAGAAAATCATTGAGTCATCAGTATGGAATTACCAAGGGAAAATTAGGCCTGACCAACTTGATAAACTTCTATGATAAAGTGATTGCCCTGGTAGATGAGTGCAGCAATAGACATCTGGAATTCACCACTGCCCTTGGCATCACCTCCCGTAATATCCTCACAAAGGATCTTTGCAGATGCCTGTGCTGGACAGACCCACCGGGAGGCGGACAGGGCACCGCCAGGCTGGGCATGCACAGGCAGGCGGAGAGGCGATTCTCCCGCCTTCCCTCCCTTCCGCTGCCAGCGCCAATGGCCGCCCTTCCTCCTCCTCCTCCCCCGGAAGCGGCGTGCGGGTTTCCCCCTCCGAGCAGGAACTCGGTGCAGCCCGACTGAAGGTAAGACGGGAGAAGGAAAGCGCCCGGAGCGCCGCCCGGGGTCCGCGCCGTGGCGGTGCCGCGGTAGCGAAGGCACCTGCCATGGGGAACGCGGGGCGCTGCGGGGGCACCTCCCGCTCCCGGCGAGCCGCGCCGCCCGCCCGCCCCACCCCTGCCGGCCGCGCCGCCCTGCCCTCGGGCCGCACAGGGAGCGGGGACGAGGCGGGTCGGGACGGCGGTGCCTGCGGGAGGGGGCGGTGGGTGAGCGGGGCCGGGGCGGAGCTCGGGGCCGCCCGTTTTTGCGCAGCGCCCGCGGGGCCGTGCCCGGCGGGGCCCGTGCGGGGCCAGGAACGTGAGTCAGCACCGCCACCCGCCGGGACTGGGCTCCCGGAGCGCGGCCGGAGCTGGGCGGGACGGCGCTTGTTTTGGAGCACGAAGCTCAGCCCGCTGGGTCTGCCGCGGTCCTAGAGCGGCCCGGAGCAGCCAAAACAGCCGCGGCTGCCCGAAACAGCCGAGCTCGGCCGCGGCTGTTACCGGCCCGCCTCGGCTCGGTCGTGCCTGCGCGCCGCTAGGCTGGAGCTCGGGCCTCGGCTCTCGCCGGGGTTTCGGCCTCAAGCATGTGTTTGGGCCGCTACACTGCAGCGGTGGCTGCTGGAGGAGTATAGGCGTTGGGTGCTTTGTAGGTTTAGCCGTGTCTTTCGTACTTGGAAAAATACAGCAGCGTGATTCGAGTCAAAGTCGTTTATTTCTTCTTCGGGTATCAGTGATAATTGTCAGTGAATGAGAGACGGGCTTGTTGAGTGCAGATAGACTGCAAAGCTAAAGCAGGCATAAAATGGAAAATGCTGTATAGTTGAAGAAAAAAATAAATGCTATATCATGTTTTGGTTTCTGTTTCTTTAGATAATGGAGTCTCATAGCTCTGTCAGACTTCACAGGAGTAAATCACCAGCTTCTGAAAGTGAAGACGAGATTGAGTTCGTTGGAGTAAGTATATCTTGTACTGGAAGCACACTGCTTGTTGTAATTAATACATTCTCAATAGTCCACTAAAACAGGAGGGGAACTTTGCTCTGTTCATGGTGATTACATTTTGATGGAAAGCATTACTCTTGAATTTCAAGATAATTTGATTGGTGAATCTTTGTGTCAGATAACAAATGGATATTAAATGCCCTTTCTTGGAAGAGTATAAAATGATGTCAGTTGGTCCTATGGAGAGAATATGGACTGGAGTATCCCAGCAGGTCAGCGGGGAATTACAGTCATCCATGACATATGTAAGAAGTCACTGTAGAGGACTTTGGTAATCATTGCGTAGCATTTTGCTTCATGAATAGTCTCGCTTAACGTAATGGAATACAGCGAAACAATGTTAGAAATGCTGTACTTGGTTTAGAAGAAGAGGAAGGAAATCATAGGTTAGCAGCCTTAAACAGTCCTCTCAAGGTGCGAAGCACTTTATAATACTGTTGTTGTACTGCAGTACAACTTGTAACCTAATACTAACATCTTTTATGTGAATGTAACTTTAAGACACTTTTATTTATTGGATGTCCAATAAAAGCAGAATGTTTTTCATGCTGCTTGTGGTCTGAACTCAATCTGTCATCAGTGAAGTGGTGCTAAATGGCAGGGTTACATAGAAACATAGTTGTTTAGGTTGGGAAAGACCATTAAGATCATTGGCGCCAACTGTTAACCCGGCACTACCAAGTACACCACTAAGCCACGTCCCTAATTGACTCAACTGTTAATCCAGCACTGCTAAGTCCATCACTAAAGCGTATCCCTCAGTGCCACATCTACACATTTAAATATGTTTTTCCTGAAGGAACAAGTCATGTGAATAAGATCAAGTGATTAATTGATGGCACGATTATTAATGGCTGGTTTCCTGTGGATTTGTCTCATTTTTGAACAATACGCTGAACAATAACTAGATTTTTTTCCCCGCTTTATTTTATATGGTGTTTGATTAAAGCCTAAGTTCAATGTGCAGACTTTTTCTGCAGGGTTATTTAGATGCTGGAGTATCAAGGATTTTTGCAAAAATTTCAAATACTTGAATATTTCAGAGACTTCTCAATCTTGTAGTTGAATTAGTCAAAATTAACTAATGAGTTCAAAATTCATTATATATGCACAAGCATTCATGTGTGTCTGCAGCAGAGGATTTGGGGATGTTGGTGAACAAGCTGGCAATGTGGGCCTGCAGCCCAGAAACTCAGCTGTATGCTAGGCTGCACCAAAAGCAGTGTGGCCAGCAGGTCAAAGGAGGTGATTCTGTCCCCTCTGCTCTGCTCACATGAGACTCCACCTGGAGTGCTGCATCCAGCTCGGGGGTCCACAGCGCAGAAATGGCACTGACCTATTGGAGCAAGTCCGGAGGAGGGCCACCAAGTTGATTAAAGGGATGGAGCACCTCTCCTGTAAGGAAAGACTAAAAAAAGTTGAGATTGTTCAGCCTGTAAAAGAGAAGGCTTCGGGGTGACCTAGTTGTGGCCTTCCAGTACCTGAAGGAAGCCTGTAAGGAGCTTGGAAAGGGACTATTTACATGTAGTGCATGTAGTGACAGGACAAGGGCAAATGGCCTCAAACTGAGAGTAGATTTAAATTAGAGATTAGGAATAAGTTCTTTACTGTGCAGACAGTGAGGCTTTGGAACAGACTGCCCAGAGAAGCTGTGGATGCCCCATCCCTAGAAGTGTTCAAGGGCAGGTTAGATGGGGCTCTGGGAAACCTAGTCTAGTGAAAGATGTCCCTGTCCAGGGCAGGTGAGTTGGAACTCGATGGTCTTCAAGGTCCCTTCCAACACAAACCATTCCATAATTCTGTTATCATGGTTGTAAATCTTCATTTTCTTCAAACTGGGCAAAGAATGAGGAAGCTAGCGTAGCTTGGAATGCATAACGATTGAAGGGCTGCTGGAGCACCAGGAGCAGTAACTGAAAGAGAACTGAAAGAAAAGAGCTAAAATCAACACTTCTAACTACTTTATTTTATTGGCTTTGCCTGTGAATAATACATATCCTTTGTGGTTCTAGTGACAGTTGGTTCCAAGAGAGGCTGCTAGATATAGGAAGATGACTGTGCTTAGTCTTTTGCAGGATTTATATCCTGGGGTGAGGAGCTTACTGTTGTCATTGATGAATACATGGGGAAAGGCATGTGACCCTAGCCATCACCTGTCAGCAATGTGTCCTTAGATCTCTCATTTGCTTCGAGTGAGAGTGACTTTAGACCTCTCAACAGGATTTCCAGACTACTTGACTAGCTTTAGATCATCGTTTCCGTATAATAATGTGTATGGCTGGAAGTGTAAATGTTGCATATGGATGCTACCCAGTTGTGTCCATGTCCTAAAGACACCAAAAGCATGGGCTTAGAAGGGAATTAGTTAATATATCAAATCAAGTGATTCACTAAAACACAGTAGCTACCATTTAAATATTTTGCTTCCTTTCCCCCGAGGTGTTAAATACTGGATATTCAACTGAAGTATTTGTCTCTCTGGCTTTTAGTTTTATCACAGCAGGAGCTGAATAGGTAGTGTTGTTAGGAAGCATCTCTGAAGTAGAACCTGCACTCAAGTCAGCCAAGGACTTGAATTTTTGTATTTGCTGAGTTATAGAAATCAAAACTTTCTAAGTGCATGTTGGTTTGCAATGTTGGTCAGTTACTTAGTCTTAAAGTTGGAAGTCTATTGGGGCAGAAATTTAGAGGACAAATAGTACGGCTTGTGTAATTTTTTAAAATTTATTTTATTGTAAAGTTGTTCTGTACTAAGTGTGTTTACATAGTGTGTACACAATTTGTGCTCTTATAAATATTTGTCAAAAATAAGTTTGTTGTCACATACATGAAAGCTAATTTCATGTTTTCTGGATGCTAGTGTGTGTATAATTACGCCAGAGTTTAACTGTACTGTTTAAATAAACTGGGTATTTCGTCTGAATGCACTTTAAGTTAAAAACTGAACAAATAAAACACCTTGCATGATGTATCAGTGGACAAGGTGTCTGTTAGCTAGGCCTGATTACCCAAAGGTTGAGTGAAATGAGGGAGGGGGAGAAAGAGATCACAGTTTAGGGCTTTTGGAGAAAACTTCTGGGGGCAGTAAAAATGAGCTTCACAGAACTCCTTGAGAAGATGGTCTTTGGAGATGAATATGAAGCTTCCATCTTTACCAGTTGCCAGTTAAACAGTTTTGATTATATCAACAGTTAAAATTGGTATTTTGTGTAGAACAGTGGAATTACAGTTTAGTTAATTTAATGCTGATACTTTCAGGCAAAGCTCTGAATAACAGTAGAGATGCCACAGCTACCTGGCGACTCAAAAACCTAGAAATTCTACAAACCGAAAAAGGTCGGATTTTTGTTGGTAGCTCTGTGGCACTGCTGTTGGTTGGTGAGAAGAGTGCCTTTTGAAGATTATTTAGGGAAGTAATTGAGGAGTGGAGAATGATTTTTGTTTGGTTTTTTTGTTGCTTTGTTTTGTGTTTGGGTTTTGATGTTTTTGGTTGTTTGTAATGTGAAGGATGTGCTTACAAGATGTGAAGACTGAGCATATCTTAGTGCTCGTGCATCTGAGTACTTAGTACTTGATGTCTTCCTGGGTGCCAAGTATGCCCATATAGTCAGCTAGAGAGGCCCCAGCTTTCAGCTGTTCATTGAGAGCGTGGTGTTTTTCTGTGCTCTGAGGCTCTTTTGTGCCAAGATGCTATTTAGCTGGTGGTGCTCATCTTGTGGGGAGTTACAAAGTGTTGGACAAAGCTATCTGATCCACAGTTTCTTAACTCTCCTACAGCGTGGAATCCTCAGGGTTGGCAACATCTTTGCATTACTATTTAGTTGAACCAGTTGGGAAAAAACAAAGTAATTAAAATTCTCGTAACTTTGAATTTGGGGTTCATCCTATGTGGAGGTGAGCAGTACAAAAAAGTTGGATAGAAAAAGGCACAGAATTCGATAAGGAAAAAGAACATTTCATGTGTGCAAACAACATTTAAACAAGTGTAATATTAGTTGCATTAAATTTACTGTTCTGGTCACTTGAACTTTCTAGACTTGAAAGCAACTTATTCTGCATTTCAGCTGTCAGTTTTGGAAGTTTTATTTAGTTGCTGAACCCACGGAGTAAATAAACACAAGTAGGGAAAATCTCTGCCTTTGAAGAAGGTACAGTTGTCAGGATCAGAGCTGAACATTTCAAAACACATTATTGAACTGATTGGATAGTCAGGTGGTCTGAGTGTGTCTTTGAACCCTTACTTGCTAACATCTGTTTAAAAACGATTTAATTTCTTAAGAGTTGTACAGAGACTGTCAGTTTCTACAGAAACAAATTTGTAAAGAATTTTTTTTATATTTCATTTAGAAAATGACGTTGTCTTTATTTAATCATTAAAAATTAAGCACTCTTTTGGGGTAATTTGAGGTCTGCAGCTTGATTCATAAAAGCTTTTGGTATCTGTCCAAGATATCATTCCTCTTCCTTGCTGGTGACTGTTTATGCCTGGCCAGCTGAGCAGCTTTACTGCCTTGAAAGGTGGAACAATGTAAAGAATGAGGCGCAGTAAGAGCAGCAGAGAGGATTGCACACTGCCTTTCTCTCCACTACTCCTCGTGGGGCAGGAAGTCTTCCTAGCCTGCCCCACATGGTTCATTGTTAATATCTTGAAGAAACTGCCACATATATGGCAGAGATGGTACTGTACCTCCTGTACCTCTTCAGGAAGTCCTCCTTCTGCCTGGAAAACTTAACTTTCTAAGAAATAAAGCATAAATATGGACTATGTAACAGCTCTGTGGTATCTGCCAGATATATTGCCAGACGAATGGCTAATACTGTAGTTTAGTCAAAAACTGTCATGATTTAGATGGCACTGCATGTACAGATTTAAAACAAAAAAAAAACAACAAGAAACCAGACCATCACCCCGTCATTACAAAAAACTTAAACTTATCTTTGATTTTTATTTCTTTACCTTGAAGCTAGATAATAACTTTCAGAATCTGCATCTATGTGCAGAATCTTTCTGTGGCATGTGAAGATTTTAGTTGGCTTTGCCTCTCATTAAAGATACAAACACATGTGACCATGGGTGTGTGTTGGGTCACTTGGAATATTTTTGTTTGGTGTATGTGGACTTACTCCTTCTGTTTCATGTTCATTATACTAATTATTTAGTTGGCATGTGATGATGCCATAGCGTGATACAGGTTTGGGGTTTTTTTGCATGGCTTTGTGTTATATGGGTATAGTGCTTCTTTTTTTGCCTTTAAAAACTGAAGACTTACAGCAGTGAGTATGGATGGAGCTCCACATTTTATTTAATACATCTTTAAAAAACCTGCGTGCCTAGTTTGGGTTGCTGACTTTAATTTTTCTTCTGTGTTTGCTTTTTTATGTTTGTGCCAACATTCTGCTTTCTACTGGAAGCTTGTAGTAGAAATGGTAAAATTGGTATGGTTAGAGAATGAATTGGAGACATCCTAAGGAGGAGACAAAACCGATCAGTAACCTTTAGTGACTCACAGAGGGAATGGAAAAGAGGGACAAAAGATGGGAAATATGCATGCAAAAGGAGCATATGGCTGTCAAGCTAGGAAGAATAGAGAAGACCTGAGTATTTGTTGATAGCTAGGGTTGTTTGGCCTCCATATTCCTGCATGGAGTCCTGATCAGGCTTCCTGGATTTATGTCTTTGAAACTGAATGCTGGACAGACTGTTTGGACATGTGTTTTCATGCTTCTGAGTGTGTGGTGTGAATGAGTAAAATGTGTTTTCTTTTAAAATAAAATTACCTCCCCCTCATTGTAATTCCAGTACAGAGAAGACACTTGTGACCTGCCTGTGGAATATCTGCTCAGCCTTCAGGGCTTAAATGTGTATGAACTGTTTCCCACTTTCTTAATGTTTGAAATGCCCAAGGAGTTTAATTTCTTGTGTATTGGGTCTGGTTGAGATGAAGTTCATTTTCCCCATAGCAGCCCTCACAGTGCTGTGCTGTGCATTGGTGACTAGAAGGGTGTTGATAACACGCCAGTGTTTTGGCTACTGCTAAGCAGAGCTCCCACAGAATCAAGGCACTCCCCAACATTCCGCCCTCATCAGTAGGGATGGGATGGGCAAGATTTTGGGAGGGGCATAGCCAGGACAGCTGACCCAAACTGACCAAAGGGATATTCCGTAACATATGGTGTCTACTCAGTAATAAAAGCTAAGGGAAAGGACAGTGGCATGAGCACCCTGATAAAGTGGCCACCACTGCCCATGACAGAGTGACTGGAACTAGGTGAGCTTTAAGGTCCCTGACAATCCAAACCATTCTGTGATTTGCTATTACATCATTTGTCTTCTGGAGCAGCTATTGTGTGTACTGAAGCTCTACATCTTGGGAAGTGACTGGTCATTGCTTGATGATGGGAAGCAGAGAATAAATCTTTTGTTTTCCTTTGCTTCCACATGTGGCCTTTGCTTTTGCTTTATTAAACTGCCTTTACCTTGACCCAGGAGGATTTTTTTTCATCTTGGTTTGTTCCCCGACCTCGCTCTGCTGAGGAGGCGAGTGATAGAGTGGCTTGGTGGGCACCTCGTGTCCAGCCAAGATTAGGCCTTCACACTTTTGGAATTGAATTTGTGTTTTTGAAAACAAAACCAAAACAAACCCTGAAAGTAAAAACAAGGAGAGAACGTTTAACATTGGATAGTGAGATCTAAGGCTGTTCCTCTCTTGGTAACAGGCTGCTTACCTTATTACCATTGAATTAATGGCACGGGTTGAGTATCTTTAAAAATGTAGGTCTGAGCTGATTGAAAAGGTGAAGATTATAGTGTTATTAGGCAAGCCAAGATTGTTAATTTGATTTTTTTCTACATGATACCTATGTATTAGATTATTTTTGCATACTTGTTTGCATGTTTTACCAATTTTGTGGAATAGTCTGTTTAGTGGAAAAGTTGCCATGCCAGAATTTCCTTTACTGCACCTTCTTGACACCTTGGTGAAATGCTAATGCTGACAATGTGCTATAATGCATGCAGTATTTTATCTCGAAGGACAACAATTCATTGCTTTTCCGTGTGTAACTCTTTATTCCAGGAAGGACCTTTAAGACCTGTACTTGAATGTATTGATCTTGTCAGCAGTGAGGATGAAGAACCTAACAGCAGTTCTTACATTCACGTGAGTATGTTGTAAAATATTTTAGGACATCTCAGCTGAATAAAATAATTGCTCTTCTGTATTTTTTCCTGTTGGTTACTTTTCACAAAAGCCTTATTAGAGGTATTTTTAACAAGTAATAAATAAATAAAGTTGAAGTATTTTGATTTTTTTCCTACTGTTGAGTGGAAGGCAAGAATGCCAGCACTTCCATTTTTTTCCAGAGCTGTTTTTTGCCTCCTTGAAATGGGCTTGGAACTTTTATTTGGTTTTCAGTTATGTTAGCAAGTGTGTTGAAGAAAAATATCACTTTAGAAGCAGCCTCGGAAGTCTATGTGTCCAGTTTCTAGCCTGCAAATGTATCTGGTCTACTCCCAGGCCTTTTCTTTCTAAAAGAACTTTTTAGGAAAAACGTACAGGTTGGAGGACCTTATTCCAATGACGGCCTGGTTTTCTCTCTGCCTAATCCTTCACAATCCCTTCTAAGACTGTATGAGTCAGAAGCAGGTTCTGTTTATCGCCCGAGCTTATTGTGCCTGCTCTGTAGGGCCTTTGGGAGAGGCAGTGATTAACCCTACGAGAGTTGGCTTTGGCAGCAGCAGCCATCTCTTGACTTCTGCTTTACAGTGTTACAGTAGAGGATGTTTGTAATAATAGTGATTCTTAAGGAAAGGCGGATCTTCCGTATCTTCACAGGCTGACTCTGCAGCAATGATTGCTAGAGTTAGTTGTGTAATAGGAGCAAATTACAGTGTATGGCCTATCCCTTATGCTAGAAAAAGCTAAGGATCTGCCTTTCTGAAGATAGTAGGCAGTGTTAGAGCAATAATTGTTTCAGTTCTCGGTTTTTCAGGTAGTCTGCATGTTGGCTTTCAAATGAGTAGGGATTTTGTTTACTTACTTAAAATAATTTTCTTAATTTTTCTAGAACACCCTGCACAATCATCCATGTTCCTCTACTGCTTTGGTGAGGCTAGTGATTATGATGAATTGCCTCAAATAAGTGGAGAGGAGGGTTGTTTCAGCTGCTTCTTTAATAGAAGTTACAGATGTTGATAAATACTGGAAGAGAAAATCAGCAAGGTAGATCATGGAACTTAGGCTAAGAGTTGGAACTTAGGATAAGAGTATCTGTACTGAGTTATGTCCTGATGCCTGGGCATCACTTTTCACCGTATTAGTGCCTGTTACTTAATCACCAAGTAAGTGTTCAACTTTGCAATTGTAGAGACCTAAGCGTAAGGATCACATTGACTATCAGAAAGAACGAGTTGCATCAACACTGGATCGTCTGGCACGACATGTTGAAGTAGAGAAGCAGCAAAAAGAAGAGAAAAACAAAGCCTTTAAGGTATTAGAAGTATTTTGTTCTGCTAGAATTGCATCGTAAAGGCCTTGTAGTCACAAGTGTCATTGTTTTCATTACTAAATAAATAAAATGATTGGTGAGCCAGACCTGGAACTAGCAACTAGGCTTCTGCGGCATCATTCGAAACGCAATACAGACTTTGTCTCTTCAGTGGCTTATAAATGATAAATTTGCCAGTCTTATTGCAGTTCCTGAGGATAGGAAAAAACTAAATTCATGAAAATCAATGGCAAAAAGTTGTTCTCTTGTTTGTATATATAGCAGAGGAACCTTAACATCAATTACTCTTGTTGAGTAATTGAAAAATAGGAGTTATCACAAACAGCCATGCAGCCAGCAAGCCTATTTATTTACTTGCTTGTCTGAGATTTTTTGGGAAACGGTTTGCCACATTAAATCTCTGTATTGAGTAGTATTTTATAATGTCATAAATTTTTTTGTGTTTAAGGCATAATTTTAAAGTTGAATCCTATTAATTGCATTGGGCAGAGATTTGAAAGGCTTGTACTTTCTACTTCTATTGCAAAGTAGGAGATGCAGTCAGTAGGCTTAATGGAAGGGCTGCTTTCAGTGGGAACCTGGACAGCTTGAAGGAATGGGATTACAAGAACTTTATGAAATTGAACAGGAACAGAGTCAAATTCAATATTTGTGGAACATGCTGACTTTCCAGCCTAATTTTCTCAACACTTTTAAAATCACATGACTGTACTACAGTTACAGCTTTTTATAGTCTATACTGGACTATTCAACTGTAAAACAACAGAGTAAAAGGCTGTTAGATATAGTCCAAGCCTATAGGCTGTTATATATAGCCTTAAGTCCGGAGGCCTACATCCCTCTCCTGTCTCCTTTACTGAGAATTTGGCGATCTGTTAATGTCTGCATGTGTCAAGTAACGTCAGAGATAACGATGTAGCTTTCAATGTACTTTGAGAATGAAAACTAAAAAATTAAAGATGAATATTTTCCTCCTGGGTGGAGGAAAACTCATCAGTTAATGCAACTTACAGAATTAAATTTAGTCTTCAAAGTGAAGATGCCTTTTTTTTTTCCCTGTCAGTGGAACGGATTTCAATAATGATTTTGTGTTGCTTTTTTAAATCTTCATGTTGATTTGTTTCTCTTTATAAGATTATAATCTTATGTGCATGCTTCAGAAACTTCAGTAGTTACAGTAGAAGTAAATTAATAGATGAAAGATGCAGCTCTTGAACTTTGGGGGACAAAATTACTATTTTAAAATGTTTTTTATTGCTTTTATGTTCTGTCTTTATTGTGTTAAACAGAAATTAATCAAGCTGTAAGATTTTATTTTTCCCCTTCTTTATGTTTTTGTTGGCGTGGGTTTTGTTGGCTTTTTCCTCGCGTTTTTAGAAACCCATGTGTAAGTTTTGGGATACATACTGAAACTTTAATTTTTTAAAAATAAATTTGATCACCACCTTGCCTGGTATGTTTTCCTTCTCAGGAGAAGGTTGATTCCCAGTATGCTCACGGGTTGCAAGAATTAGAATTTATTCGGGAACATAGTGATACCGAAGCTGCAAGGTTATGTGTGGACCAGTGGTTAAAAATGCCAGGTAAGAGGATGAAGCTAAGTTTCAGTGATGGTCTCTAAATCCTGAATTGGTGAATAAAACATGTGATAATTACATTGAGTTTGCAGGTGCCATGTGCGTAACCAAATCCTACAAATATTAACTTTGCTAGCATGTGGCATTTCCATAAAATCCATTCTTCTAGTGCTTTCCTGCTTATGAAATTTAAGAAATAAAATCTAAAAGTCACTAAGGCCATGTTAACAATTTTTATAAGAGAAGCTGCTAGAAAGAAAAAATACTACTATTGAACTGCTGCTTAGGAAGATGTCTACCTAAGTAAGGATGTTTAATGAATTTCAAATAGTGCATGGATGAAGGGTGTGAAAGTGCTTAAAAAGTTACACTGCTGAGGATTGAAGGAAGTGAAAGAGCAGACTTCCTGAGTAGGAGTGTACATTGTTAGTTTGCTTTTAAGAATCACTGTAACTTGATTTTTAAATGCTTTAGGGCTTGTGTGTTATTTTATTTGTTTTCTTAAGCCTCTGTAGTTTATGTTCTGGTTAAGTACATTGTTTTATAACGCAGGTCTGAAACCAGGCTCTGTTAATGGTGGAAAAAGGAGTGCTTGTAAGAGGTCAGCTCAGACACAAGTCAACAGCAGTCCCAAACACTGTCCTGTGATGCATTGCAACAGAGAGTTTGATAATGTACATCTTCTTCTAGGTCACCTTCAAAGGTAAGGACACAGTGCAAGAGCTCAGTGCAAGATAGGACAATGAAAGAGTGTGCTCTAACTTAGGAATTCAACATCAAGTCTACTTTAAACTGCTGGTACTGACAGAGTTCCATTTTGAGAGCCAATTAATATGTTACACAATTTATATAGCTGATGTGATGAACTTCACAGGGGGTTTTTTGTTGTTTTGGGTGGGTAGGGCGGTTGTTTGGTTTTTTCCATTCAGAATTGATTTCTTGTTGAGCATTTTGTAATACATGGGGTTTTTGAGAAACAAGATTTCTGTTCTCCAGTTCTGTTGTATCATCATTCAAACTTGAAAAAGAGCAAAAGGCTAATTTACACAGTTTGATGGTAGGATTAAAAAAAAAGAGCCCCTAATGAATGGAAAGAGTAACAAGAGCTGTAGGTCAGACATCTGTTCATAGCTGATGATTGCTAGTCAGGGCTCAATGTGTCTGTGGTCAATTCCAGCAGATACTGCCTTTTAACTGATGAATGTGTTTGTGGGGAAGATGGTAAGGTGAGAAGCTGAGGGAAGTGTCATGGATTAACCCCAGGAGGCAACTCAGCGTCGCACAGCTGCTCACTCACACATCTCGCTGGGATGGGGAAGAGTATGAGAAGGTTAAAAGTGAGAAAACTGTGGGCTGAGATAAAAATAGTTTGATAAGTAAAGCAAAAGCTGCATGCACAAGCAAAGCAATATAAGGAGACAAACAGGCAGAGCTTTATCACATGTAATAGCTCGAGTGATGTGTTTGCCTTCCCAGCTACCTCCCCTTCCTCCTCCTTCACCCAGCTTTTATTGCTGAGCACAGGGTCTTATGCTATAGGCTGCCCCTTTGGCCAGTTGTGGTCAGCTGTCCCAGCTGTGTCTCCTCCCAGCTTCTTGCCTATGCCCAGCCTCCATGGTGGGGCAGTCTGAAAAACAGACTGAGCAGTCACTGCTCAGCAATAACTAAAACATCTCTGTGTTATCAGCACTGTTGTTTGTAAATCCAAAACGCAACAACCTTACAAGCTGCTTCAAATAAAATGCACTCCATCTCAGCCAGAGCTAGTGCAGGGAGATAAAAATAAAAAAAAAATTTAAATCCCTCTCTGGGAAACTGAGGCTTTGTTACTTCTTTTAAAAACAGCATGGTTCCTCTGCAGAGTTGCCCTTTTAACAGGTAAGCTGCAGGGAGGTTCACCTCTATACAAGGTATTTCAACTGATACAGTTAATGATAGGGGAAGAGAAGTTTTACAGTTTAGGTTGATTGGATAGGGGTTTTTGTCCAACAGCTTCAAAAGACAGATCTTTTCTCATTAAAAAAAAAAACCCTTTTAACTATTTAGAGGGGACTAGTTTGTTAATTATTTCTTCCTCTCCAGGTTTGATCATTCTCCTTGTGACCCAACTGTCACATTACATGGACCCCCAAATAATGCTGTTGCCTGTGTAATATGCTGTGAAAGATTTTCAACCTCTCAGCAATATAGTGATCATCTTTTATCTAAGGCAAGATCATAAGGATAAGTAACTCACCTGACTGAATGTAGTAGAGAATTTTCAAGACGTATAATTCTGCATTAATTTTTTGGTTTTGTTTTCTTTTTTAACCCTCTTTCTCTCCCCTCTCTTCTTCTAGTCTTAAGACAGTTTGGTGGTTTTTTTCTTATTCTCTTGTGTTTCAAACACCTGGTGTAGCCTGACAGTATTCTCTTTAGATTTGGTCATTAGATTGTACTTTTTGGCATACTTTCAAGAGGATCGTAGTCTTGAGCCTCTTGTCCCTCTGTTGGTGGTGTTGAAAGGTGTTCCCTTTTTTCACATCTTCAAAACTATGAAAGATGAACGCAGCAAGCAGCAGAAAGGAGCTGGAGGAGGGGGGAAAGAGGCAACAGCATGAGAAAAGAAACTTGGGTGATTCAGATACCACTGTTTTGTGTGTTTCCAGTCTCTCCAATAGAGGTATTTGCTGCTACTCACTGGTTAACTTACAGAAGGGAAAGGATAATCTAGCATTTGAGTTGTGATTTGAATATAAGCTAGTAGTGTTGCTTTTTTGTTGTTGGTTGCTCTCTCTCTTCTGTTCATAACATGCTACTGTAAAACCTGAGTTGCATAACAGATGCTTAGCTGTTACCTTCTGGGTGTGTGGTTTTATTTAGGCAGTCTGGTATTGAACTACATAATGGATAGCATTTTCAAAGTTGGGTGTTTTAATAACAAATATTGTTGAGTACTCAGTCTCCAGAAGGTGTGTTAAGGTCAGGGAAGTTGTAGAGATTCTGAAAATCAAAATAATTTTAGCTTGTAGTAGTAACTCCTGATGCATGCTCATACCTGACAAGCTTGAAAGATTGCAGTGTAATTTATCCCTGCTCTTTTTCCATTGCTTCCATGTTGTGTGCCTGTGACATGTCCAAAGGCATTAGCAGGAGTTTACAGCTGGGTTTGGGGAAAGGAGTGACTCTTGCAGCAGACAAGAATGGATTACTTTGGTGTGGAAGGTTGGGCAGATAATACTAATCAAAGCTGTGGAAGAAAGCATAAGCATATAATGAAGATTCATTGAGTGAATTATAAAGGAGTAAGCAAAAAATATCAGAAGCAAAATTAAAGGATTTTTGCCCTGCAGGCAGAGATCCAAAGTTGATGTAGAAGGCAAGGAAGGTGGAAGGAGCTGACTTTTCTAAGAGTCATGGACCTGTCAGGCTACTCTGAGGAGCAGCATTTTGACGAGTTGGAGGCTAGCAAGATTAGGGAAGAACTGACATCAGGAAAAGCAGCTGCTTTGGTGATAGAAGGAGGTTTTTCTGAGAGCCAGGGTAAAGGCTAAGAATTGGAGCCCATAGTCCCTGGGGGAGGTGCAAGAGGGGGATGGAGAAGTTGCTGGAGTAGTAAAGATAGAGGAGTTGCTGAGTTTAGCAATGGAATTTTGGCCAATCCCTTGTGAGCTGAAGTGCATAGACGTAGGCTGTAGATAAACATACATGTGGTAGCTGAAAACCTAAAAGTGAAAATACTACCACAGAAGGGAGAGTGCAACAGAAGGACATGAGGAGAACTGGGGCTGGTTTCTTTGCTTGATTTTTTCCTAAATAGATAATTTTCTCTTCCAGCTAAATGAAAATGATGGCCATAAAAAAGGTCTCCCTCCACAGCATATTCAGTGTTTTGCATGCCCAAACTGCTTCCTCCTTTTCACAAAAAGTGACGAGTGTTTGCAGCACATGTCAGGAAAGAAACACATCCTCCAGGTTTCTCACTTGAATGGTACGTTGCTACTAAGTGTATTGCTTTTAATTTCTTCTGATAATTCATCCTTATGATATGAATTGACTTACATTTTTCTGCTGTTTAGAAAAGCTTAAGGTTTTAAAGTTTGTTTGTAATGAATTGTTATTTTTCTTTTAAGGTCTTAAATGTGATGCTTTGAAATTCATATTTTTGTGTAGAAATGGTTCCTCCATCACACTTGCTGTAATGAGAAGCCATCAGGTCTCTCATATAAGGTCATCCACCAGTGACTCTGTGCAACTGCTGTCCTAAATAACTTTACATTTAGCATGTTGAAAGAGACTTGGGCCAAAACAAATAAATTTCTTTTTCAGTTCCAGTGAGACTGGCTGCAGAGTTCCTTCCCCTTACTGTACTGTCTGCTTGGAGACTGTTGTCAGTGTCCTTAGCATTGCTGGGGACAAAGACCTGTGAAAATTTCTTCTCTGTATATTTGCAGATTTAGCCTGGTTAGCTGGGACAGTGCTGCCCATCTGATAGCTTGCACTGACTTCATTGCTGCAGAAGGCTGAAATACTGGTTATGTTGCGAGCTGATAACACCCTGAACCACACTTAAGAATTCCCAGGAAATATCTGTGTGATCGTGGGCTTGAAAATAGGGTTAATGCTTGTCATAGCTGTACTGACTTTTTATTCCTAACACAAGCAAGAGGCATTGAAGCATTTACTTTCATGTTAGCTAAATGGCTGAGACAGGTGACATAGATGAAGTTGACTTCTTATGCAGGAAGTGGCCATATTTTAGATATTGTAGTGGCCATATTTTAGATACTTTAGGTTTCAGGATAAGCCTGTGTGGCCAAAAGGATTGGTACAGTTATTTCTCATGTTCATAACTATATCTTTGACTTCTGCCCTCCCCCAGAGCAGCTGCAAGAAGTGTGCAGAAAAGACAGGCTTTGAAGGCATTGTCCTGCAGGTTGAGTCAGTACTGCCATCTTCATGGAGTGGCAGTCATCTGCATGGTTATATGTTCTCTTATGTATTGAAGGTCTAATGTACTTTTATTCTCAAATAGGTTATTAATTCTGAATGTGATGACTGCAGATCCTTTTAAATTCAAGTAATAGATTTTAAAAAAGATTCCTGGTGAGCTATTGCTTTGAAAAGATTAAAAGCACAAGTTAGTGGTTTTTTTCTTTAGAGGCGGATAGTTCTTAGCTCAGAACAAAAAATGGAGTGCTCCAACTTTTCCTTTGCGTTGGTAGGTCTTCATAATTAATAATTACCAGCATGGTCTGAGATCTGCCAGTGAAGCTCACTGAAAGGCATAACGTCAAATTACTGCCTGCTGATCATCACATCTTACTAAACAGAAAAATCAAAGAGAATTTGCCTCCTGAGATGCAGAACATGAACAACATTTAATCCATAAGCCATTCCCCATTCTTTTTTCAATAGAATTTTTTTATTCTGATGATACCTGAATGTAGATGTGGAGCATGTACTCTGAATAACAGAAAGTCCCGCATCTAAGAATGTAAGAATTAACATTAAGGATGGGAAAGAGAGAAAGAGATGATCAGAGTATGTGGGAACTTGTTAAATTAATTGTGTGCTTTTTTTATTTAAGCACTCTATGGCTTAAAAAAAATATATGTGGTAAGAGTAGACATCTGGTCATAGGTGGAGCAGAAAAAAATCAGTAAGAAGGTTCCTAAGAGATATATCTGACCTGATGTTGTAGAAGGAGGAAAAGGGAAGTAGAGTCAGTCACTGGGTATGAAAAAGCAAGATCCAAACAGATTCAGAAGTGAGACTGTAACAGAAGTTTAAAAAATTCAGTGTTTTTAGTTAAAGCTTCCATAGCACAGTTACTGTGGGCCACCTGACACATGATAACTTGCTTTGTGAATCATGTGACAAGCAAATAACAACGGTAACTATGTCATCAGAGAGCTGAAATACTATGAAAGAACTTGCACTTTTTACCATTCCATTTTATAGATGAAATGAAGCCTGGCCATCCTGTACCTTTTCCAACCTATGCGAAGAACCTTCTGATATCTCTGTGCAAAGAGGTCCCCTTCCAAGTGAAGTGTATATCCTGCTACAAGATACTACGCTCACATATGGAATTAACGGCTCATTTCAGGTTTGTGAAAGACAGCTGCCTTTATAATGTGAACACCCAGAGATTAGTGACAGATAGGCAGATGTGTTTTTAGTGGTCCTAGTGGTTCTCCAGGCAAGTAGGGCCATCTGAATGTTGACTTCCTTAGTAAACTATCAAAAACCCGCCTCCCTTCATGTCTTTCACCCCACACTGCAGAATGCTGATCAGTGTCAGGATCCTTTTTGTATTTTCTGTAATGAAACAACAGAACTTGGTGTCTGTTCTGCTGTTTCTAAGTTGACAGTGTTTGATTTTGAAAATGTACAGGGTCAACAACATAAGCATCAATCTTAGTGCTGGCTTTGGAGCTTAGCACCTAATTCTCTTTAAAGTGCAGAGACTAGACACCATTGCATGGTTTTGTTGGCAAGCTAGTAGGTGGGTTAAAGTATATAGAGGACACTATTTCCATGGACTGGTTGCTGTAGCTACTAGGTAATATTTCGAAGTACATCCAAAAATTTAAAAATGTTTCAGGTTATGATATAACATCTTTACATTTTTTAATCCATTCTAGAATGCGTTGTCATAATTCTGGGCCTGTGGCACTGTCAAAGAAAAGCATCTCCCAAGTTGCAGAGATATTTAAAACAAAAGGTTACTGTGAGAACTGTGATGAACTGTTTGCTGATAAGAATCAGATGACCCAGCATAAACAAACCACTCAACATAACATTAGAGTTTTTACTACAATGGAAGAGTCCATCTTGATGTTCTGTCATATCAATGGAAAACAGAAAAATCAATCTTATTTGTGCCATATTGTGGATCGGTCACGACCATTGCTTAAAAGACATTTGACTTCAAATGAATCTGCCAGTAAAATGGGGTCTACTCCTTCAAAAAGGAAGAGTGATTTAAAAGATAACAGTGAAGATAATGTAGCAAACCAAAGTCCAGGTAGTGCTTGCAAAGTAAAAGCCTGGTTTTGTGAATGCCTTCAAAAGTTTTTTACGGAAGAGTTAGTAGAAAATCACATTTTAGCAGCAAATAGGATCTGTCACAAGTGTGCTGTGTGTGGAAAGCTTGCTGAAAACTCAAGCATTATCCGCCTCCATATGAGTCGATTTCATGGAGGAGCACACTTGACTAATTTTCTTCTCTGGTGCAGAGCATGCTCTGTAGATCTTAGAGAAGATGACATTATGGGACACATAACTGAATGTCACGGTGGACATAGTTACTATTATGAGCAAGATGTAGAAGATGAACCTATGCCCTCTGCTTCTGACACAGCATACATTTCTGCAGGTGAAGATAAAGACTGCATTCCTAGCCCTATGGAACTCTCCCCTGAAAGAAGTCCTACTGTGGGAAAATGGCAGTGCCGCATTTGTGAGGAGATGTTTGAGTCTGAAGAGAGTGTTAAAAAACATTGCATGTCCTTAGAAAGCCATGCATTCCACAGGTACTCCTGTGGTTTATGCAGGAATCACTTTCGGAAAGTAGGAACACTGGAGCGGCACTTCCAAGAGCATCATAATCAGGAGACACAGATTAAATATTTCTGTGGCCTTTGTGGTCACCTCTTCTTTGACACAGAAGAAGAATTTCTAATCCATTATAAGGAGATTCATAGCACGGACTATACATTTGTGCCTGAGCAGGTGGAAGAATCAATAAAAAAAGAGGAGGACTTCCTCCCAGTCGAACAAGGAGACCTTTTAACCTGTGGTTGTCGGACAATTTATGTTTCCAAAATAAACAGGAAAAATGATTATGAGAATTGTCAGAAAGCCATGCTGGAAAAAGGAAACTTATGGTTTCGATGCTGTTTGTGTTCTGCAACGGCACAGAATATTGCTGATTTGAAGAGTCATCTCAAGAGTCACACGTCACTGAAACCTAAGGGAGAGATGTATGTCGTTAGATGTGCTGCGTGCAACAAAAACTTTAATGATCTTCCTAGTGCACATCAGCACTATCACATGAAACACTGCTTCTTGCAGAAACCTGATATATCAAGTCTTGCATCAGAATCAGAAAACCCAGTATTCAAGTTCACAGCAAGTGGGGCTTGTCAGATCAGAAAACCCCACAGGCTACAGTCACAAGCATCTCCTTCCAAAACTCAGGACAGAGCACAGTTGTCTCCTCTGCAGAGACCAGTAGAGCAAAAGAAAGAAAATAATGAGGACTTGGCACACTCGGAAGAACTTGGTGAAAGTATGTAGAAAACTACTTTCATATTAGAAAAATATTATTGTCTTTAACACACTGTTTCAGTGTCAGTCCTGAGACTGAAACATTTAGTGTTCAAGTTATTTGGGAACATAATTTGGTGTTAAAAGGAAGAGGACGGTCAAGGACCTCAGTTAGAGATCCAATGCGTAGAAATCTAAAAGTGATCTATATTACACATTCAAGAGAAACTTGTATAAATATTTATGATACTGGAATTACTTTCTGTGTGGACAGTCCTATCATATCACTGTCTCCTCAGTTTTCTTAGCTTGCCAAAAAGCACTATCAGCTGAGAATTTATATGCTCAGACTGTAGTGTGGTGGTTTTTTTCCTTGAACGTGCAATTTTTTTTTAAGTTCGTGATCACTTCTAAGAATGCCATCAAGTATACTGAAGGTGTGCTTTGTGTTCAGAAGTTGGAAGTGTTTCTTAATTACTAGTGGTATCATAATACTTTTGATTAAGAGGTTGACCTTTATGTTAGATGTACAGCAAAAAGTACGTACCTAAACATGTCACATTTTATGTGCATGTAAGCAATGGAATGTCATGGATACTTGTCATAGTTGGGGGTGCACAGCTGAATATTAAATGGACTATTAAAATGTCTTGGTGCAGGACAACAAGCTTTCTGTGCTTACCACAAAACTATCCAGCTCCACACCGTCATATAGCCAGAGTCTACTTTTATGTCTGATTTGTACATGATTAAATGCTAATTCAGTTGATTTTAAAATCTACGCAGTTGCCAAATAGGACCATGTTTTGTAACTTTGCTTACATAATAGCTGAATACATAAATTTTCAGAAGTGTATCTCAAGTTGATGCATGTTGATTGACCAGAAAGTCAGGTGAATCTTAAATGTGTTTTTTTTTATCCTGTTGATAGATGGTGATCTTCCTGATCTTGACTACCTGAGTACCATGACTCACATTGTGTTGGTGGATCTAGACAACTGGGGAAGCTTTTTCACACAGCTGCCAGCTAACTTGAACCAAGGGACGTTTATCTGGGGCTTTCAAGGTAAAAAATGTTCGAAGGACATTGGAAGATAAGATTAGCAAGTCTGCACATTTACTTGAGCAGAGATTCCTTGAATCTGAGAGAATGAAGAACAGGAGCAAGCAGCCACTGAGGCTTCTTAAGTTGCAGTGTCACAGGCACCATGTGACAGAAATGTTCTTGAACTTCTTGAACTCAGTCTTAACCTCCGTCTTACTATTCTGTGTAGAATATTGTTCCAGAATTCTGGCTTCCCTGATAACTTCCTTTAACTATATCATATTAGGATTTCATAATTATCAGGACAGCCATAATACTCAGAGATTATTTTAACTCCCAAGTCCTTCTCATAATGCTGCTGCCCTTTTTTACTTTTTACTTCTAGAATGATTTTTCATTCTTAGACTTCTTTAATTTAGTTTAGTACAAGGTGATTGATGGAATTCACACTGTCATCAGTTTCACACAATCATAGAATTGTTTGCGTTGAAAGGGAAAATGATAATATTGTTTTGCAGAGTCTGCCAATAGCATCTTTTTGCTGTTACTATTTTCCAATGTTAAAATGCTGTTTTGGTTCAGTAAGAAAACATTGTTTGAACCCAGGGATAGCTGAGCTGTATTGTCAGAAATTTCTCTTCTCTGACTTAAGGAGAAATACCATAGTGTTACTAGTCTGTTGTCAGGAACTTCCAGTAATAACGATACTCTTACCCAAAAGTACCTTTGTGCTTGTTAAGGCTCTGTGCCCAGAGATGTTCCAAACACAGGTGCCTGATGGCACAGCACAGCCCACGTCAGCACCACTCCATTTCTTACCTCCAGACAGGTTTGCTGCATGCTCACTGCCTCGTGGGAATGGCCCCTGATGCACCTGAACTAAAAAAACATGCCGAGGAGTTACTTGTGATTAGCCATATTTATAATAGAGAAGAATTTAGCAGTTTATTAGTGACAACTAGATTGTTTTGGAGCCTAGGAGCACTAAGTCTGCCAGGCACATCTGGATTTATTGTTGTAGATACTCTCTCATAATAATAATGGTTTGCACAGTTACTTGAGGCATGCTAGTCTTTTTTGTTTAGTCTGTGAAAATATAGCAACATCCTTGTCTCTTCTGGTTTCTTCCTGCATTTCCCAAACAACATTTCTGAATCTTTTAATTATTATTTTAATATGATAAATCTGCATAATTTCTGTTATTCTTATTGGTAGCGCAGCCTTAGCTTTGCTCTGAGTTCTTCCATTGTATTGTCCAGACTCTGCATGGTTTCTGTGTTCAGATACTCAGTTGTCTTCATCCAGTTGTGGGCTAAAAAATAAAGAGACTAAATACAGTTCTTTCATTGTTTTCCGTTGTCCTGGTCAAATGCTTATGTTGTACATTTATGCAGCCAAACCCCAGGTTTGGCGATTACAAGTCTTTCCCAAATAGCAGTGACTGAGGCTGCCACAACAGGTTAGAACAATTTGCAAATAGCATTTTTTTCTCATGGACTGATCCCACTAAATCATTTCTGTGTAGTATCTTAATAAACCTTTATCTTTGAGATCATTTTTGATACCTTCTTGCCATTAGGCTGAAAAGGGTGAAAATCGAATGAGTAGTATCAGGCTAGCTACACTTTTTTTCTTTTTTGCTTTCTAACTAAAGAACAAGGATGTTGGGGGGATTTTGGTTATATGGGGGGTTTTTTTAGCTCTCGCATTGGTCAGAATAAATTCTGCCTTTAAAGACAGATTTACCTTTGCTTTTGCCTTCTTGCATTCTTAATTCATAGAGATGTGTTTGCCCAAACCCATGGTTTGTTTGATTTTCGTGTTTGGGGTTTTTTATCATTAATTTTTATTCCTCTTCACTGTTTAGGAGGATACAGCAACTGGAAACCTCCTGTGCAGTGCAAAATTTACAATTATCTTAAGAGGATTGGATGTTTCTTTCTTCATCCACGTTGCGGTACCAGAAGAGAAGCAGCAGACTTTGCTCTCTGCGTTCATGTAAGTTAGGGCATGCTGTCTTTATTGCGGTGTCTCTGTACGCAGAGGAGAGTGGCAGATGATACCTGCTTTTGGTGTTAAATACTAAATGCAGGTGAGATTCTTAGATTATTTTCATGAGACTTATGTGTCCACTATAAAGAATGATAAACCTATCACTGGATTGAGTGGAGGCAGACAACTGAGAAGTGTCTGCCCAAAGTTAGCCCAAATAGGACATCAGTCTGTTGTGGAGGAGAAGGAGAGCTGCTTAGGGATTGCAGAATAAAAAAACCCTACAATTCTTACAGTTTCTCTTTAACTCCTGGGTCTCTCTCCAGGCCCAAATGTTGGGCCATCTTTACAGTGAAGTTGAATGGGTGCCAGTTTCACAGACCCTGTTGACCTGAGAAGCAGTGCTCTGTTCAGTAGACCTTGAGCTTTGGCAGGGTTGGGAATGTGCAGGTGAAGGACAGGAACCTGGGATACCATGGAGACTTATGTTCTTTATGTAGAATCATAGAATCGTTAAGGTTGGAAAAGACATTTGATGTCATGCATTACCAGCACTACCACCGTGTTCACCATTAAACCATGTCCTTACATGCCATACCCACAATTTTTGATCACTTCCAAGGATGGCGACTCCACCACTTCCCTGGGCAGCCTGTTAAAATGCTTGACAACCCCTCCAGTGAAAAAAATTTCATAATATCTAATCTAAACCTCCCCTGGTGCAGCTTGATGCCATATAGTGCTTTATCAGTTAGATAAAACTACTAATACCTAATTATATAAGCACATTTTGCAATAGTGGTTGTATGTTATGCTACACTTTCTATGTTATTCTTACAATGCTCCGGACAGATGACTTATTTTATGTGGAGATTGTTCTGAAATGCTGCCTTTTAGAAATTTGTTCCATACTCTATACTATTGTGGTAGTCATTATCTGTATCTATTGTTGTATACAGAGAAGAAATGCAGGATCGAACTGTTGAAACCGTACCTTTCACAGTGATATAACGTGGTTTGGATCATAAAAGCAGGAGTAAATTGCTGTAGGACGCAGTGAAGACCTGTCTTGCACAAAGCTAACCAAATGCCACGAGAGAAAAACATGATCTCAGTTCAGCACTTGTCATTTGTTTCCCTTCAGGCTGGTCGTCTGGATGAGCACCTACCCAAGCAAATTCCTTTCACTGTACTTTCTGGAGACAAAAGCTTCCTGGAACTGGAAAACCAATTTAAGATGACCCAGCGGTCAGCTTGCATCCTAAATCCTCACCACATTGAAGGAGACATGATGTGTGCCTTGCTAAACAGCATTTCAGATACCACAAAAGGTAGAAAGTAAATATTAAACTCAATTCTTCCAGTAAACTGATAGTTCTTTCCAATAAAAGACTTGAATCCTTATGCTGGTAACAAAAGCTGTTGCCTGGTCCTTCTTGCATTGTACTGGAATTTCAATGAAATATAGATCAGAAAATCATTTTGCTTGGGGCAGGTTTTGAAACCAGGCTTAATTAAGCATTTTTAGTCAACATAACAAACTCTGCCATCTCTGCATTCTTTATTAGAGCAAGAGACAAACTGTTGTTGGAGTCTTTAGAGCACTCTTGTATGCGCATTTTTCAATTTGTACTCAAATCTGCTTAGTTTGATTTGTTCTGGGTCCAAAACAAATGTGACTCTGCTAGAGCATGGTTATTTCTCTAGATATTTCTGCCTATTTTAACTTTGATTGTCTTCCTGGCTTTTTCCTATAATTAATTGACAGCTGTCTTCACTGGCCCATGACTCACACATTCATTTGGGAAAAAAAATTCACTAGATGCTTTGAAGTTCTCTAAAATGCCATATTCTAATGACATGCTAAAATGATCACATTGGTTTTATATGGGATAATCAAAGATGACTGAGCGAGCTCGTTTTGTGCAAAGATACCAGAGCCGAGAGGAGTTTTAATACTTGTCAGTATTTTAAAATATTTTGATATTTTCCTAGAAGACCTGACATTCCTCTGTAGGCATGTTATTGCTTTTCCTGGCTTCCTGTTTTGTTTTTGTGGGGTTGCAAATTGTGGGCATACTACAGAAAGCTGTTTTGAAATTAGCCATAACCTTTTTCTGAAAAAATACACTGCTAGTCTTGATACAGGTTTGTGAAAGCTAACACATTAAAGTGGAGTGAATAGTGAATTGGCATTGATTGAATAAAGGGAAAAAGAAAGATAGGATAATGAAATAGTTTCTTGAAATAATTTGTTTGTGATGAGCTGGAATTGATTTATGTGCTTTTGATACAGAAAAGGCGCTTGTAGGGTTTTCTGGCCACTCCAAGCATTTGCTGATTTAGATTTTTCAGCTGGATTATGGAGGTATGATTCCCAGCCAGAATCAGCCATACTGGTAAAATTCCTTGGCGTAATTAATTACAGAATTGTCACTTTCATTAGTGCAGTTCATTTTCTCCAGGGGGAGGGGTTATCCATAAAGTGACACATCCCCTGGTATCAATACAGGCTGGGGGATGGACTGATCAACATCAGCCTGGCTGAGAAGGACTTGGGGAGCAGTGCTGGTGGTTGAGAGGCTGGACATGAGCTGGCAACGTGCACTCACAACCCAGCAAGCCAACTGTATCCTGGGCTGCATCACGAGAAGCGTGGCCATCAGGTCAATGCAGGGGATTCTACCCCTCTTCTCCAGACTCTTGAGACCTCACCTGGAGCACTGCAGCTACCACTGGGGTCTCCAGCACAGGAAGGACACAGACCTGTTGAAGCGAGTCCAGAGAAGGCCACAAAGGTGATTAGAGGGCTGGAGCACCTCTTCTATCTAGGAGGAAAGGCTGAGAGTTGGATTTCTTCAGTCTGAAGAAGAGAATGCTTTAGGGTGACCTAAGTGCAGCCTATAGGAAGGATGGGGAGGGAGTTTTTACCAGGGCATAGATAGGACAGGGGGGAATGGCTTTAAGCTGAAAGAGGGTATGTTTAGAATAGGTATTAGGAAAAAATTCTTTACTCTGAGGGTGATGAAACACTGAGTGGTGTTTTTCCAGAGAAGCTGTGGATGCCCCATCTCTGGAAGTGTTCAAGGTCAGGTTGGATAGGGCTTTGAGCAACTTGGCATAGTGGAAGGTGTCCCTTCAAGGGACTTAGAGCTAGATGATCTATGTTTCTGTGAATTATTGCATTCCCAGTACAATTTTTTTTTTGTAGAGTATATAGAAATTTCTAGGTTGATAGATCTCTTCTAATATCATTATAGCTATATAACTGTAAATTAATGGGGGCAGCTGTTTTTACTTTGTGATCTTTGCGTATTTTTTGGGAAGAAGAGTTGGAAGAGAGCGGCAAGCAGTTGATTTAGCCTGTACAGGCTTAATTTCTGGTACAGTTTGTTGTGCAACTTAACGATATGAGGCACCGAGGATAGGGGAATGACTGTTTTGCTATGTAAGGGTACTCTGGCTCCCTGCCTATGTAGTTCTGCTGTTATAGCTTTATTCACCAGTGTGTACTGCCTCAGAGGTGATGACTTTGATCTAACCTTTTTCTGTGTGTAAATGATACTCAAGTATTTTTTTGTATTGGTCTTGCTTTTGGAAGTCTCCTAATTTAACCGTTCTTTCAATGTCCTTTACAAAGTTAATGTTTAATTTACTGTTATGGTGATTGGCACTACTCAGGGGCCACAAACCTTAACGTGCTGGCTGGCAGATCATTTTGCATTCCCCTTAAGTTATCTGTGTGATCACTGTTAAAAAAAATAATCTTTGAGCAGAAAAGCGATGGAATGGCACATGATTTATTTGGCTGTTGTTATTCCCTAGCAAACTGTTAAGGAACAAAAATGTGTTGAGCTATCCTTGATCCCCTTTTTCAGTTGGTGTCAGCAGGGGGGGACCCAGACAGCAAGAGCTGCCTTTGTCTCCTCTTTCTGTATTAGAACATTAGAAAATTCACTTTTGGTAACAGCCCTATATTTGCTGTGTACTGGGATGATGTTGTTACCAAGAGTTTATAAAATTTATCTTTAAAAAGATAGTCACTGCATAGCGCACACCGTGTGTGGCTCAGCAGCATCAGCCATCATTTCCAGGTCTTAGTGTGGCAAGATCAGTGCTGGAGGGTTGAGATGGAAAGTTGTGCAGTGTATCATAGGCTGGTATAACTTGTTGACTTGTTACAGAAATGCAGCTGAGTGTAAGGAAATGTAAACAAGAATTGCTTGCTTTGTGACTTTCTCAAGCCTATGGCTATTATTCTGGAGGGAGAAATAAGTTAGAAACACTTTGGACAGAGAATCATGTTGAAAAATATAAGACCATTGTTGATATTGGATGAACTGCAAAATGAGAATCCTGTTTCCCTGAATCACCTTCACAGAGCTGTCATTAGCTTCTGAGCAGCTGGGTTGTGTTTGGATGTGGCAATCTGACAGCTACATCTTGTGAACCATTTTACCATGTCAGCAGAACTGCTGTGAGAACTGTGGTACGTGTAGTCATTTTAAAATAAATAAAAGTTCCTGCATATGTTGCAATGGGATATCAACCATACGTTACTTTAGGTGACCCTTGGCTGTAGCAGATGCATGAATTTCCTTTGAGGCATGAGAAGAGTAGGCAAGAGATATAACCTTATTTGTTCTCTTCTGCTGCTAAGCCTGAGTTCATAAATGTAGAAGGTTTTTGCTTTATGCTAAAGGCACAAGACACGATGGGAGCTTCATGCATGTTAATTGAGTGGTTTGGGGAGGGCAGAAGGGAAGAGTTTTCAACGTCTCCCTTTGTAACGAAAAATTTGTCGCACATAGAAAAACACCATTATTCCATTGTCTATGTCTTGATGGTATCATGTGTCTTTGAAATTACAGCTTATGCTTTTAATGAGCACTGGTGAGTATTTAGGGCAAAGCTGATGGTAGCTTAGGGATTGTCATATCCATCCAGGCACTGGCAGGAATGCCACAATTTCTTGGTTGACAAGTTATTTTTGCGTAAGTTGATGGCTTTAGCTTAACTGTATTTCTCACAGTCATATTCAAATGAGATCCTTTAGTGACTGAGCTCTTATGTGAAACAGACTCTTTTTAATAATAAGAGGAGCATATTTTCTGGAGTATTTCTTGTCCTTTCTTTTGAAGAGCCAGTCTGTCTCACGAGCATGTCAAAGTCAGTGGTGTAGTGATGCAGTATGTTGTCCGTCAAATAGCCACTGCACCTCTTTCAGATATGTTTCCAGTGTGCTCAAGTGGAGTTGTCAGCCTGCATCTTCAATCTGCTAATATTGCCTGAAGTGTTTAAGTATTACCAAATGCAGCTTCTGTGACTTTTTGTATTTGGAAGAGCAGGATTTCAGTTCATTTTGATAAATACTGCTAAGCTCCCACTACCTCAAAAATCTTTTAGTTTATATACAGCCTAGGAAAGAATTTAAGAGGATGTAAGAATTAATTTATAGAAGAAATTGAGAGAATTGTCTTTTCCATAGTCAAGATTTTCATGGGTGTTGAGATCCAGTATGAATACATCTGTCTGTCCCAGTCTGTGCTTTTTCCAAACGTTCAGTTAAAACACACTGCAGATGACTAAAGATAGGTCGCGTCTTCCAGCCTCCACTTCCCGAAGAAACTGAATGCAAAGGGTACGAACATCTGCAGTGTGATGCACCATGAATGAATTATAGTTACTGTAGTAAGAAGCTATTCCTTTATTACAGCAGCCACAGCGTATTGCAGTAGGGAGTGATAAGAAGGTCACCCTTCAATTGTAACCTTGTGTTTAGCTACAACAGGAAGTTACTATTGCCTTTGGTATGTCAGTGGCATTTCTTGTGTGCATCTTTGAATGTATGTATATGCCCTAGAGAGAAAGCAATGTATTGAGACCTAAGATAATGAGTCTGAACTATAATTGTAACCAAGTGGATGAAGTGGGAAGACTTCACCAAAGAGATCCTTGAGGTTTTGTTTAATTTGTTGTGAATTTGAGGTGTCTAAGATGAAGGTTAAATGAAACTCTGAGTGACCATCATGATATTGGCCACAGTTTCCAGGAAATGGAATTGGAGGAGAGTGAAGGATTGAGAGGTTTAGTTTTAGTTGTGCTACACTTGAATGAACAGATGAATGAGCATCTGCCGGGAGAGATACAGAGTGAAGCTTTGGGTTTCATGGAGGAAGAGAGGTCTTGTGTGATCATGAACCCTCAGCTGGGAGTAGCTGTATTTGCACTTATCTTGATGTTACCTTAATGAAGAAACAGATTAAAGAAGTAAGTATTGGGGAGGAGTATGTGGGGAGGATCTTCTAAGGACACACTAAAGAAGGAATAAAGGAAAAGATTTTAGAAGCTAAGGGAACAATATTTTTAAGGCAACATAGTTGCACATACCTGTGATGGTTCAGACCTGGATCCCTGCCAAATGCCTGAACTCACAGTAACAACCCCACCCCCCTCCCTTCATCCCTTAGGGCAAGGAAAAAAAACTATAAAAATTGAAGATCCCAAAATCAATCTAATTATATAAATATATATGTTTTCATCATCATCATGGCTAGGCTTCGCAAATGAAGATTTGGGAAGGGCTCTACCCATGCTTGCTACAAGCGCGCTGATGGCTAAAAAGGCCAATGCGGGACAGACAAG
>JAWMRA010000113.1:90713887-90728573 GCA_035584735.1 Pseudotriccus pelzelni | reverse complement strand
CAAAAGAAGCAGCGGCGTTATAGATCTTGTGTCTCCAGGCCTCCCGATTGGAGGCCAGAGTAGACCAGTGGTGATGACCAATGTGGCCAAGGCTGAGGGACTGTTTCAAGGAGTCCTTGTATCTCTGGGGCTTCTCTCTTGCAGATATGTGTTATGTATATTACAATTATATACTATTAAAATACTATGTACACAGCAAAGGGTCTCCCAACATCCCCAAAGGGAAAGGGGAAAAAGGGATAAAACCAGAATAGATATGCACAATCAAACCCAAGAACTAGCAAAATAAAGAACTAGCAAAACAAATCTCGCCACGTCCCTCAGAGAAACAAGATCACCAGACACAGCCAGCACTCTCCAACCTCCCGCCTGGCAGAGCAGCGGTCGCTGCAGGCCTCAGCCTCCAGATAAGCGAGACCAACGCAGTGACCCACTGGTCCTGAACCTCACCAGAAGAGAGGAGAGCGAGGTCTCTAATCTCCAACTTATTTATACCCTGGTTTACTTAAAAATTGTATGGAATACTGGGAACATGGCCACTTCCTTGGTTACGAGCTGGTTACCAGGAAGGCCTAGACTAAAACCATCACAATACCAAACATCATTGCTAACAAAGGTAAGGATGAGGTATTGATTGTAAGTTTTTGGCAACTAGGTTTTGGTTACTAGGATCCTGAATGAGGTAACAGATGATATCCTTAAGGTAGCACTAAAACTCCCGACACCTGCTGTAAAAGGAAAAGGGTCAGTGGTTGGAGAGACAGTGAGTTAAGTGTGATGTGAATGTCACTGTACATTGGGATGGAAAAGAGGTAGGTGGGATTGGGAGTTACTGAAAAGACTGAGAGAAGGAGCATTACAGGAGAGAAAAGTGAAGGTGGGATGTGAAACCGCACAATGAAATGGACAGAGGAGGTGTGTTGTGTGACAAGGGAACAGGATGAAAGCTGGGGAAGGGAAATCAAGTCTGTGGTGAGACACAGGAACTGGTAAACCTGATGGAAGTTATTAAAGGGATGGTGGTAGCTGGGGAGTTTGCAAGAGAAGAGAATTACATGTACTGGTAAATTATCCTGACCTGTGTGGGCAACTAATCCAAATTCAAGCTGTGGCACTTTGATGGCAGGACAGTGGGTGGCGCTTGCATTCTGTGAATGTTACCAGTCTCTTCCCAGAATAGGTTTCTATGAGAGACTCATAAAACATAAAAAAAATCACTGTATTTGTTCCCATCTATAGGCTTAATTTTTTTAATCTCTGAGCTTTATGTTCCTTCAGAGCTTGCTTTCCTGTTTTCTCATTCTTACAGCAGGAATATGCCGGTATATGAGGACAGTAGTGAGCAGTAGGATTTCTTTTGAGACAACAGGTACAGTCAGATGTTGTTAGCTTATGTTTATTTAACAAAATGTACTAGAGAAGAGGGTCTGTCTTAAGGTCTCTTGGCTCTGAAACGGGGCTGGATGAAGTGTGGGCTGGATGAGAAAAATGAAGTGGATTGAAAACTGGCTGAACAGCCAGACCTGGAACATGGTGAATTCAGAGGGGGGCCAGGAACCAGCTGTGTACCCCAGGGGTCAGTACTGGGTCTGGTCCTGTTTAATGTCCATTAGTGACCTAAATGGTGAGGCAGAATGTCCCCACAGTAGGTCTGCTGATGACACAAAAATTGGGAGTGGCAGTTCACCGACCAGGGGATTGTGCTGCTGTCCACCAGAGGAACCTTGACAGGGAGAAGTGGGCTGACAAGAACCTCATTAAGTTCAACAAAGGGAAGTGCAGAGTGCTGCACCTGGGGAGGAATGGCCCCAAGCATCAATATATGTTGACCAGGGGTCAGTCAGCTGGGAAATGGCTTTGCAGGAAAGAACCTGGGAGTCCTGGTGGACACCAAGTTGACCATGAGCCAGCATTGTGTTCTGGTGGCTCAGAAGGCCGAGAGTCCCCTGGGCTGCATTAGGAAGATTGTTGCCAGCACTTTGAGGGAGGTGATCCTTTCACTCAGTAAGGTCATAACTAACAAATTTGGAGCTCCCCACTACGTTGTCTTTTTGATAATACTCAAAAGCTGTCTGGACACAGTCCTGGACAGCCAGCTAGATGATCCTGCTTGAGCAGGGAGGCTGGACAAAATGACTTCCAGAGGTCCCTTCTAACCTCTGCTGTTCTGTGACATTGCTTGACCAGTCTGGTGGCCTTTTATGATGGGGCAACTGCAATGGTCGAAAAGGGGTGGCTGACTAATGTAATCTGCCTAGACTTCTGTGAGGCCTTGACACAGTCCCAACATGACATCCTTATCTCTAAATTGGAGAGCTGTGGATTTGATGTTTGGACTTGGTGGTGGGTAAGGAATTGGCCAGATGGATCCAGCCAGAGAGTAGTCAGAGGCTCCTGTCTAGGAGAAGGCCAGTGATGAGTGGTGTCTCTCAAAGGTCTGTCTTGGAATTAGTGCTTTTCAATATCTCTATCAGTGACACAGACAGTGGGATTGAGTGCACCCTCAGCAAATTTGCAGATGACACCAAGTTGAGTGGTGCAGTTGACACACCTGAAGGACAGGATACCTGGACAAACTTGAGAAGTGGGCCCATAAAGACTCTCCTGAAGTTCAACAGGTCCAAATGCAAGGGCCTGCACCTGGGTCAAGGCAATCCCAGACATGAGTACAGACTGGGAGAAGAACTCATGGAGAGTAGCTCTGTGAAGAAGAACTTGAGGTTCTCATGGCTGAAAAGCTGGACATGAGCCAGCAGTGTGCACTCACAGCCCAGAAAGCCGAGTGTCCTGGGCTGCACCAAAAGAAGAGCGGCCAGCAAGTGAAGGGAAGTGATTGTCCCCCTCTGCTCTGCCCTTGTGAAACCCCACCTTGAGAGTTGCATCCAGGTCTGGGGGCCTCAACACCAGAAAGACATGGAGCTCTTGGAGTGGATCCAGAGGAGGCCACAAAGATGATAAGAGGGCTGGAGCACCTCTCATACAAAGACAGGGTGAGAGAGTTGGGGTTGTTCAGTCTGCAGAAGAGTAGGCTCTGGGGGGATTACATTGCAGCATTCCAGTAGTTAAAGGGGGCTTATAAAAAAGAGGGAGAGTGGCTTTTTACATGGGCAGATAGAGGAATGGTTTTAAACTAAAAGATGAAAGATATGGATTAGATGTTAGGAAGAAATTATTTACTCCTAGGGTAGTGAGGCACTTGAACAGGTTTCCCAGAGAAGTTGTAGATGTGCCATCCCTAGAAATGTTCTTATGTCAAGTGGACTTATGGCAAGAAATGAGTTAGGGAGTGATTTCTTCAACTGTTCCACCCGTGATAGGTATAAATCTTTTTAGAGCAGTCTAAGATGTCTTCCAGACTAGAAGATTAAAATGATGGTTAATAAGGGAGAAGCCACTTGTGAAAAGCCTTTTGCATTTTCCTCTCTTTCATTAGTACTTGTACTGACTGCTTTTTGGGGGGGGGGTTGTGTAAATTTTTCTTTCTTTTGCTTTGATGGTTTTGAAAAATGATGTAAAAAGTAGTATTTCTTCTGCCCAGAAATAGTAGGCAGCTCCAGAGGGGGTTCACAGTTAGTCTGGCAAGTGATTGGAGAAGGACCATCTATTTCTGGCAACTTTTGGGGCTGCTGATCACCGTTTGGCACCAGCTGTTGGAGTTTGTATTCCTGGAATTGGGAAAGTCAGTAAGGTTGCTGCTCAAACAGGTTATATGTCAGGGGTTTCAAAACAAATCATGCAAAGTGTACCTGACACTTTGAATACCTAAGCTGAGTAATTTAAAATGCCACAAGTCACACAGTCAGTAAACTGGATGGCCATATCGGAATGTTCATTGCTGGATAATGTAATTAGAGGTACATTGATGTATTAATAAATGTGATGACTTTAAGGGAAATCCTTCTGTTGGTATGACTGCAGGAGACCTGGTTGACTGCTAGTACTGTAAGACCTCATTACAGAGACCATCTCCCAAAATAGCAATAGCCTGCAGCAGGAGAATGAATATATAATGTGACTCATTGGCTTATTTTTTAACCTGTATTTTACCGAGGCTCTGTTCAATGGGAAAAAACAACCAACTAAAACAAACAACTAAAACAAAACAAAAAAACAAACACCACCACCTCAGGTACACAAATCCCTCCTAGACACTTCAAAATAGAACTGTTATTCTGGAGCTGGGAACCAGCCTTGTGAGGAGTGTTATTAAGAAAGGGAAATGTGGTGGAGTTTTAGCTGAGCTAGGTTGTGATGAATTAGCAGATTAAATTAAGTGCATCAACTTTCTGCTTCTGTGAGACTTGAAACAACAACATCTGCTGAATTGCACTGCTCAGTTGGGTTTTGGCACACCATTGTTCAAATGCAGTATTTGGGCAACAAAATACGGCTGCAGTAATGCGTAGGCAGAGACATGCTATAGCACTTCTTCCCGTAATTAAATCCTTGATACATTTTATAGAAAGTGAGTAATGATTTTTTTAATAACTGACTACAAAAAACCCAAAATGCAGTAGACACAGTAGCTTCCACACCTATTATTTCTTGTTACTGCTTAAAAATAATATAAAATTGAAGCAGTCTGCCTGGAGATTTTGGGGAGAAGGGAAAGAAGGAAGCTGAAAAAATAACTCTAACTCTTGAGCTGCTGTCTTAAACTACACTAGAACATATATTTTTATCTTGATATTTTAGCTCATAGCAAGTGTACTCTTCAAATCTAACCCTCAGTGTTGTTACAGTAAGAGAAATGCAAGAGAGGGTGTTAATGTCTTTATTAGAAACAATGTGTAATTTATGTTTCATTTGTGCATTTAAGGTTCAGACAGCGAAGAGGATGAAGATATGAAACTAACTGTGGAAAGGAGCTTAGAAGAAATAAAAAACCAGGAAGGTCTGTTAATTTTTGCTTTTCTCAGGAAAAGTAGCACTACTAATTTTGGAAGATACAGAAACTAAGCTTACAGTCAGTTTTACAGAAAGTGACCTCTTAGCAATACCGTCTAAACTGTGCTGGACAGTCTTGAGTAGTGAAGGACGCTGTGATGAGTTATAAATTTAAAAAATTCTGAACCTGAGAAGTATGCCAGCAAACTCAACATCTATTTCACTGGGGCACGACAGATTATTGTGCAATTCGAGTCTTGACTGAGTTCACTTTGTACCAGTTTAGTATGACTGTGTTTTCTCAGAGTACAACTACTGACTAAATAGTTGAACTTCTGAATAAATAATTCAAAATTATGTATCATATCTCAGTAAAGCTCTCTGGTCTCTTAAAAGAGCTGCCGATTTATGCAGAAGTTTGAATCACCAGTAAATCTGTCTGTTCACGTCCTATCTTACCTTATTTGAAACTGTTTTCATGCTTTTGCTGTTGTGCTTACTGGTGATGTTCGTACAACGTAGTCATGAATTTTGATGACAAACCACAGTGCACTTTGAAAATAATTTATTGTTTAAAGGCTTGATTCTGCCCTTCCACCTGATGGAAATAAACCGAAGTAAAAAAACCAAAAAACAAAACAAAAAACACACAACAAAAACCCACAAAAAAATATCTATACAAGTGCAGAGATAAAATTCAGTTATAAGTTCACCAACTGTTACTAAATATTGTTGTTAATTGTCCAACATTCATCTCCAGCACTGAAAAGTGTGCTCAGGTCCCCCTAGTACGGAATAGCAGTGGCATTTGGTGCATACAGGAGGTCCCACTTGTGATGCTGCAGTGCTGAAGGCGTCTGACCTTACGAAGCAGCCTGGCTTCAGATGAGTCACAGTTTGGACCTTACTCTGAATTTTTGCACAGTCTTACTGGCTAAATGACAACATATTTTAATGCAAGCAGCTGTCTGCAAATGGTTTTCTGCTTTATTGTAGTTTCAATTTTTTTTTTTGTTTCTGTGACCATGGAATATTTTTCTTTCAGAGACTCTCTTTTAGCAGTAGTACTGGATTGTACAGGAAAGTCTGGGTGTATGAATATGGCTCTGCTGACATGAGAGGGCATTCATTGATACAATCTCTTTTCCAAGTCTCACCCTTACATACAACAGCCCAACAATAATTAAAGTTTTAAAATTCTGGTTCTTTTGTCATAAGAACAGACGGCTTCTTTTTAACAGGATGTGCTTATGTCCTGCTAAAGCAGAGGAATAATTCAAGAATGACAGTGTGTCTGAAAACCGCTTTTATTTTTCCGACTATACTACTGATTTTAATATTTGCAGTGCATACATGCCTTGTGTAACTGATGATATTTAATCCACTAACACCAAACAATTAGTACCCCAGACTACCTAAATGTAATGCAAAATCGAAGTTTCTTTTTTGGGTATCATGAAAGTTGTTTAAGAGAGGTTGTTAACAAGTCAGATGATTACAATGCAGTCGTTTCCCCCAGCATAAAAAATGTTACAGTACAGCCCTGATCTAGACTATTCTTACTGTTGATAGTGACTTTTTCTCTACTTGCCTAGCCTTTCTACCAAGAGTTGACAACAGTGGTGCCAAGTCAGAATGTAGGTATGAGAGTATCTACGGATAAGGAAGTGGAATGAAAAGACCGAAACCTCTTTGCTTGTTCTCTGTGTGTGTGTGTTTTGTTTTAATGCTTTGTTTATTTATTTTTGTTGGTGCATACACATGGGTTCTAATCTTGCTGTTATTTTGACCACTAAATATATACTTCCATCATGATCCTAAAGTAATCACTTAGCTGTCCCTAGTTAGTACAGTGGGAAGTTGTAAAGGTATTTTCTATATTTTGAAGTGTTGAAAAGGTAGCATACAACAGGAGGGAAAATATGTTCATCTGGTTCTCTGGGGTTTTTTGCTTTCTACTGACATTGCCCACAGAAGTAATTTGTTGCTTTATGTAGTAATGTTAAGGTAGTTGTGTTTATGACTAGTTACCAACTGCAGTTTGAGATTATAATCTTTTTTTTTTTATTTGTACAGAGCAAGATGTAGAACTGCAAGAAGCTATCAAGAGGAGCCTTGAGGAAATGTAAATGAAGATACTTCAGTACACTAACACCATGTCATCAGAACTGCTTACAGAAATGGAAGCCTGTTCATCTATTCAGAAATACCACTTTAAAAACACATCTGTATCTGAAATAGTTAGATTTATAATCTGATGTTCTCTGTCATACTGATGAACAGCCAGAGTTTATTCATATTCACTGCACTATATTGTGTATGATATAAATAAATTTTTAAGCCTTTGCATATTTGTTTCTAACAGGTGACAACTAAGTCTCTCCAATCTATCTGTATAAGTTGTTGCCTAATTAGTAGGCTGGTCTTACTAAGTATTTGGGGGGCTCCTGGTTGTTGGTTTTGTTTTTTTTTTAATTGGTTCTTGTATTTAATTTTTCTGTCACAAAATGTCATTGTCTTTATTTACTTTTTCATGTCGTCTTTGCAACAGATAAAAATAGTAAACTCAAGTTATCTGAGATTTGCCTGGCTAATCTTGTTATAAAGAGAAGCTTAGATCTGAGATTTATATTGAACATATGGCCTAACTCTTCCCTGTGGCCCATCTCACTTCATAGACCATAATTTTGTGTCTGTCCTTTAAATGTCAGAATCAGGACCACAGGCTGTACAGTTTTTTTGCCAGCTTTATTTTTTCAATAATAGCATGGTAGAGTGTTGGATTTGATGGCTTCAAGTTTGACAAGTTCAGTTCTTCTCCCTGATCTGAAGAAGGAACAACTTTTGAAGGGGACTTCCTAGTTTCTGTTTGGAATAGATCTGAGAGAATTTAAACTGTATTATTTCTATATACTGTGGTCTTAGCTCCCTTCTGTTCGTGAAGAGGTGGCCTTGGATAAATTAATGTAAATGTGCTAATTATTTTTGTACTGTCCTTATTTTAGTTGAAATTATTTCTGTTTAAAATTATCTGTCAACTTTCTATTTTTTCTTTAAAAATACCTATGCAAACTGTCCAGCTTTACTAGCCTGTTATACTTCAGTTAATGATTGCTGTCAGTCAGTAAGAAATTTCAATGTAATAAAAGTCCAGCTTAATTCTTCTTTTAGTATTCATTCCCCTGTGAGTTTGCTTCTACCTGCTGTACCCCTAAATATTGATTATACAAAAAAAATACTTTTTGTGGAGAGAAAGACATGGGGAAGGCTGGATTTTTCTCACTATTCCAAAGAGAATAACTACAGCTGTTTGTCATCACGGTTAGAAAAGCTGGAAGACTGGCACTTGTTTATTTCCAATCATGATTCTGATATAATTGCTTTTGCTGAATCAAGTAGAATTAATGAAGAATGTAGTGAGGTATCTCAGTGTTCATTAGCAATTACACAGCTTGAAGAAACTGCTCAAATGACAGAAAATTGTTTGAAAACTTACAGTACATTTGACTCTGGCACCCAAGTGTTACAGAGTGAACGGGAACCTCTTATACGTTTTTCCCTTGTGTCTGCTGCTTATTTTCCAACTTCCAGTCTCAGATTGATTGTACTCCTGATCTAATCTAGGTGTGTAGTTCATATTGCTGCTGCTGAGGAAGCTCTATTCTGGGAGATTTTGAGTTCCCTTTTAGCTACTGACTCAAGCTAAATCAGTTCCAAAATTTTTCACACCAAGTGCTTCTAGTAAAGGGTGGAATGAAAGATAAAACAATTTTCGTCCTCAAAAGCATCTCAGTCCAAGGTACAGAGGCTTTTGGGCAGTTCTTCTTCCATGTAGACCCTAAAGTTGCAAATTGCTTTCACATGGAAAGATGTTTGTTTCAGCTTGAAAAAGTTCTTTGTTTGGCTTAACAGTGTTGAAAGCCTGGGTAGATGGTCTTCTCCAGAGTCTGCTATGCAACATAGAATTTGATTATCTGCTTTATTTCTCGTAACATTTTATTCTCTCATAAATGTAAAGGTTGCTCATACCTGATAGGCCATGACTTAATTGGGTGCATTAGAAACACAAAAAGCCCTGTGTACACACACATTCTCTATACCTCAAGCTGCAGTTATTAAACTTAATTGGCCTCGTCATCTGCTTATCAAAACAAGTGGCAAATCCCAACCACTGCTTTTTTGGCTTTTATAAAACAACTTAATAAAGTTCTAGTTTCTATATTCTTTTTGTGTTATCAGTAGTCTTCAGAATTGGCAACATCTTGAAATTTGTCCTCATTTTCCTTGGTCTCTTTGAGGTTCTCTCTTAATGATGAAATTTTCCTTTGTGAAGTTTTCTGCCATCACAGGCTTGTGATACTTCTGTTTCCAGAAGCGCAGAGAAAATTGGATTTTTAAAACATTGCGTGTACAGACATATGACTTGTTACTCACCAACATCTTGTGGTTGAACACCTTGTTCTTCAGCTGAAAAAGGTGTTTTGTAAATGTGTTTCAGAATTTAATGGTTTTGGCTGGTGAGTCTTGTTTAACTGGCTGAAATTTTTGAGGTTTGCCCTGCATATGCTGAGAGATTTGCCTATGTTTACAAGAACAACTTGTCTGTTAAAAGGAGCTTGCCCAGCATCTTTTACGTTTGTACTAGAAGTGTTTTGACCTGCCCTTTTTAAGAGAATTTGCTTTTATGGTGATGTTTGAATTCATCCTTTGTTAGTCTAAAGTAATTCATTAGTGCTTTTTTGTATTTATCTTTAATGAGGAAAAAGTCTAATCTCCACCTGACTACCACCAGCTGTTCATTTTAATTCTCTTAATTTCTGTATCATGCATACATTAAGTTTTACAAAACTGAAAACTATGACAGGTTGAGATTGATATAAGGCTCTTATCTGTGTGGTGCTTTGCGTGCCACATTCTTATCAAACAAAATCCATGTTTTGGTCATATTCAGAGACAAGGTGAGATACCAAATAAGTCACTGCAACTTTTGTTGAAGTCACTGGAGCACTGAAGTGTTATGCCTGCCTGATTGCTTCTGCTGTTTAATAATATGTTAAAAAAAAAAAGAGAGAGATATTAGCTTATTGTAAACTACTTGCTTTGAACATATTTTTTGGGTAGTGGATTAATTTTTTTAGCTTTTTAAGGTATACAGAAATGACCACCACTGTTCCTATAGTGGTCTCAGAATGCAAACCTTTACCAAATCTTTACCAAATATAGTGAAGTTTATAGAGGTATGAAGTTATGCCATCATCTTTCTTAAAAGGAAAGTGTTCTATCATCTGGTTGTGCTGTCCTGGTTATGTTTACAGTGACTGTTGTAAATTGGAAGGAGGTGAGGAGGATGAATGATGAATTGTTTCAAAATGAATTCAGAAAAATTGGCTGACATTAGCACAAAGATACTTTCTCGCAATTCTTTCCAGCTAAGCAGCTTTATGAAAGTGCATCTGCATTTTCCTTTGCCACTCTTAACCCCTTCAAGTTTCCTGTAGAAATTCTTAATTCAAGTGGTTTGGAGCTTAGAAGTAACAATCTGGGTCAAATAATATGGTCTGAGATATTCTAAAAGTGGATGTAAACAAGTCAGAAAATTTATGGCAAATTTTCTGAATGCCAGATGTGCACTTGAATGGCAAAGCTCTGCATGCCTGGAAAATTAAAGTTCCTGTTGTCGATCTCTGCAAGTTCACTTTCACTGTAGTATCCTAATTTTCCAAGTCCCTCCCTTTGGTTTTTTGCTCAGAGCTCCACTGTCGATCGGCCGAGCATTTGCAGCCATACGGAAGTTACTGGCTTGTTTATTAGGTGACTTTCCTCCAGTGAGAATGAGCTGCTGCATGCCCCAAAATGGTCATACCAGCTCTCAGTTTGCTCCTGAGACAGAGGACTTCATTCAGACTTCTGTCAAGTTTGGGACCTTGGGGCTTGCCTATGCAATAAAATGACTGCGGCATGTATAGGCAAACCCAGGGCTAGTTTTAATTAGCATTGGTAACAACAGCAGTAAAGACACAGCAGCACAGGTTCAGCAGGTGTGAAGTGAGGGAGCAGACATGTATTTTGATTGAAAACATCCCCTGAAAAGTCAGGTTAGCCAATCTTATTTGCTATTGTTACAGTGCTGCAGAGACTGCAGGCTGGTTTTGGTTGTCTGGCCCAAGCCATGGCTGCATCCTTCTGCTATGCATGGGAACTTGCATTTCCGTAACACCTGCATACAAAGAAGGTTCTTGAAAGAATCAGAATGGTTTGGGTTGGAAGGGACCTTAAAGATCATAGAGTTCCAAGCCCCCTGCCATAGACAGGGATGCTCCCCCTAGACCAGGTTGCTTAAAGCCCCATCCAACCTGACCTTGAACACTCCAGAGATGGGGCATCCACAACTTCTCTGGGCAATCTGCTCCAGTGCTTCACCACCCTCACAGCGAAGAATTTCTTTCATATACCTAACATAAATTTCCCCTTTCAGCTTGAAAAGATTAAGTTCCTGTAGGTGAAGGCAGGAAAATAATCCTGGATGGCGTTTCTTGGGTGTGGACTTTCTCTTTGATCCTGTTCCATGACAGCTCATGTATAAGTGTTAGGGTATGTGACAAGGTATATATCAGGGTTTGGAATATGGCAAAGCTGGAACTAAGGTGCTATTTAGCAGCATAATAATCTGCAGTGCTTTTGGTGTAGGTCATCTCCTTGGCTCTGGAACTTCTACAGATACACCAGATGTCCAAGACCTGGGAAAGTTGCTCTTTCTGCTGCCTTAAGGGACTTCATGCGTGTGAATCACACTTCGGTACATGGCTCTGTTTTGCAAGCAGCAGCACCCCTTTTTTATGACAGTGTAGTTTAAACAAGGGACAGCCAGTGGTTTCGCTGCTCAGGTGGGAACGCAGGAATGACGGGACACACACTCTCCTCATGTTCTTCTCGCGGGTGCTCATAGGCAGAGCAGGGCTGTGCAGCCCTTTCATGGACACAGCCGTGGAGAAGATGAGAGGAGGATGTTGGTGTGGCATCACCAGCAGCCCTGACTGTGCTTCGCCACAGATGGCAAGGAGGAGTATGAAATACATGCTTCATTTCAGATGTGGGGGCCCTTCCTCCTCTCATTTCTTTGTGGCACTGAAGGTCCCAATTCCTGCCTTTTGTATCCACAAAATTCTCCCAGTTCAACTGCGAGTCACTTTTCTTCCTCTAGAGATGGACTCCCATCTTTCCAGCCCAACCACTTGTTATTTTGGAAAAGTGAAGACTACTGTCCCTTTACTTACCTCAGCCAGAAATAGAGGGAATGGGAGCAATATACCATCCTAGAGAGTGAGAAAAGCAGTTTTCAAGGTCCTTCCAAGCTTCTAAATAGGAAAATTCTGGTTTTCATAGGCAGTAATGTCAAGGCTTGTCCTGGAAGGCCATTTTCACTTTTAAGCTTGCACTTTGTTTCCATAGTTTTTGCTATTTTTGCTTCTAGGGTAAAATGTCATTTTGGTGTTAAAGAGGGTAAGTCAGATGTGATATGCTTGGACACACAGAGCTGTTCTGTGCCTGTGTTTCTTTGCAGTTTCTACCTGTATGGAATAAAACCCCTGTACCGGGAAAAAAATGTTCAGAGCTGTTTACCTACTTTGATTTTTGCTTTTCAAACCCGATCGAATTGATGCTAAATAAATTGGCATGGGAAAGACAGAAGGATCCCAGGAAATAAATGGCTGCAAACTATGTGTCATGGTTACAAATGGTTTCTGTTTGGGATGGGAAATGGATTTTAATTATCTTCTATAGAGACTGTAGAGAGATGGATGGAACAATTGTTCAAATGAAGTTATTTCCATGAGCTCATAGGCAACAAGACTTGCTTATCCAACCACGTAACACAAAGAAAACTCAGGCAATTAATTTAACGAGAGTACTTGGGACATGATATCATTCTGAATGGACGAGCCTGAGAAAACAGCTATTTTGAATCACAGCAGGATACACATACAAAACAGTATCCCTGTGCAACAAAATCCCTCTTAGCTGGGTGCCAAAAATTTGTCTGTTAGAACCATGGCGTATTTGCCCAAACCTGGAGTTTTGGGATAAGCAAATTCCTTTTTTAATACTCATGGTGGTAGCAAGTAAAGCCTATGTGTGACTTGAATTGCTGGTGCTTGTGAGAGAGAAGGTGCCATTTCATACAGTCAATTTAAATATGTTCTTGGAACAAGTCATTACTAGATGAAGATCCACTAGCTTGGCTACCATTAAATAGGTGTATCTTTTCTTTCTAGCACAGAAAGAGAACATAAAACACTTTTCTTTCCAGTAAGCCTTTATGTATAATCTTGGACAATAACAGCTGGTAGAACAGCTTCTTTTCTGTAGATAGTCAGGGGGCTCTTACAGTTGGCAAGGAAAAGATGCACTATCAGAAGCAGTATCTAAAGTTGTTTTTTTTGCTGTTCAGGTTGTACTTGTGGTAAGAGCTGTTTCTGGTTCAGCTTTTCTCTCCCCTCACAAAGCTGGTGGATTTTTAAAGCCATTCTTCATTTTTTCTCCTTCAGTTTTGCAGCTCACTTTTTTAATAGCTTTACATAAAAATAAGCATTGGGTGGTTTGTGGGTTTTCTTGTTTTCTTTAATGACAGAGCTAACCAATGAACCAACCATATAGACCAGTGCTGGAAGGCAAATCCTCCTACCAACACCTCCCATCTCGAACAAAGTTAATACAGATATTGGAAACCTCATTATTCCTCCTGTAGCTTCTGGTTTAGCAAGAGCCAGAGTTCATGCTGCTTTTGCCTGGTCCAGGTTTTGCTGCTTTTGTCACAAAGGGGACTGGGGGACAGCAGCAGGGGCAGCTCGGGGTCTTTCTGTGCCCCCAAAGGCTGCAGAGAGAAGCAGAGGCACCACACGGCTGCCGTTTGTCAGAGCACCGTGGTGGCTGTGCAGAGGTGTCACTCGTGTGTCAGGGTGTGTGGTGGCTGTGCAGAGGTGCCACTCGTGTGTCAGGGTGTGTGGTGGCTGTGCAGAGGTGCCACTCGTGTGTCAGGGTGTGTGGTGGCTGGGCACTGCTCTGGGTGCCTGTGTGGGGCAGGGTGCAGGTGACACTGAGGTGTTGGTGAAACAGGGAACACTCGTCCTGCTGCAGGTCTCATCCTGACGCGTGGCCCGTCTGCGCCCCCCTCGCTGATGAGCTCAGCCAGCCTCCATCCATGTTTGCTGGGGGGCAGGCGATGTGCGGTCCGGCTGAACCACCCCAAAGTCAGCTGGGGACAGTGACATGAGAGACATGGAGCTCCTAGAGCAAGTCCGGCGGAAACCTACTAAGCTGATCAAGGGACTGGAGAATCTCTCTCACGAGGAAAGGCTGAGGGAGCTGGGCCTGTTCAGCGTAAGAGATGACTGAGAGGGGAATTTCAGCAATGGGTCTTCTCAGCCAGGCTCTTCTCGCTGGTGCTGAGCAATAGGACAAGAGCAGGTAGAAACTGATGCACAAGAAGTTCCACCTGAACATGAGAAAGAATTTCTTACTGTGCAGTTGACCACGCACTGGAACAGGTTGCCCAGAGAGGTCGTGGAGTCCCACTGGAGATATTCAAGAACAATCTGGACAGTTCTGTGCCGTGTGCTGTAGGATGCCCCTGCTTGTGCAGGGAGATCGGACCAGATGACCCGCTGCTGCTCCTTCCAGCCTTACCCAGCCTATGACTCCGCTGCCCCCGGGCGGTGCCGGCCGAGGCGAGTCAGCCCGGCCCGGCCCGGCCCGGCCCGGCCCCGCCGCGCTGCGTGAGGCGGTGCCCGCGGGCCCGGCG
>JAWMRA010000113.1:90684945-90713787 GCA_035584735.1 Pseudotriccus pelzelni | reverse complement strand
CCGCGGGGGCCGGCGGCGGGGCGGCTCCTTCTTTGGCCATGAGCGAGGTGCCGGCATTCGGCCGCCGCCGCCGCCTGCGGGACGCGGAGAGGGAGCGGCCGCGGCGAGGTTCCGCCGGCGGCAGCGGGCGGGTGGGATGGCCCAGGCCAGGATCAGCGCCAAGGCCAGCGAGGGGGCGCAGCAGCAGCAACAGCAGCAGCAGCAGCAGCAGCAGCAGTCGGGCGGGCAGCTCCGGGGCCGCTTCTACCGCTCCACCTCCATGGCCGACCGCTCCAGCCGCCTGCTCGAGAACCTGGACCAGCTGGAGCTCAGGTGGGCCCGGGGCCGGGCGCTGGGAGGCAGCCGGAGCCGTCTGGCCCCGAGCCGGTGGCTCGGCATGGCGGGCACGGAGCCCTCCCCCGGCGGGGCTGGGCGGGGGGGTCCGAGGGAAAGGGGTCCGCACTCACCGGGAGCGAAGTTTAAAAAGGCGAGCTGCTGCTCTAACGCGAAGTAGCGTGGTCTGGAAATACACGAAAATAGTGTATGAATGTATGAAAACCGACGTTTTCAGAGAAAGCGCCAAGGACTGCTTTGGATTACCCTTGCCGGTTTGAGAAGTCTTTAGCAGGCAGGGGATGGGCTGCGTGCTGTGACACGGCGTGTACGAGCCCGCGGTGGGTCGTGGCTGGCCCATCTTGTCGCCCCCGCCCCACATCTGTCGGGCAGGTGTTTTATAAGAAGATGCAGGAAATATGAGGGTAAAACGTGGTGTCTTTCGGGCTTTCGGAGGCTCTGGCAAGCCTTTAAGGTGCAGTGCTGAATGCTGGCGTGTGAGGGTTTGTGTCTTCCAAACCTCCCTTTGCACTTAGTGGTTCAGCTGTGGATGTTGTTACCTGTGTACATGTCCACCTCCTCTCTGGGGTGTACTAAATCCTGTAGCTATAATGTGAACAGCATTATATTCTGCAGCTTAGGTGTATTTTTCCAAAGTTATTGCAATGCTAAGTGAATTTCATCGTTGTGCCAAGATATGTCATGACATATCTTTCTCTGCTTGATGTTCCATAAATAATATAATTTGACTTTTTTTCCCAGTTTGGCCTCATGAGAGATGATTCCTTGTCTTTAATCATCTTCCTTGTTCTCTCAGCTCTGTTTAATTACACAGTGTCCTTTCTGAGGTGGATAGATGTGCAGGATGCCACTGATTCACCTCCTCTGGTACTGTTTCAACACACCCTTTCCTTCATTACAGCTGCATATTGATCAACGGCTTTCACAGAACCACCCAGAATGTTTCTAGGACTTTCCTGTAATTAAAAGAGCAGGAGTTGCATTTTCCCCCTTCTGCCTGCATTACTTTGCATTATTCAGGAGTGGACTTGATGTGCTGTTATATTAGCCTTTCACTTAGCTTGATTAAATCTCCTTGAAGTCCTTCACAGACTTCTCCGAATTTGACTACACAAAATCACAGTCTGCAAACAAGTCTCGCTACTTACATGCAGGTCTAGTGCATGATGAATATATAATCACAAAATGAGCATCAGAATATGCAAAAATGTGTTTTAAATTTGCTGAGTGAGAGTCAGTGCTGACTCTGAAACAAAGCAGACAGTTTGGTTAGCCAAAAATTAAACCTCCAATTAAACTTTCAAGTCTTTCAAATGGGCATAGTTCTAAATGCAGAATAGTCATTACAAAAAAGTCAAACTAATTTGACAGAAGTCACTCAAGTCTTGTATTTTTTTTCCATGCACAGCTAATCAACGTGCCTCATTTCAAAGTTATGTGAATGACAGGAGGAAAAGCTTCCAAATGTCTTCATTCTCCAGCTGGTTTGGTTTAACTATAGACCCTTGAGATGTTGCTTGTAAATGTATGTGAAAATTTGTCAAAGTGAACTACAGTCTTTCATAAAACAATCAACAATCCTCAGTTCTCAATTGCTTTAGGTCAGCCAAACTCTGAAGTAACCCTCATCCCTTTGGAAATCACAGAATCAAAGAATGGGTTGGGACGGGCCTCAAAGATCATCTAGTTCCAAACCCCCTTTGTGGGCAGGGACATCTTCCATTAGACCAAGTGGGCCTATCCAACTTGGCCTTGAACACCTCCAAGGACGGAGAGTCCACAGTCTCTCTGGTCAACCTGTTCCAGTGCCTCAGCATCCTGACAGTGAGGAATTTCTTCCTAATATCTAAATTTACCTTCTTTCTGTTTGAAACTATTGTAAAATGCTACAGTTTGAACAGCCTTCTTTTTTCTCCCTTTCCCTCCACTGTGAGAGCTTTTTTCCCAACAGTAATGGGGTATTTTTGTGCCTCCCTGACAGGTGTTTGTGGAGAGGCTTTACTTTGCTTGGAAAGTGAGGAGGGAAGGGGAATTAATTTGGCTGCCAGGGAGTGAGTGTCCCAGGCAGGGGTGGCAATGGGGGCAGGTGGCACATTTGCTCCTTGTCAGAGCTTGGACCTTTGTGTTGCCTTGGCTGCCAGGATATCCCGGGAGCAGCTGGAAGGGGGACCAGAGTCTCTCACATATGAGTCACTGAGTTCTGGTGGTTAAGTGAACACGTAGTTCTAGGTGTGATGATACATAAGTCACACTCTTCCTGGTTTGGGGCTTTTTAAAGTTTATTTTTCATACTTGTCTTGTTCTCCTTCGGATCAACCATACTCCCCCACTGTTCATGCCAGCGTTCACAGGACTGCTCACCTGGGAATGGACATTCAGCTGAAGCACCTGAGGATGTCAGAGTGAAAGCCCCTGCTTTGTCTCCGTCTAGTGTGCTCAGCTCCATTTCAGGAAAAAAGCGGCTTCAGATGTTTCTTACTTCCTTTGAAAACTTATCTGTACCTCTAGCACATGGGCTTTAATAGTGAGCTGTTTAAGTCAGTCAGTAGTTTAAAGGACAGAGTTATTGCAGCTGTCCTAAGAAAGCAGGTGTCGAGTTTCTCATCTGGAAACAAAAGCTCAGGCTGGTCCACCTGTTCCTCAGGGGAATGCTCTGCTCATATAAATGGTATGTAGCAAAGAAAGGCACTGCACAGCTAATTGCTCTTGGACGGGGAAAATCAGAAGTAAGGAATGTATTTTTCAGTCTTAGGTAATGGATGGGCTATTTAGTTGATGTTCAAAGTGACAAATACACTCCAAGTAAAAATATGATTGGATCTTTTCATCTGTTAGAAAAAGACCATGCTGCTGCATTGAAATAATAGATAACTAGGCATGAATATGAGTATTTCGTGTTCTTTTTTCTTTGCCTTCTATTCTTTGGGTGGTTGTTTTTTTGAGACTTGGGTGGTTTTTCTGCTCCTTCCCATAGCAGTCACCTCTGGTAGAGGTTTCTCCTCCAACCATTTTTTTTTTTTTTTTTTTTTTTTTTTTTTTTTTTGGTGCCCCACACAAAGAAAGTAAAGATTTACAGAAACCTGTGAACCTGTGAAGGTGTCCCTGAACATTTTAGGAAAGAAGTTATGAGAGCTGACTGCAAGGCGTGGTCCTGACACTCTTGCAATAAGTATGGAGGGAAAGGTGTGCAGTCCCTGCCACGCCAGGGTCTCTCCTGGCCTGTAGCTGGAGAGCCAGTGGGACCCACCCCAGCATAGGGGCAGGCAGAGGCCTTGGTACAAGCCAGGGCAGCGAAACAGATTGAGGCTGTGGTGGGTCTCTCACCTTGGTAAAGCCACCCAATATCTTCTCTGGAGCATTATTTTCCTGAGGTTGGTGTATGTGGTTTCCTTTTCGGTTTTTTTTCCTACTAGAGTGCTGTTCTGAAATGACCCTGTCCCGCTGTTGTGTTGCACTGTATATTGCAGTTGAAAAAATGGTAAAAATTATCCTGAAGAAGCAATTATTGCAAATGAAATAGTTCTTAAGATCTGGTTATGAACTTTCTGTAAATTAATGTAAATCAAAGTTCTAGCTGGTAAACTATGGGTTTGGTATGGGGTTTTTTTGCAGTATACAACATTAATTCGAGTAATTTGGCTTTTAGGTCCTACCTCACATACTAAGATGGCTTTTGGGAGCAGTGATATTTTAGGCACTCGCTTTAGAACTGTACCAATTCAAGATACATCTCTGCAATGCAGTTTTTCCACATTCTTCTTAGGACGCAGGAAAGCCTGTGGAAATCACGAGTTGATCTGTCTACTGAAGGCAGTTTTTAAGTCAATGCAATGATACACAGAATCTGATTTAAAAACACTATTAAAAATTAAATTCTGCACTTCAAAATTTTTACTTACAGCTTTCCAGGAACCAAAAAGTATTTTTTTCAATTGCAAAAATACTGTTTTTTTAAAAAAGGCATGGCAAGGCATTATGAAAATTTTGCTAGACTTCCTAAATTATAAAGTGCAGACATCTGAAGTACGAAATGACTCCACCTGCCTCATTGCTCTTACTAACCAGTCCAAAATAATAATTAAAAGCATTTGCTCTCGGCAAGAATTTGCATTGCATTAACTTTTCCCACTCCTCCTCAGAGTGAACATTAAAGGCAAGGCCTGAAGCCTGTGCTTTCACTGACTAAATTAGGCTAAATATTTTGTAAAACAGAACCATGTCGTGAGCAGGCTGCATTTGAAGCGTGACTATTTATATCCTCAGATGCTCCCATTCTTCTGCCTTCTTTCGCCATCTTTTCCTGCTGTTTTTCCAAAGTTACCTGTCCTCAGCCAGCCTGTGAGGAAGGAGCAGCAGCTCCGTGCCCGTCTAAAGAGATAAACATTTTTCTGCAGAGGCAGCTGTGAGACACCACTGTTTCAGGGTAGCACCCAGTAATGTTGAAGAGCGCAGAGCACCTAAGAGACTTAACAGTGTTTTGGTTTGTTTGTCCTTTCCTGGCCAGGTTTGATAAACATTTCAGGATAGATGGATGGATTCTCCTGATGCAGCTAGACCTCCTGAGCTGTGTGCTGCAAGTGTCTGAAACTGTCAGCCAGGTTCACGTGCTCCTCTGCTTTTCTGTGGGGCCTGGGAATGCAGAGTTGATGGCTTTGGTGCAACTCTTGCAGCCAGTTTCAGCTTGGCAAGTCTTCTGCAAGCCTCTACCCTCAAGTCTCCAGGGGAAAGCCAAGGGAGTGAGACGTTTCCCTCTTTTGTACCTGGTCTTCAAAGTGTTGCATTAGAGTTCCCAGATGTTCTTTTTTGTATTACTCATCTGAATGCAAAAGCCTCCTCCTTAAAACTGTGATTGAAAATAAGACATGAATTAAGGAATCAGACTCAGATTTTTCATGTGGCATTTTCACACTGCCCATGGCAAGCTGGGTCTGTGCCTCGTTCCACGAGGAGGGCAGACCATGGGCACCAAACCATGCAGCTGACTGAGATCCAGTAATTACAGGGACAGCAGTTCCTGATGGACTTTCCTCTTGCCCTCACTGCATCACATGTGAGTTTTAGCACAGAGAACAGGACTGGAGTAGGGGTCCGGTTTCAGGAGGAACTGAGTTTCGTGCTTCTCTGCATGCCCAGAAATAGGAGCTGCTCCCACAGAAGCTTCCTCCCTGTGTGAGTCACTCCATGGAGCATTGCTCCATGGAAAGCACCAGTGACAGTGGGGGCAGGCAGTCCAGTTTCTTCTCCCAGTGACCAAGGCACACCACTTGTTGGGGAAGCCCTTGTCACATAAATAAAAGTGTGTGAACTTTGTCCTACTCACAGGGTTTTCTCCGTCATGCAAAGGGTTGTTTGGCTACAAGGCGGCATTTCCGTTTTCTGAGCGTTTGTTGCTTTGCAGGTGGATCACCCGGGCTCTGCACTGCTGGTCTGGGGGCACCACTGGGAGCCAGGGCCCTTTGCTGCCTCCTTCCCTGCAGCTGCCACTTTCACTGTCAAGTTCCCTGATGGACTTGGTCCATTTCTCTTCTGGTTAAGCAGCTTTAAGAATTGCGAGTTGGCTGTAACTTGTGCTACATGGCTATAGTACCATAAGGCTCTCCATATCCAGATTAACAGCAGAGTACAACAGAACAGCATTATCAGTAGAATAAAAAATTGAAGGCTGATTGAATTACTGTTGTTTTGTTTTACCCCTACATTTGTTTGTTTTTTAAAATTATATTGAGTCTTGAAAAGTGAATTTAAGATACAGGAAATGGTAGTGAAATCACAGAGTCTGGCTCATGGATAATTAAGAAATGACTGTACTTCTTTAAGCTGAAGTTTAAAAAAAAAATTGGCAGCTATATAGGTGAACAGCTATTTTATTATTTAAACATTTTGTTTGTTTCAACCATATACAGGGTAGAGGCTTTCCGTGACGCAGCATCTGCTATGGAACAAGAGAAAGAAATCCTGCTAGAAATGATCCACAATATACAAAACAGCCAGGATATGAGGCACATCAGTGAAGGTGAGAAGCTGCTTTGCCATACCCTCCAATTGACCAAAATCAAACCAGCCTTTCCCTTGGGAAGCAGCTCTATATGATTCCTTGCTGCCAGTGAAGGTGCAGCACTTGAGCCAGCTGAGGCTGTTAAGGGCCACCCATTACCCTGAGATCCCCTTTTCTGAACTGTAAATTCATGCTGTTTAGGTAGATGAGCTACCATTAATGTAATTACTATATATGTGAAAGCCCATACTCAGTTCACTGATATATTTTCAAAATCAGGCTTAATATAGCTCAGCAGAGGGAGAGACGATGATGATGATGATTTAAGACAGTTGAAAACCAGCATTTTAGTGATTTTTGACTACTGGATAGGTTACAAAGTACAGCCTGCAAGAACCTGATGATTAGGATCGTTGCTGTAGTTGTATGATATGGGGCTTTAAACACATTCCCTAAACCTAGTATTAGCTGCTTTAAATTGCTGCTTTATTGGCTCTTCAAGAGCCAATACACGTCATAGTATGTTGTGTCCATATTTTAGAAAAGAACCTGTTTTCAGAAAATAGAAAACCTTCTTTTTTCCTAGCCTCTAGTTTTCTCTTTATGGTGTTCTGGGATATTGTCTCAATCTCTCCCTCAGTGTGGCACAGAAGGCCAGTTCTATTAATGAATGTTTCCTGATAATATTTTATGCTTTGCAATAATGTGACACAGTAAGCATTGTGTCAGCAGTGGAAAAGCATTACATTACTTACATTTTTAGTAGAGCTTTATGCCTCATTTGAAATCAGAAGACACTGGCTTCTATGAAACGAGTACGACTTTGGTAAATGCAAAAAGCTCATTTCTGGCTTCTGGACATCTTGTTGATTGTAACTTACGTAAACAAACATTGTTTATTTCTAAGTTATAGCAGTTTGAGTGTATTGATGATGCCATTTGCACAGGGATGTATTTGCCTGTAACCAAGGATACATTATTGTTTTCAATTTAGGTGAGAGAGAAGAACTTAATTTGACTGCTAATCGCCTGATGGGCCGAACCCTCACTGTGGAGGTTTCTGTAGAAACCATCCGGAATGCCCAGCAGCAGGAATCCCTACTGCATGCCACGAAGATGATTGATGAAATCGTCAATAAACTTCTGGATGATCTGGAAGACGCCAAAATGCGCTTAATGTCGCTTTATGGTGCGTGCACATCCGACGTACCGGCAGGACCCATCGATCAGAAATTTCAGTCTGTGGTAATTGGATGTGCCATTGAAGATCAGAAGAAAATCAAAAGGCGGCTAGAGACTCTGCTCAGAAACTTGGAAAATTCTGAAAAGTCCATCACGTTGTTGGAGCATCAGAAATCATCTGTTCGACAGTCTTGCAACAGCAAACAGGATTAACGCATCCTCCTGGCTACTTCTGGCAAATTGCAGGATGAGCAAGTGCCCATAAAAAGCACACAGAAGCCAAGAAAAAAATACTCTGTACGAGCACACACGTACACATACACACGCACCAAAGTATCCTTGATTCCAAGTTGCAAGCATTTAATGGGTTTTGGTAGCATTGGCATTTTCTTTTGGCAATAAGGAACGCTATCAGTTCCTCTGTAGAGTCAATACCGCTCTATTGCAAATTGTAATTGTGCTTCTGCTGAACTCACAGAAACTGTCAAAATCTAGCCTTTTCTCCATTCTCCTGGTTTTTTTTTTTAAACTAAAGTTGTTTTGTCCTATCATGAGATTTCAGCCTTTCTCTGCTGTATACGTAGTGTGTGAACCAGACTTTTGGGGGACAAGAGACAAATCCTGGCAATAAATCAAAACCATTAATAAACTGTTTATGGTATTTTCATAAACAACAGAATGTCTTACTCGTTACTATTTGTAATTTGGCACTTTTTGAATAGTTTGAATAAACAGATCACAATACTTTAAAAAGAGAGACAGAGATACCTCCATTTTTTAACTGAGGAACTGAAAAGCAATACATGCATCCAGAGGTCAAAACCGAAGCTAGAAATGAGCTCTGACTGTTGTAATGTCCTCTCCAACCATCCTGCTCCCACTGGCTTGCAGTAACTTGAGGTTGCTGTGTATTTCTTTTAAAGATAACAGAAGGGGGAATTGTATTTTACCAGCTGTTACATCACACATCCACTTTGTATCATCATCTGAGAAGCCACAGAGCAAAACAGCTGACTTCGCGACTGGCAGACACCGTACTTGTGTCTTGTGTATGATGGTACTTTTTATATCCAGTGTTACTTAACTCTTCATGTGAGTGGGTTTTGGGTTTATTTTTTTCCTTCCACCCTCTCACTCCCAATAATTACTGCTCATCATCACCATGCTCTGTGGCTGTGGGCCAAAACTTGCAGATTTTAGGGTGTGCCTGGAATTTTGCAACCCCCTGTAGCTTGTCAGTAGTCTTGCACGATTTCACCCAAGGGTGGCGGTGCCCTGAGGGGAGCAGAGATCTTCTGTGGCTGAGCCCTCAGCCTTCTGAACTTGGTTCAGTTTAAAGCTCAGCTAGAAGGAGCTGCAGTGATGCCGCCAAGGACAGCTGCCGTGTGGCAATGAGTGTTCCAGCTGGAGCATCACACCTAGATGCTCCCAGCCCGTGGACGGAGCACTTCATGTCAGGCTCCTTAACGAGCAACACTCTGGAGATTCATGGTTTTAAACTCCATGGAGCTGCACTTCTTGGAAACCTCAGCTGCTACAAGGTCACCTCACTGCATTTTGTTTGCAGAAACAGCACTTCAGGTGGGTGCTTCAAAACCAATCAAAGTTTCAGCTTGGAGATTGTGAAAAAGTTTGTAAGAGTTTGGTGAAATTAATTCTATAACGCCACTTCAAAAAACCTTCCAGCTATTCAACAGCAGTAAAACCCTTTACAATAATACACAGCATGAGTTTTCTCAGAAATCATGCTGTGCAATAGTTAAGTTGAACACAACTTCTTCTTGCTTAGAATATTCCTTCAATATTTGGGGGTTTTAAGGCCATACAGAGTTATTCACGCAAAAAGCGTTAAGCTTTGTTTTCTTTCTTAGATGCTTACTGTTGTAGCACTAGCTAAAGGAATTTTTATTTTTTTATAGCACTTGTGCTATCATAAAATAGTTGGGTTAGAAGGGACCTATAAAAGTCATCAAGTCCAATGCCCCTGTAATGAGCTTAACACATTGCCAATTAATCCTTATTGGGGTGTTAAGCAAGCAAATTGTTTTTCTGTGTGCAAAACTATGTGCAAGAGAAGGCAGGAGTGTGCTACTTCTGATATTCCTCCGATACTTGGGTAAAGAGGCAGACACAGATGCTGACTTTTTACCAAAAAAAACCGAACAGAACCCAAAAAACCAAAACAACATAAACCCCCCATCTAACATATTTACCTGTTTCTTTTCAAAACAAGCATCAGGCATCTTTAATAATTTAATGCCACTTCAGTGTCTACAACCAGTGACTTAAATCCTGTCACTGTATTGGCCAGACCAATCATGAAAAGAAAAATGACCAGAAAGAGCAGAACAGAATCCGTATTTTGTATTTCAACCCCAGGTGAAGAAATCGGAGGCAAGAGCTCAGAAACAGTATTTCTCTTAGACTGGAGTGCCCACACAGACTAGAATCAGGCACACAAATTTCTCCATCAGATTGAGGTTGCACAGCTACAGGGTTATAGCAGTTTTTTGAAATTTAATATACTGACAATTTAATATAACCACAAAAGTAACAACTTGAATCAGACCAAACAGTAAGCGAACAAACATGTTTTAAGTTGCATGATGCAACGAGTGTCACTTACAAGAGAACAGCAGAATTAACGTGTAGGGATTTTATGGGAATGGCATACACAGAATATTCAGTTTTAAACACTGATTTTTCTACTTGAGGATTTATGGTATGTTGACCTTATTTTCTAAAAATCTGTTAATTTACTTGAGATCACAATGGTGATAAAAACAGTTACATGTGTTACCTGTTTTAGCCACCCACATTTAAGTAATTTATTAGCAACGATACATCTTTATCCTTGCAATCAGGGTGGTATTTCTCCTGGTCCAGATTAATTTTTAATTTTTTTTAACCAACCTGAGTCAGTTCAGCAGAACTGACGAACTATTTATCAGTATTACCCTACTACTAGAAACCTGAGATTGAGTCTAGTTCAGTACTTGGACTCACTTGGCTTTGAGATGACTCATATAGAAGACTCTGACATGGAACATTAGCAAGTTTCTCTAATTCCATTTTACCATCTTTCATTCATTCTGTTGTTACGTGGCAGCCCTCAGCCTGAAGGGGTGAATTAGCAGGTTCAAAGCCCAGGCTCACTAAGTCTTACACGTGTACCCCTCAGTGACTCCCAGAGAGTGCTGTGTGTTCAGCTGCTCAGTGATCTTTAGTTTCACGTACCTCTACAGAAGTGATACAAAACTATGTGTCAGAAATGCTGCAGCCCAATAATGAAGAAAATAAAAAGTCAAACTTTACTGAAGCATAAGAAAATTAAACAGGAAAACAGATGGTGTGGTAATTCAGGCATTTTGACTACAAAAGGTAAGTTTTGCCTTAAATACTGAAAATAAGAAAGCTCCAAAATTGTCTTAAGTGGAATATTTAATTTTCTTTTTTAAATTAACCACACACACACAAGCATAAAAATCTCAGTGTGATCAGTCTTACAACTTTGAGATTTGTTATTTCCAGTTGGAAATACATCCCTAGCATTACTGCTTTGCATCTAACGATGTCCCACATACTGGGAGAACACCCATTCACTGAATGGATACGACATGGAGTGACAGAGTTGTAGTGTCATTCATGCTCTTTAGTGAATCTTTATTTCACTAAGGCGTTAACAACTGCTGAAGTTTTCTGCTAATGGCAGCATTATCAGCCAAAAGCAAAGAATTTAGGCAAGATTCAGATAATACAGCCAATGAACTGTTCAAGAGGTATAAACAATATACAGGAGTGCAATGGAGTCTCACAGAACAAAACACTGTGTCTTGTGGCAGGAGCATCTGTTGCTTCTTAATTTAGGCTGCCACAGGCATAACAGAGCTACATCCTCACTACATCTTCCCATGCAGTCACAGGGATGCATAGAGAAGGCTCTGCACTTGTAGGTTTTTCTAACTAAAATATATATTTTAATAAGAACACTTTGAGCAAAGAATGGAGCAGTGATTGTAATAAAAATTATTCACATGGGACAACACGTGCTAAAACATTTAGGCACATCTCTTCATCCAAAAGGCAAAAGGTACTGCCACTGAATACCTAAGGGTTCCTGCAATATGCAGGTCATCTGGTTTACAGCTACACACTAACCCCAGTAGGATAAAGAACCAAAATTTGCAAGCAGCATATATGCAGAGTACTTCGCAGACAAATGCTAATTTGGACAGTCTCCAGTTGTATTGGAGAACAAATGCTGCAAGGTGACAACGAAGAAAGAGCTACTTTAGATTTAAGATGGGAATGAAATTAAAACTCACTTTTACCCAGTGCTGCAAATAACTATTCCTGCACTAAAGTATATGTACTACATTTCAACATATCCCAAATTTATCAAGTCTGTCAAGTCCCTACCTATGAAAATGTGTGCCGAGTTTTCAGTCCTTAAAACAATGATTTATAGTGACAGACTTTGAATACCAAAAACTATATTAATAGTACAGTGTTACAGTATGGTGTGTAATAGTACAAATGGTCATTACACATAATAAAGACTTATTTTTCAGTATGCTGTACAAAGTCAAGGCAAAAAAAGATGTTTCAGACACTTTATAGGTTTTTTTTCAAGAAAAATTAATAAAAAATGTAAAACTGGTGACAGACAATAAAACGTAAAAGTTTCCATATTAAAAACAGTTGTCAAAATTCTTAATGCATACACTCTTAAGTTGTAAGGTGGCCCCATGATGTTCAACCATCTTATCCCAAGTACCTTACTTCTAAAATTGTTAAGACAGAATTTGACTCCACTTATACGTACAGCGATTAAATGCACTTGTTAAAAAATAAAGGCCTTTATCCAAGAGAAAATACAGGAAACATTACAGTGAAGAGCACACGGTTTCGCTGCAATAGCCAAAGGGACGGAGTGCCTTGAAGGCCGCCTTCTGGCCAGCAACAGGAGATCTCTAACAGCTTGTCAAAGAAACAACGGTACTCGGTAGAAAGGCTAATACAGTAAACACAAAACACAGAGTTCAGAGCTGATCTTTAGTGTTTGTGCATAACTTGCCACCCATTTCTCTCCCTGCAGACAGTGGGAAAAAGAATACATTTCAGTTTTCATACTCAGTGACTTAGAAACAAAGTCAGTCAAGCTCTCTACATGAATTCACATAGTGAAAAGTCCTTCCTTCAAAAATATACAGGATCACTCATTTTCATTCTCATACACCATTTAAAAAACTATTAAAACTCTGATTTTTTTAAGCAGCATATTTGCATTTGTCACTGGCAGACTTGTTGTAGAAATCTCAGAAAGTTAAAATTATATCATACCATACAAAAACATGTAAACAAAATGGATAGTTTTTAAAAGGCATGCATGCTCTTGTAAGGATTATAAAGTGTTTATCTTCACTAAATAAAAGGTATCTTGCTTAGCATTTTTAAAAGCACCGTAGTGATTTAGGAGCCTAAGCCCAAATAACTTTAAATTAGATTTGGGCTCTTAAACACCTAAATCAATTCTGTAAAATTACTGAAGCACTTTGAAAATTTTTTGCCGTGTCTCTGATCTTGCAGAATTAGATTTCCTTAACCAGCAGCTAGGTTTGAATTTGAGACAACATTCAAGAATGTCTGATTAATACAATCAGCTGCAAGTTTTTGGATTCTCCATAACTTAGTTCATGGTATTTACGAAAAAATTTTCTAATAAGATAAATACTTTGTGACACTACTTTGCAAGTTCCTTTTTCACAGACAACACAGGATATAACAATCAAATTTGAACAAGAATATGATTGTATGTTCCTTCTGAGTAGCTATTAGTGTCATTTGTTCAACCTGTTAAGACTGAGAAAAACAAACTTAAAAAACATCTGTAGCATAGCATTAGGTAAAAAAGAGCATTTTTGGCACCATACATTTTTAAATCTAAGCTTTTAGGCCCAAAGTATAGCAAGTTCAATGTACCCAGTGACAGCTGGGAAAGCCTCATCTGAAATGCAACATTTTTAAAGGATAGTTGGAAGATGCTATTTTATGATCATTAGCTGATCTCCAAGTAACACATACACTGGAACCAAGCCTAAATATTCATCCCAAACGTTGACATATATACCTTAGTACACACATATATATATATAATGCAAGGATCTTGCACACACAGAATTGCCAGAATCCATATTGATATGGTCAGGGATAAAATGCAGTAGTGTCTTTTTGTTCTTCATTTATCTTCTTAGTGTCCTGACTAACAAATTCTAACATTTTCTTTGAAATTTAGCTGCACGGTTGCTACGTTACCTCGGGCCACAGAGTTACAGTCTGTACCTATGCTTGTAATTATTATCCTCATGTTAAATGTGCTTTGCAAGACCTAGTTCATAGCTCTGTAAATAATTCCTTGAAAAAGGAAAAGCTTGCCTAATTTTTTACAGTGCCCAAAGCAGCCACGGTTCTGTGTGTTGCCACCAGGTGTCTCACATCACACAACAAACCCACAGCATCATCAAGTTCATTTAAATCCACCCTCTGTAAAGGATCCCACAGGCACAAGATTTGCTAAAGCATTGGTAAAAATACCTCTACAGCTGGTTTAATTCTGTATTCAATTGCACAACTTGATCCAATTCACTGGGTTGCTTTATTTCCTTCAAAAGTGGTCTAAGGTATACTGCAGTTGCTAAAAGGACTTCTGTTTTTCTTGGTCCTCTGTTTGTTGGGTTTAAGGTTGATGACATCTCCACCATTAAGAGTGCTAGAATTTTGGCTGGAGTGACTTCCACCAGCTGTATTAAAAACACCTACAGAATTTAAAGACAAGAAAAGTATTTGTATTTCTTTACCTCCTGCAGCATAATACATTTAACACTTAAGAAGCAACACCCACTAAGGCATAGTACTGCACCTCAAATGCATACGCTAGTTTTTAAAAGCTTTATCTATTTCTGGGTCAATTCTGCAGCTAAACTGGAAGCGGAGGCAGTTGCAATTACTAGCCAGGCAGTATTTCCAGCTGGCATGCATCTATGTAATTGAAGGGCAGCACATGCACTCATCTGTGTGTTACTAACTGCACAAAGTTATGTGTAGTTGAGTAACATAATAAAAGAAAAACATGACAATTTTAAATTCAGAAACTTTGCTGATACAAGCGTAAGTAAAAGACCTGAATAAAAGGGAGGGCTTTAAGGAAAATAAACAAACTGACTCAGAAATGCTTTAAAGGACTACAGAAGTTCAGTGTTTCCTTACAAAAGGCAATTTAAAAAAACCTTCTGATTACATGCCAGACTCTTTCCCTGAGAGTCTCACAAGTCCACACCAAGATGAGCACTAATACTAATTACATTTAAGAAAACAACAAGTATCCTTTCTGAAGTCCTTGCACAATCTTGTTTAAGTGAATTTAATTAAAGGACACTTGCCAAACAAGAGTTAGAAACTTTTGTACATCAGTTTTGACAGTCTCGTAACTTTTAAGAGTCACAAAGTTATTTTACAGAAGGAAAGAGATGATATGCTAAGGGAAGAAAGTAATAATTAGACCCTGATTCACCTTGTATTAATTCCATAAGAAAAGAGATGAGAACACAAGCTTTGATGGCACAAAATACTGTTTCAGGGTTTTTTTTTATTACAGTATACATACCAATCTTGTTACTGCCTGTATGTACTAGTTCTGAATCTTCAGCTGTTTGTTGCTTGAGCTTTTGAAGATACTTATCAGCCAAATACTTAAAAACTGGAATGTTAAAAAGAAAAAAAATACAACACAGAATGCTTAAAATCTTCGTATTAATAATAATGCATTTGTATCAAAATTCTGCATAGTGACACAAGCGCATTCAACATCGCAGGTTTAGCCCGATGTGGTGAGTGATTCTGGGCAGGCCCGTGTACCTGGGCAGAATGCAGCTCAGTCCAGTGTCTGCCCAGGTCTTACAGCTTGCAGCACTAGAGTCTTGCACATAAGCATCTCAATACTCCTATAAAAAAGCTGGCATGTATATATTGCCAAATGTTCCAATCCTTGCAACCTGGAACTTTTTAAAGTTGTGTTGGAATTTAATATATATATTTTGTTTGCAAGAAGCCGTAGAATAATAACAGTCATGTAAAGTAAGTCTATTAATAAAACTTGGCAGCAACATTTTTCTAATTAACTAATGCTACCCTCCTTTCTATTGGGGAATAAAAAGTTGATCTAGAAATCTGCAAAAATATATAACTAAACCATAATTTTCAGAACCTATATGTCTTATGATTATTTACATTTGTAATTCGACTCATGTAAAGATGCTACAGAATCGTTTTACATTTTCTCTTGCAGACTTTTTCTCAAGGTAAATGATGTTAATAGAGAAGAAACAGTCAGTTTACTAATAGTGTAACTAATTAAACAAAAATAAATTCATTAGATATTAGAACTCATGATTATTTAAATCCACGCCACAAAAGACAGAGACTGGAAATTATAACAGTACTCTTATGAAATTAAATATTTGCATTAAAAAGGGGTACTTGGGATCTAATAAAATATCAGGAGAAAAAAGGCTGCACGAAATGCAAACTTTTAATTTACTTTATTTAAATGTAACTATGAAATAATTGCTTACATCAATTATTTATGAACTATTAACAATTACAAAATAATCTGTTCAGTAATTTGTACAGTGTAATAACCGAACTTTTACATACATTTTTTTAAAAGCTTGGTGTTTACTGACAGTCATTAGGACTAAACAGCCTTAACACATTGGCACTTGTAAATATTGCAGCTATGCACCGTGGGAGAGAAGGGAAAGATACACACAAAGAAATGGGCCTAACACACTGATACCACTTAATTCCAGCTACGTTTAAGGCGTGCTGCTAAGGAATATAAAAAGGATTGCCCACAGTGTGCAATGATGTGGGAAGTAACAGATGGGCTCTGAACTAGGGGGACACAGTGCAGTGGGCAGGACAGAGCCCCCCCTGCTGCACCTCCTACCTTCAGTCACGTTCAGGTCTTCCTTCACAGACGCTCGGTAGAACCTCACTTTTAGCTTTTTTGCCAGTGCTTCTGCCTCCTCACTGCACAACAGAAGACAACTTTGTAAATCCTTATCTGTTTCACTTGTCAGCATTTATTCTTATAAATAAATTGCTTCATGGTAAGTTAAACATGGCAAAGTGGGTTCAGAAACTCAAGACAGTCAAAAAGTACCTGATCCTTAATTTCTTTACAATATTTCCATTATAAAAAGAAGGTATTTCACATGGAGTTCCTTAATGACCCAAAGTAATCACTTTTCAGTATTTACTGACTGCATTAAATAAAGCTTCCCAAGGGTTCGAAGGTGTCAGTGAAACCAAAAGAAAGGAGGCTGTAATAAACAGCACGAGAATCAGAACAATTACCACTGCAAAGTCAAAGCAACAACAAAAGAGTAATCCCTAAGTATATCTTAATGAAGCAGTATGCTATGCAATGAAATGAGTGCAGAGATGAAATCAAGAATTACTTTTTTCTGTGAAGAGAAAAATAACTTATGCTACATTTTAAGAAAAAGCTGAAGAAACATATGAATTCTTCCCTAAGAGAAGTCATGTCATCAGAAAGATTACATTATTGAGGCACTGTATTCTGAGAACCAAATCTAAGTGACATACCATGAATAAAGGAGGAGTTCAAATGCAATTTTGCTTTTCCTGTGAAAAATCCTCAGTATTCTTTGCAGAGGGAGTAGAAGCTGATTTATGCCATCAATAGCAAACAGATAACAAAGAAAGCCAGTGCAGGAAACAACAAAAAAGAAGAAATAATTTAAATCTCCCAGGAAGATGGTAGAAATAAAGGAAGTGGAGAATGAGAAACTTCGCCATGCAATATATTCTACATGATATGCTGTGGTAAATAAAAGTTAGCGTTTGTTAAGCTGATTTTACAGCAAGAATGAAACTGGTCATCTACACAAAGGCAGAACAAACTGACAATAAAATCTTTAAAAAAACTCCAACAAACAGCAAGAAAGATTCAGCACCATGCAGTTTGAAAATATTACCACCTACATATTTTTGCAGTTATAACGTTCTGATAAAAATCAACAAAAAAACAACTTAAAGAACAGCGAAGCAAAGAATATTAAGATGCTTTTTCAAACAACCTGTTTAATACTCCATCATTTTAGCAAGCATTCCCTAGCCAAGCTAGACAATGTGCTTTCACTGGTGCACAGCACAGTTTAAAAGTAGGTGTGTATTTTAACAGGAAAGTTACAGTTTTAGAATTTGTGATTTAAAAAAAAAAATTAAAAAGGGCATGAATCATATCATGGCACAACCAGACTTTTCACGTTATTCCTCTATTATTTTTGGCTTCAGAAGGTGATGTGAAGCAAACAGAAAGCTCCTAGTTTTGCAAGCAGATCTGCCCAAGTATCTCATGCATCAAAACCCATCCCCTGTGCTTCTAAGGCACTCTTAAGTATTCACCAGAAACTCCCACAGACTCCTGCTTCTAAAACTCATGTATACAAGGGGCACATATTGATCTTTAAAAACAGTATGATAAAACTCGTACTTCTTTATGCAAGAGTCATCAAGAAGATCAATCTTATTCTGCACAAGAACTGTGGGAATGTCTCCAACTTCGCTCACAACCTTTTCTTTCCAGGTAGGGATTGCTTTGAAGGAGTCTCTGTCGGTTGTAGAAAACACAAGAACACAAGCCTGGGCTCCTAGAAACACATAAAAAATTACAAATACAAGTAAATACAAATCAGCCGACAAACATGAAGAAAAATCCACTATAATGTATTTAAAATAGGAAGGATTTCTCAAGTTTCTCCCATAAAGTGCATTTATACCGCTAGCTTATGTCAAACCACCGGTCATAAATTCCCCAAATGAAAATACATTGTGATATTATTTTGATTATTATGCCCACTCTTCATGATGGCTATGGGTCTGTTACCTTTAAAGCTAATTACAGCATGGTGAATATATGCAGGGGAAAGGAACAGGAGGGGTTGTGGAAAGGCTGGAGAAAGGGAAAGGGAGGTTTTTTTTGTTGCTCACTGTTTTCCAGGCAGCTTAAAGGAGGCCAGAAGGCAAATATTTTTCCCGTACGCAGTATCTGTAAAGCACACTTCATGTTACTCTTTGTGGTACAGTAATTTGGATTTTGAAAAGCAGAAAACTTAAAAGTTTTCAGATGAAGTTGTGATTACTTCAAGTAAATTGTTTAGTAGCTTTTTGGAGAAAATAAGTTATTTCTAATTCACACTCACTCTATCAGAGCACTGTGACAAATTATACAAAATGTTTTGTTAAACCCCATGGATACCGAGAAGGTACTTCCACAGCTGAAATATTAGTATGGGGTCTTCTGAGTGTCCAGTAGCCCTTGGTTATTCTCAAGAAACTAACTTTCTTTGCACATAAACACATGCTGAGACACTTTATTATTTATATGCATTCAATATATTTGCTATTTAGTAAGAAAGTGTAAAAGTAATAGATAGTTAATGTTTTAAGATTGTAGTATAATCTTGTGGTGAATCTCTCAGATTATTACATATAGCATGAAAAGTTTATAATCAGTATGAATTTTCTTTTATCTGTAAGTTTCACCAAGTATCCCCCATTCCTGTTCTGTATTTCTTTGAAACAAAGCAGTCAAAGTTCTCTTATTTAATCATTAATTATGAGCTACAACTAAAACTATTACAAAAAAAACCAACTATTAGTTAACAAGTTGCTTATGAAATATAAAAAGGTCAGAGGACTGTAACATCCTGAAACAGCATGGCATAAGTATTATTTTATCTTTAAATGAGGTGATTTTATACCACAGCAATGTATTTTTCCCTGCCATCAGGCAATTAGTGTGCAAGAACTGAACAATGGAATTTTGCCAAGTCAATCATCTCTCTCACATTAAAAAACTAAAGAAATATTTCAGAACCATTGTTAAATTATATGCAAAGAAAACTTAAGTATGCAATTTGTAACTGGCTAAATAGATAAACTGACTTTATATGAATAATACAGTTTATTTAATTAAAAAAATACACTTTGCTTATTACTCTTGTGTTAAGATATTCAAGGCAGACCGTATTAGCAAAAGAACTGCTGTGCCTAGTAAACTATCTTTCTAGGATGACTGGTAGATTTTTCTTCTCCCTTGGATTAATTACTAAGCTTTTGGAACATCTAAATATGTGTCTTACAGAAGTAGTAAAGCACTTTTAGAGGGAAAATATAAATGTGCATTTGATTGTTTGAATGTCTACATTCTGCCCAGTTTCCGTGCAGATATCTGTCTCATTTCATTCCATGTTTTCTAAAGGGCACTACTGAGCATCCTGCATAAAGTGGCACATAATTAAGAAGAGGATCTTGTATGAAGAGGAAAAATATTTAAGAATTGAAAAAGATGAACTAAACATTTTGTAAACATATTACATTCTATGTATCTCAGAGATCTGCTGATAAAAAAACCCCAACAACTACCAAATAACCAACATGGTATTTTCACCTCTATAGTAGGCCTTAGTTATTGCATCAAATTCTTCTTGACCCGCAGTGTCCCATAACATTAGCCTGACATCTTCATCATTAACTCTGAAACAAACAGCATGGTTTTGTGATCAATACCATGAGGAACAATTCAAGACAATTGACAGGGAAATACTTATGTATCTACAGCATAAGTAATCCAAGTCAAATTTAACTGGATTTAAACATAATGTAACTTACTATTAATACATTCACCTTCATAACACAATATAGCAATAGTCCCTCAATTACATCATATGCTCTTTACCGAGCATATGATGTAAGTGGTCTGCATTACATTTTCCTCTTCCTTTCCTCCTCTTCCTCTACATGGAAAAATAATATAGACACCAAAACAAAACTTAGGTGCTTGAAGAATGGGTCCTATTGTCTTTTTAATCAGCTTACAGAATTCACAGGATTTTATTTCTCATTACCATAGTATTTTCCACTTTTTCAAACATAATTGGGTATTACCTGCTTATACTGCATAAAGACATTATTTTCCACAGCCGTTTTTATCTACATTGGCTAATAAATTTGTGTAATCATTTTATCATAAGCAGTTTTACTTCTTCCACAAGAAATTATTAAAAGCAATTTTAAAAAATAACCAGCACGTGGTAGAATACAAAGGAAACTTGTCAAAGAGCTTAGCATGACAGAGGTTCCAGATTTTATTTATAATTTCAAATTCTGGATGGAGAATAAATGATTTTAGCCCATGGTGCAAGAGAGAAAACAACTCCCTTCAGAAACAGCAGGCCTTGTCTTCCAAGTCTTTGGAAATCTCAGGATTACAACAGAAGATAAAAATAGAGAGAAAGGTAAAAGTCAGTAGTATGTCATCTGTTTAATACATACTGGATTTGCCTTTCCAGGAAATCTACACCAATAGTTTTCTTGTAGTCTTTTGTAAAAATCCCTTTGCAATATCGCTGAATCATACTGGACTTCCCAACAGCTCCATTTCCTACTACTACCACCTTGATGGCCACCTCCATATCTTCTTCCAACATCTTTGTGTCTCAGGCGAGTCTCTGGTTTATTCAGGAAACTGTTGATTCTGTCAACAAAGTAAATAGCTATTATGTTCATAAAAATGCTGTGAATAGAAAGTAAGAGGAAAGATGATCACACACATCAGGGTGGATATAGATAGTACAATTTATTTCTGCCTCAGTCACAGACTGTTCAAGTGACCTCAGGCAATTTATTTAACTAACTTTGATTTTCCACTTATTAAGTAGAAATTAACAAAAATCAGAAATAGAAAATAATTTGTTGGGCTTATTGCAAAGATATTTCATTCAGGTTTTAGTGGAATTTTTTTTTAATGAGGAAGAAATGGAAGTACAGAAACACAAAATCATGTAATCATTAAGACTGGAAAAGACCTCAAAGATCGCTGCGTCCAACCATTAACCCAGCACAGCCAAGTCCACCACTAAACCTTGTCTCTAAGTGTCACATGTACACATCTTTTAAATACCTCCAGGGATGATGATGCAACCACTTCCCTGGGCAGTCTGTTCCAATGCTTGATAACCCTTGCAGTGAAGAAATTTCTCCTAATAAACCTCTGCTGGCACAACTTGAGGCCATTTCCTCTTGGCTGTTGCTAGTTGCCTGGAAAAAGATGCTGACTCCCACCTGGCTACATCCTCCTTTCAGGTAGTTGTAGAGAGCAGTAACGTCTGCCCTGAGCCTCCTTTTCTCCAGGCTAAACAAGGCCAGCTCCCTCAGCTACTCCTCATAGGACTTATCTCTAAACCCTTCTCCAGCTTCATTGCCCCTCTCTGGACTCTCTCCAGCACCTCAATGTCCTTCTTGCAGTGAGGGGCCCAGAACCGGACAAAGTACTTGAGGTATGGCCTCACCAGTGCTAAGTACAGAGGGACAATCCTATCCTTGGTCCTGATGGCCCCACTATTTCTGATACAGCCCAGGATGCCTTTGGCCTTCTTGGCCACCAGGACACACTGCTGGCTCATGTTCAGCTGCCTGTCGACCAGCACTCCCAGGTCCTTTTCCATCAGGCTGCTCTCCATCCACTCTTCTCCCAGCTTGCAGCACTGCCTGCGGTTGTTGTGACGCAAGAGCAGGACCCAGCACTCGGCCTTACTGAACCTCACACAACTGGCCTCAGTCCATCAGCCTGTCCAGATCCCTCTGCCGAGCCTTCCTACCCTCCAGCAGATCCACACTCCTGCCCGACTTGGTGTAGTCTGCAAACTGACTGAGGGTGCACTAGATCCGCTCATCCAGATCATCGATAAAAATATTAAACAGGGCTGTCCCCAACGATGAGCCCTGAGGAACCCCACTAGTGACCAGGCGCCAGATGGATTTAACTCCACTCTCTGAGCCTCTGTCCCCCAAACACTGGTGTGCCCCCCCCCAGGCTTTTCTCTAGGGAGCCTGGTTTTATTCCTTCCCCCCTTCAATTCCAGTTTAAAGCTTTCAGTGAGTCCTACTGATCCCTGCCAAAGATTTTTTTCCCACTTTGAGACAGGCATAACCCATCTGTTGACAGCAGGCTTGTTGTCACGTAGACCCAACCATGATCAAACCTCACAAAATTCTGCCTGTTACACCAGGTTCTGTTTCTTTCCTTTTTATTCCCTGCTACTGGAAGGACAGAAGAGAACACTGCTTGTGCTCCTGATCCCTTAACCAGTCATTCCAAGGCTCTGAATTGCCTTGGAATGCCTGCTTCTCTCTTGACTGCCCTCGGATTTGCTGCAACTTCATCACTGCCTATCTGATAAAAGCTGAGTTTCCCCCGCGTTTTGCCGTGCCGGGATATCATCACAGGACATTTCGCAACTGCAGAGCGGCAGATTTACCTCCCAAGAGGCGCGTCACCCCCCTTTCGGAGCACGGGAAAATACACCCCTTCTAAAGGCTCTGCCCTTGCCCCCTCTCGCACCCCGTGCTGGCGGAGCTGCACTAACCAGCACCCTCGCTCCGCTCGCCCACACAGACGCCGTTTCTGGGCTGCCCCGGCTGCATTAAACGCCAGCCCACATTCGCTTCTACCGAGTGTTTGGCAAGCCCCGTCAGCGCCGGGAGTCCGGATGGCCATTTTGGGCGAAGACGGAGAGAGCCGCCCGAGGGTCTCCGTGCAGGGACCCGCCGGCCCCGGCCGGGGGCCACGCCGAGGGCGGAGGTTCGGCCGCCCCGGCCCCTCCCGCGGCCCCGGCCCCGCTCCCCGCCCGCCCGGCCCGGGACGCCGGTCCGGTCCCCGCTCCCCGCCCGCGGCCCCTCTCACCAGCGGGCTGCGGGAGCGGGCGGGCAGCGCTCCCTCCGAGGGCACAGCGGGGCAGCGGCGCAGGCAGGGCAGAGCAGCCGGAGGGAAAGCGAGAGGCAATCGCTGGCTGGGGCCGACCCAACCCGGACGCACATCCCGAGCTCCCCCGCCCGGAAACGCCGTCAGGACCGGGGGCGCCACTCGGGGAGGTGCCTGCCCGCTGCCTCCGCCCCCGCGGCCGAGAGACCCCCGGCGGGTGCGGGCAGGCTGGGAGCCCCGCCGGGGATTTGCGGTAGGCTCGTTGTCCGCCTGAGTCGGGCTTGAAGTGAGGGAGAGGTTGTTTTTGAGGGGTTTTCGTCTGGGTTCCTGAGGAAAGATACGGACGAGGCTGATCTTTCCGGCCTCCGGGTGCATTCGTCCCTGTTCCACTCCCTATCCGCCGGCTTTCTTCACCTCATCCTTCACGGAAAACAGTGTGATTAGCCACGGGCTTTCCCTAGGCTATCACTGAGGGCAGCTGGCGTTCCTGTGCAGCTTTTTCTGAGCAAGGTGTGCCCATCATCGTGGCACAGGGTCTGCCGGCTCCCAGGCTTTGTATAAAACAGGGTATGGTAAGTTTTGGCCCCGGGCAGGTGGAGCTCGTTAGCCCTGTAAGGCAATCCACCTACGTTCTAAGGACCTCGCTGCCACCGTCCAAGCGTGCTTGGCCCCGGCAGATGAACCTTAGGATTAAAGGGTGGGCTCAGTTCCACACACACTGTGTCTCACCTAAAAAATCCAATGCGCAGGCTGGAAGGCGTAAAGACCTTCCCCGGATCTTCGTTCACAAAGACTGGCCATTATAGACATGATAGTCTTAAAATCTGAAGATGTGCCCTCGTTTTGGTTGGCTTGGGTTTTTTACGTTAAACTGACAAAAAACGCCCCCTGTCCTAAATTCCCTTCCCATGCTGCGGAACACACCTCTTGGGCTGGGGGGGCTGCTCTCAGTGCCACCCCAGCTGTCCTGCTACTCAAGTATGGCCGAGTAACACGGATAGTGCCAAGTGTGGGTTGCTGAAACCTGTCCTGCCCAACTGAGGGCTCTTTATGCCTGTCCAGTGCTTCCCAAGGCGACATTTTCACTCTAGAGTCAACTAGTGTTGCCTGTGCCTAAATAAATACCTTTTGGATTAGCACATTTTCCAGCTGCATCCCAAAAGAATAGTTAGGTTTTGTGCGTGGTTTTTATTTTGAAATTTGTATGTTCATTTTGTTAGTACTGACACTGGCTTGTAGTCTCAGGGTGTGTCTGATGCCAGGGCTTCTCTGTACCCATAAGCCTTGAACTGGAGAGCCCTAACATGAGAAATTTGTTACTTGCCTAATACCAAGTAACACGTTAGAAATGTAACTTACACTTCCCTGATTTCACCGTAGGAAATGTGAAGTGTGTGGCTGGGATTCATCTCACTAAGACCTACATTGTAAACATTTCTATGATATTGTTCACCTTCAGATGGGTGTCAAGTATCCCAGGCAGACTGTTCCCCATTCCCTCTCTTGACTGGAAAAGGAGCCTGTGGCCACAGCTGTATAAGGTTAGAGGAGATACAGCCTATCTTAAGTGCCCTAATTTAGTCAGTAACTTAGTGATGCCTCTAGGTAATTTTAGTTTTAAATGTTCTGTTCTTTAAATTCTATATGTTGAGTAATGCTTTTGTGAACTGTAAGGCTAGAACATGTACTAGGACCTGTCTGTCCTATTGGCAATTCACAGATGTTTCTTTGTCAAGCCCCAACAATTCAGTGAGCTAAACCATTCCAGCATAACAAATTTGGTATGATGTTGGGTATACTGGGTATATTCAGGAAACTATTCTTATCATGTGCCACAAGGGAAAGAGAAAAATAGCGGTATTGATACATTCATAGATTTCAAGGCTTTAGCTTATACATGATTTGATGACTTGAGGTGGGATCAGCCAGCAGTGTGACTTCTTTCCAACTAAAAAATTTTATCTCTTTTAAATTTGTCTAAATTAAAATTCCAGTCACTGGATCTTACTACATCTTTTCATGAAGACTGGCTGGCATCTACTCTTAGATATCTTTTCCATTGGCAGACACCAGGGCACATATCAGCTGTGAAACTGCTCTTCAGCAAGCCAGATATCCCAAGTCCCCTAAGACACTTATCACAATGCTAACTTTTCAGCATCTAGATCACTTTCTGTGACACACTTTTGAACACTTTGAAGTATTTTAATGGTGTAAGGAGATACACCAGGTTAGCAAGCAAATCATAGTGTTACAGTAGTAGATGTACAGAGGTGAGACAAATTCCTACCTTCTAGTTTGTCTTCCCCTTACAAACCCCCAAGAGGTCAGGCTAATCCCTTTTGCCGTACCGTTTCATCAAGGTTTCCTATTCAGACAGTTTCCTGTATATTCTCCCATGATTACTGCCTTCCAAGGCATTTTTTAACATGAGTAAGTAGCCAGAATTGTTTTTCCCCCAGATGTACTACAGTGCAGCTACCTACAATGAAATTATTTTGTTTGACTGCAAGGCAAATCAAATTAATGTATGACAGGAAAGTACTGCCAACCTTTATTAAAGTCACCTCTTTGTTAATAGCAAGCTTTACATGAATATCACTGATAAATCAATAAAAATGTTAAATAATCTTTCACCAAGAGTCCTTGGGAGCCCCATCAGAATTACTCTAATTTCTTCTTCCTCCATGATCACAACTAGAGGTTCTGAAACCTCTCAGTGAGCCAATTCAATGCATCTGCTGCATGCCCTGTTTTTCCCACACTGTGTGTGTATTTCAGCAAGTGCAATCCTGAAAAAACAAACCAACAACAAAAAGAGACAGCAACTTCTTAATGTCATGTGTTTTCTGTGAGAATACGCTGCATGCCGGACTTTTAGTCACGTATTTTTGTTAATGTGATGAAAATATTTCCATTTATATATGTTTATTTTTTACTATCTTAAATCCTTCTATAGCTGAATTTTAATGAATTTGCTCACATGGAATACCCTGGAGCTGAACTGCACAGTAGTTAGTCATTAAGGGTAAGATCATACAGCTGAAGTGGAATGTATAAGGTCAGAGACACGAATGAGTGGTGTCTTGTTTGAGTGGATGACTAAGCTCACCAGTTCCCACAAGCTCCTAAATTTATAGGGGTGACAGTGGACCTTGCTGTAACAAGTCATGCAATGATTTGCAGTGATTCCCCATCTCAGCTTTCTCTCCTCTGTACTCCAATGATTGACAAAGAGATGAGGCTGACACTTGCCAAGAGACACTTCTCTACAGTTCAGCTGCTCAGATTCAGGGATGCAAACCATCTGGACTTTTCAAAATGCTTGAGTTGAAGGCCAGGGTTTGCCTCAAATCTGCTGCCATTGATAATTATTCTTTTTTCTCTCTCCCCTATTTATAAGAGTTTTGCAAATTTACGGTTTTCACATACTGTTTTCTTCTGACCATATTTGTTGCCACTTATTTTTTTTTATATTTTCTGTAATGTCCTCTGTATGATATCAGAAAAACTAATTTTCCAAACAATGCCTATAAAGAATCACCAGAGTAGCCTAAAATATAAAAGATCCCAAGCTTTTACTTGTATTCCAAGCTTACATGTTACACCCAATATAGTGTCCTCTCAAAGCAGTTTTATGTTTTCTTTTTTTTTCCTTGAACAGAACTTCTACTGATAGTTGAAGAAAAAATATACAACTCAATCACAGGAACATTTAGGTATGAATAAAATAAACCAGCATTCACTTGAATGCCACAGTGTAAAAGTGTCAGTAGATATTTATTTATTTACATTAAGCCTATCTGTGAAATACAAAGTCCCATATTTTAATCAGTATTTGCTTTGATTTTGAAGCTGTAAGTTTATTCTACAAATAATCAAATTTTGCTTGACATCCCTATGTTCAAGGAGGAAATAGTCAGTGACTTACTGAACCACCTGGATCCACACAAGTCCATGGGACCAGATGGGATCCATCATAGGGTGATGAGGGAGTTGGCAAAAGAGCTTGTCAAGCTGCTCTCCACCATTCACCAATAGTCATGGCTCTCTGGGGAGGTCCAGATGATTGGAAGTTGGTGGATGTCATGTTGATTTACAAAAAGGGATGCAAGGAGGGCCCCGGGCAACCACATGCCTGTCAGCCTGACCTCAGTGCCTGGCAGGGTTATGGAGCAGATCACCCTGAGTGCAATCACACAGCACCTACAGGATGGACAAGGGATCAGACCCAGCCAACACGGGTTTAGGAAGGGCAGGTCCTGTTTGACCAACCTGATCTCCTTTTATGATCGGGTGACCCACCTGGTGGATGAGGGGAAGGCTGTGGATGTGTCTGCCTGGACTTCAGCAAACCCTTTGACACTGTCTCACATAATATACTCCTGGAAAAGCTGCAGCCCATGGCTTGGACAGGGGCATTCTGTGCTGGGTTAGGAACTGGCTGGATGGCCGGGCCCAGAGAGTGCTGGTGAACGGGGCTGCATCCAGTTGGTGTCCGGTCACCAGTGGTGTTCCCCAGGGATCAGTGCTGGGACCAGTCCTGTTTAATATCTTTATTGATGATCTGGATGAGGGGATTGAGTCCACCATTAGCAAATTTGCAGATGACACCAGATTGGGGGGGAGTGTTGATCATGGCAATGTTGGATCAGGGGTTGGACTTGATGATCTCGAAGGTCTTTGCAACCCAGTTGATTCTATAATTCTAGGAAATGACTGCTGTTTTCCAAGAACATGAGTTGTGCCTGGTTTGTTAAAGACTGCCGTTTGCAAAGGCAGGAAAAGGGAGGTTCTAGTCTTCTCAGATGTTTAACCAATCCTTTGCATCAACAGACCATGTTGTTAGATGTAACTGAAGCAAGCTGAAGTTAAACGTTGTAATCTGAGACTTGGGGGTATTTGACCTTTGTGTTACCTTTTTGTTCTAAGCAGTATGCTATACTACTTTGATGTTCACATCCTATGTACAGGAGCATTTTTCCAGTACAGGTGCTGAACAAAGTGTGTCAAAATGAAGCTATCCTAGCAAGAACTGAACCAACATAAGTAGCAATAGACAAGGGCAGAACGTGAGTACGAATAGGAATGTTACCAGATGTCTTTCTTACATTCTTCTTGTGTGACTTACAGGTATATCTGAAATCTTTTTGCTAGATGCAGATATTTTTCTGTTATAGTATCTGTCTCGTACTAATGGAAAATTACTCTTATTTGACTTGTGTGTCTAACATCAACTAGTTCTCCTGGGAGAACTAGAAATGCTATTCATACATATTTTACTGTGATGTAGCTAGAAGTTTCTATGGTGAACATAGAAATAAATTTTTTCACTTTTTCCTTTCCCTGTTTTAACCAGGTAGACAAGAAAATTGTCCGCACAGAAATTGGAGTTCTTCTCCGCCTTTCACATCCAAACATTGTAAGTTTAACCTTGTTTTTTCACTCCACATGTGTTTCTTTGTTTTTTATAATTCTTTCT
>JAWMRA010000113.1:90642597-90676303 GCA_035584735.1 Pseudotriccus pelzelni | reverse complement strand
AAGGGCAGAAGAGGGGAAGTCTGGGATAGGGGGACACCTGGACCTAAGATTGGTCAGGTAACACGACCCACAGGGGAAGAGGAGGGTGGTCCCAAGCCAGGACATGGGGGAATTGGCCAGGGCGGCGATTTCCCAGGTAGCCAGTCCTGCAGGGGTCTGCTTGCCTCTCTCCAGAGAGAGAGAGAGAGATGTCCTTGACCACAGGGGAAAGGTCACAACACCATCTTTCAGGCAGAGGATTCAAGCAGGATGTCTTTAGATTCTTTCCACTCTCTTAAATCTTCCACAGTCCTGAGCCTATCCCCAACACCCTGGCTTGGGCAGGTACACCTTTCACTAGACTAGGTTACTCAGAGTCCCATCCAACCTGGCCTTGAATGCTTCCAGGGATGGGGCATCCACAACTTTCCTGGGCAGCCTGTTGCAGTGCCTCACTACCCTCATGGTAAAGAATTTCTTCTTCATATCTAATCTAAACCTACTCTCCTTCAGTTTGAAGCCATTTTAGCTTGTCCTTTCCCTACATGCCCTTGTAAAAGGTCCCTCTACATTTCCTGTAGGGTTCCTTCAAGTACTAGAGGGCTAGAGTTAGGTGACCCTGAAGCCTGCTCTTTTCCAGGCTGAACAATCCCAATTCTGCCAGCCTTTCCTAATACAAGAGGTCCTTCATCCCTCTAATCATCTTGGTGACGCTCCTCTGGACTTGCTCCAATAGGTCAGTGCCCTTGTTACATAGACCATATAAATGCACATACACATAAATTATACTACTTTGATTTAATAGACCATTTGATTTTGGCCCATTAAGTACATGCTTTGAAGCATGCAGAATATAAGTTTTGTCCAAAATTCTGTAAATGCTCTTATTCTGAAGTTGTTGCTTTCTCATTAGAAATTAGATTAAAAACTTTTTTCCCTTTTGACTTAAACTCATTGTGGTTCTGTAACGGCTAATGAGAAACCTTGAAAATGACAAATCTGTGTAGACAAACAGCTGTTGTTTTTGAGATGTTTTAGGGTTATTAAAAAAGAGTTCCTGCTATTATGTACTGTTTTGTTTGTCTGAGTGGATTAGAGGAAAATGTTTATTCCAGTTTCTCTATTAATGATTTGAACAATCTTTTGCAATGCAGCTACGAACTGTTCTGTTAGGAAGCTCCAGCTTTGCCTGTAGCTCTGAGTAAACTTAAGTTAATAAAAATTAATGTACAGTCATCACTCTACTGGAAAACTTTTCTCTTAAAATACTGCTTAATTAGAAAAAAAGTATTCTGAGGTAGGTGGTTGAGGTACATCGTATATTGGTAGATTGAAATATCTGGCATCAGTGCATATTGAGGATGAAGTAGGGTTTTTTCAGCATTGAGAATAACAGATAGGCTTTCCTGGTCTTTGAGAGACTATTAGAGATGCCATTCAACAGACCTTTCAGTGAATGGTGTGTTTGTGGAGCTCTATTTCCTTTGCTTGTTCCCCAGCTTCATATTCTCCTGTCACAGATTCAGTATTCAGGCTTGTGAGAATAAATTAATGTTTGCAGGTTGCTGGAAATAGCTAGGAATATGGCTTGGTTCTGTGCTACTGAATGTGCCTTCAATATGTCAAAATGATTAAGAAGATATTATTTTCTTACTCCTGTTGAGGCAATAAAGCAGCATGCCGTTGGAAATCTACTTCTTGATTCTACGTCCCCCACCCCCTGCTTCCAATTCTCATGGAAATTTAAGCAAAACTAATCCTTCCTTGCACTGCCATGTATAAAACATTTGAATATTACTAAGGGATTCTATATATATCTGAAACAGGTCTAAACTCTGCGGTGATATGTAGGGGCCACTAAAAAGTAAGGCCATTCTAAAAGCAGTATTCTTTTTCTCAATGTTCTGTTTGTGAGAGGCCTTAAAAAGGAAATTAGGATGAACTATTCTCCTCTACTAGAAGTTACAATGTTCTCATGCCTTATTGTACCATAAACCAAGATGGAAATCAAAGTTTGTGCTCTACCTCTTTCAAAGGGGGTGGTCTTCAAGGAAAAGGAATTGGGTTCTGATATTACAATCCAGTTTTTATATGGGTAAATGGATAGAAATTCTACTACGGAGCTTTTAATTGCTTAAGATACCCTAAGAAACTTATTTAAATTTCTTCAAAGGGAAAACAGGTACCTTGCATTCTCTAGATGGTGCTTCTGGTTTCAGAATTGTAGTCTGAAAGGGCCAGAACTGCTAAAGGTCAGATCTTGGTGTAGTCTGATGTAGCTTATGTCAACAGTTTGAAGAACCACTGTAAGAGTTATTATCAGTATTTAATAAAAGAACTTGTCAACTGTTTTTGGGGGAGGAGAAATAAATGGATCGTGTTGTACGTTTTGTCACAGTTGTCTTCATTTACAGTGCCAACAAAGTGAACATAACATTGAGAATTCAATAACTGCCACCTCTCTCCTTCTCTTGTTTGCTTGTGTGCACGAGAAAGTGAGACTTGTATTCAAATATTTTTTGCAGAGGTTTGGCAGACTAATTTCTGAGATATTTATGAATTATGGATTGAGAATTACTGCTTTGTAGAATAAAGAAGTCTTCAGTCTCACTCATGGATAATACTTAAGAAGTTAAGATCTTATTTAGCAACTTTTTGACAAGAATGAAGTTGTTAATAACTAGAAGAAAAAATACGAGATTTCAAAAGCTTTTTATATGACACTCAGCTGTAGAGAGTTTGATATGATAGTAGTTTTGATCTCATGATTAAAGAGATGTTTAATGAAAGAGCAAGAGCTTTCTGAAAATAGAAATGAAATTTAATGAAAACAAATGTTTTAATTTTTTTAATAGGACTTCTTTTGTTCAGTGACTGATATTTATATTGCTGTTGGAGCAAAATACATGGCAAAGGATTTATTAAAATAAGTAAACTCTGTGGAGTTTTACCTGATTATAAAGATGCCCTTAACTTGCAAAGGAAAGGCTATAAATTTTTCATAGTACTCGGGTTAAAGATGATGAGTTCAGGATAATGAATTAGTTTTGAACATGCATAGGATTATTATAATTAAAAATTTTTTACAATATTTGTGAAAATAAGCCTTCTACATTTAGTATAAATTATGGAAATTTGAAGCTTAGGTTCTTCCTTGAAAAGTTTTTACAAAGCTGGCACTGGATGAAGTTAGTCCGTCTTTAGTATTTCTGTCAGAAGCCTCTGGACTTTCTGGGGGCAAAAAAAAAAAAAAAAAGGGAAATTTAATTTGAGTTTGAGACACTTCGGTCTACGAACATGGGGACTGCATTTTAGTCGCTTGTAGGAATAGCTTTGGCCAGTCTCTTCTCTGGCAAGTGTGGAAGACGCCTAGACTGGTGCTGCCCAGCCTACTGGAACATTGGTTTGGTGCTCAAAATTTTACAGTAGTCTGAAATATTAGTGCTTATACCTACCAATTTATGCCAGCATGGGCAAGAGGTGGAGTGCATAGTATTAAATAAAATGTCCAGAAAGGAAGAGGGTAGAAGGAAAGCAAGAATAAATCTATTCTTTTGAGAGTATTTTCCCCTGATACATTAAATGGTTTTCTTTCACAGTAAAAAGAGAATCATGGAATGGTTTTGAAAGTATTTTAGAATGCTTTCAGTCTGTTCTATGCTTTCTGTACTACAGAAGGAAAGAAAAAAAGTTTTTAAAGGATGTTGTTGTTGTCACCTAGATAAATACAGAATCTTTTTATGTATTGCATGTAATCTTCAGCTCTCAAGGCACATTAAATAATCTATGTGCTAAGTCAGTCACGTAGAGAGCACAGGAAATCCTTAAGCAGCACTCGAGAGAAGTAAATGCTGACATTTAAGTGACAGAGCCCATCAAAGAGAGTATGCAAACACCAGGTGTGCAGTTGAGATTTACATCAGTATAGAAGATTAGAGCATTAAAGTCTTACTCTAAATGAGTAATTGCATCAATGATGCCTGACAGTTTCTGGCAGTAAAAGCCGCTAACATAGATTTTAAGATACTTAAGAGGAAATATAGTTAATATTTTAAGTGTTATAGTAATTGAAGAAAGTATTTTAATAGCAGAGTAAATTCTTCAATATATGAAGGAATTATATAAAATACTGGTTTACAGGTAAGTGGCACTTGGGCTTCAATTAGAAAGTCATTCAGAAAGTCACGGTCAGAAGTATCTTCTTTGAATCCCTTAGTCTGAGTTTCAGCCTCTTGTCTAATTTGCCTTCCATAGTTTTAACTGTCCAAGACCTACCACTTGTTCTTAGATATTAAGTGGAAAATCTGTCCTTTCAGTATCTGCAGCTGTAGGTCGATGATACATCTTGTGTTGATTTAGAAGATCTAGTAAACTTCTGGTGCCTTTCTACTTTGTTCCTCTGAAAACTTGCCACAAAACTTGTTCATCTTAATTAGTCCCACTTTGTTTCTCTCTGGGGACAGCTTAAGGGTCTCTTCTGTTCGGTTGGACCGGAATGTTCTGTGGTTGCTTTCAAGGTGCTGTGTATTTCTTCTTTTTTTTTTTTTTTTCCCTTTTTTTTTTCTTTTTATGTTATTTGGGGTTTTTTATGTTTTTTTTTCACCTTTATCACTTGCAAAAGTGTTTTGAAGATTACAGTAGTTTCATTGGCTTTGTCCATGAAAACCTCACAGCTTTGCTTGCATATTCATGTCCCACAGTGGTGATCACCATTCTGCCACTTTACTTTCCTTTTAACTGTTTTTTAACAAGTGTCAAACCTAATATAAGTCTGCTCCTTCTTATTCTATCCACTAGTTGAGAAAGATGGGGTTGTTTCCCTGTTTGCTTGTTTTTCCCTTTTCTTTATATTTGCCTTCTACCTCTCATTATACTTTCTTGTTGTTTCTTCTTTTATCCTTACTTTGTGTACTGGCGTGTTGTTTTTGTGAGTGTCCTTTGCAGTTTTTACAGCCTTGAGTTTTAGACCAGATTTCCTTGTCTGATCCTGTTCTCCAGAGCTCTTGGAGTGTCCCCAGGCTCATGGCATTTCACTATGTATCTACTCCTGTTTTAATATGCAGGTTAGAAACTGAAGTATTAAATTTTAGTTTAAAACTAAGTAATATTGAAACTTTGCTTACTATGTCCTTCTGTTTTTGGTTAAATTTTTCCGTGTGTGGGTTTTCCAATGGGTTTTGAACACAGGTTATACAAGGTTCTGTGAGACCGTTCGGTTGTTTGTTTGTGGAAGTATTTTTCAGTGACTTTAGGGCCTTTTGACACAATATGATACCTGCTTTTTCCCCTGTCTCTGAGGTCTGTTGCACTGTCATGAAATGCAGTAATTGGAATAATGCAGTTTAGTTTTTGACAGATATGTGTGAATTGCTACTTGTCGCCTGTGGGTTGTTTTTCCTAAGTGTTGTTGCATGCTTTGGATTGTCGCTGTACTTTTCAAGAAATTTAACTGGATATATTGGAATGTGGAGTGGAGCAGAGTGCAAAGGTTCATCCTTAATTTAATTTTTGGTGATGTTCTGGTCATCATCTTGATTGTTCTGATTTCCTGTGTCCCGTCTTTCTTCTTATCTTCAGACTGTACCTTGAAATAGACGTATTTCCTCTTTGTTGCTTCCACAATAAATGAAAATTAATAGTTATTATTATGTCTTTATCTGTGGTGTGAGGATGATGTATAACTGAATTTGTATTCCCTGCAATGCTTCTGTTCTGTGTTATCTTTCTGCAGTATGCAAAAGAAATAAACTTCAAAGTGTAGTATATTTCGTTTTGAATACATTTGTGTTGCTTTTTCTTCTCCACAGAGGATAAAAAAATCATGTTTAATTATCATAGAATTTCTTTACCTCTGAAGAGCCTCTTGAAATTAAAAAAAATACTATGAATTTTTTTTATAACTTCTAGTTTAGATGGCCTTTTTTAGAGTAACAGCCGGTTATTGCAGAATTAGCTGTCGTACTTTTGAAATGCTGTTATAAAGCATGTTATTTTAATAAAATGCTTTGGATCATAATAATGGGGAAGAAATGGCAGATGGGAATAGTCAGTTGGGGGAGCTAATGCTCTGTAGTGCATCATTTGAGAGGAAAGAATAAGAACTGCAAAATAAAATGGAAAGTGCAAAATGCATAAGTATTAGAATTTTTTTTGCGCTGTAGCTCTTTGGTGCAGCTGAAGTGCTTTTCTAGCAGCTTTAAGCAGTAGAAATTAAAGTTCTTTAATTTCCATTTTCATGATCAGAGCACTCCTATGAGAGACTTTCTGATATCTCTATTATGCTTTCTTCAAAAGCATTTATCTTGGTAGTAGGGCAGTTGTATGAATATTTGTAATTTAGCTTCTTGAGAAAATGCTTTGTGACTGCCTTTACTGGATACAGAAGATCCTAAAGTCAGATTTGGATTAATGAGAATGGGGACTAGTTTGTGTTCCCAGTAAGTACGGATACTCAATATCATGTCTAGCCACCAAAAGACTGTGACTATAATTATCCATTTTGGTAGCAGCTGTTTAAACCAAAATGTTCTTCTGATGGAGTTTATGTCTGTGCATTTCAGATGCATCAAATAATATTTTGTGCTTTCCCAAACAGGATGGGGAAAATGCCTGAAAGTAGGAATTGTCTAGACCCTAATTTTACTGTCCAAATAGTCTGAGGTTTGCATTTGTTAAGGAAATGGTTCTGAGTTTTATTTTAGTTTTCCACTACTTAAATCTTATATTTGTCCCTTTGCTTGAAAACCAGCAATGCTTGTCTTACATGTGACAGCAATGTCAGAAGTGATGCCTAAGTAGGAAACAGTGCCTTACTGCCAAAGTAACTTAAAAATATTTACTGTCCCGTCAGGTCCATGCTTAAAATCATAATAGAAACAAAACTTTATGTGGAAAGGCTTAGGAGTGGGGTAATTTTTCTAAATGCTAGAGTTTGTTAAATGAGACAGTGAAACGTATACCGTCACTGCTTTAGAAAACGTGCTGGGTCATTCTCGTCCTAAAGTACTTAATTTCAAAAGAAATAACACATTTCTTAGTTTAATCATTCAAGTTTCAGACGATAAAGTGAAAACAAGTTGTGGCTTTGTCACAGAATTGACTGTTGCTTTCTTAAAACTCTTTTTTGTTCAGATAAAGGAAACACCATTGATATCTAGGTTTATGGCTACTATAGTAGTTGACTGTAGTTACGTATTAGGGGATTAAAATCCTAGGGAGGTCTCTTTCCTCAGAAGTATTACCAGTGTGGAAATCCAGTTCAATCAGTACTTAGTACTCTTCAGGCCCCTGTGCTGCAGTCTCAGGGTTTGGTGGGCCAACTGGCAGATCTGGTCACCGAGTCAAGTTTCTTGAACATCAACTTTGCAAAGTGGCTGCAGCTCTAAACAGCTGGGTTGATTGCCAAGCAACCTGAGAATTCTGGTGAACTAACTTTTTGTGAGGGATGGGTAGATGGGATGTGGTTTGAGGAAAACATTTAGGCTTAGTGGTAATATTCTCTTACGGACTTTAAAAATAAAACTCAATTCATGGGAAAAGATAAACACATCTCATAAATCTGAGAGGAAGGAGTATTGTCTGGAATGAGGGGAGAACACGCACTTGCCTTTTTTTTTTTTTTCCCTTTTTTGGTGCACTGGCAGGATGGATAAGGAGGGTGTTTACCCTTCTCCAATGGATCTTTGAACTGTAAACATGACTTTTTTTATTAGTCATGGAGAAAGCTGGTGTGTTTTGCTGCAGTAATTCTAGTTGCGCATATTTATTTGCACATATGGCATTGGTGATGTTCTATAAAACTTTGCAATTGAGTAATAGATATGACTGAAGAATATATAGCTACTGGGTATGTCCCTTTTCACCTTCATAAACTTAATGAACAAGAGTTTGTAAATGATGCAAAATGCTAATTGAAAGTTTTAATTTGGCAATCATCTCAGTTTGATTAGAAACAGATGCTTATTATCTGCAGAAATCTAAATGGACCCTTAGAAAACAGCTTTTATTGCTTAAAATTGACTTGTGAAACTAAAGTCAAACTAAAACACAAACTGTACGGTTACTTATGCCCTTTTTAGTGCAGTAGAGCACTATGATTATTACCAAACAGCCTTGTGTGGTTCATCCTTTGAGTTAACAAGGATCTTTAGAGTCCACTCAAGGTTGAATTCTGGACTAGCTACTGTACATGCTCTTTCTGGTTTGAAGTACATTCGCTTCCTGCTTTGGAAAAGCTGCATGCTCTGAAATAAAAATTGCAAAACAGGCTGCAGTAAAAACGACAGCATGAACAAGAACAATCTTCCTCCTAATCTAGCTGGAAACAACCAGGCAACACTTGGAATACAGTCTGAATCCTGAGGGGATGTTCTGCTGTAACTCTAGATTTCTCAAGTAGAACTGAAATGGCAGCTGTGCCGAAAACGCAGTGGAAAATAGGATTCTGTACACCGGGTTCTTCAGCTTCTGGTAGAAGAAGGGGGAAGGGGACCCACACTGCTTGTGTGATCAGTGTGCTTTAGCACTCAGTGGTTGACCAGGTCATAGCTGACTGCCATTTACCTACTGGCTTGGAAAGGGTGAAAGAATAACAAGTCCTAACCTGATCCTAATGGACTTTCCATTCCTGGCAGTTGGGAATTTTAGATTCCAGGAAGAAACTTAGTATTGACAAGCAGGATGGTGGCCTCAAGTGTCCTCGTGCCTTTTCCATAAATATTTTAGACATTCTTTGGGGGAAAAAGGAAAGAGAAAATTGGAAAAGCAATGTATTTTTAAGAATGATATCCATATTTTGTACAAGAAGAAGGTATATTCTTTGGATAATCGAGGTTCTAAGTTGTTTTGTAGTGGTTGAAGATAAGGACGTTTGTAAAATGAATTTGTTCTTTTCATAGCAGTGAATATGATAACTTTGGAAATGTTTATATTGTTCCTTAGTACAGCATCATAAAAGCTGATGGGGTGGTTTGTACAGGATTAGTTACACTGCAAGTAGAATTTACTAGTGCTGTTTTGGACATAAGCTTCATAAAATGTTCTGCAAACATTGAAATGCTCTTCCCTGCTAATCCTGTAGTTGAATCTAAGAAACATTTGTTAACAAGTTTGTTTAAAATTCCATCTGACGTAGAGCATGATGGTTTTTAAATGGAAGAAAACTTCTTGCTGTATTTCTCAGAAGGAACTTCTGTTAGCTCTTCAGTCATATGTGACTCTAGTATTTCTGTGGTGATGTTTCTAGAGTAATTCTGTAGTAATTATGTATTCATCTTTCCTTTTCCCGGATATAGGGAAATGTTTGTCAGGAAGGTAGGAAAGTGGACCTGCGTCACTGAGTTTCTCTGTGATGATGGTAACCATGAATTAGCTGCAGAGTGAGGAAGGTCCTAAAACGTCCTTTCTGTGCCCATTCCTGACTTTAAAAAAAGCCCAAACAAGCCCATTTCAGTTGATGGATAGGAGTAGATAATAATTCCAAGTGCTGCCCTTGATATTTTTAGGTATGCCGGCAAGCTGAATTTGAGCTAAAATAGGAAGTTATAGTACTGTGGAAGATACAATTTTTTTCTGAATTCATTTGTGTCTGGCCAAAGCAGAATTGATAATCATCAGATTTGTGAGTGACAGATTTATCGGTCTCTGGAATGCTTTGTTTAAGGATCTTCATCCTTTTAATTGGTAGGACAGCTGGGAATGATATCCTTTCCTAATCAAGCTAGTATTCATGAACTAGCTGATTACACTTTATACATATATATATTCTTAAATTTAATGGCATCTAGGTTAATACTTCGGTGTTCTAGTTCTAGCTTAGTTTGTACCGTACTGTGTGGCAATGGAGAAGATTGATTGGGAAATGATTGTTTCATACTTAAAGTTGCAATATAGCACAGTATTGAGAGACTGACACCATCTCTTTTAGGGAAGGATGTTGTGCCACTGGAGTACCAGCTGCTCTGTGACTAAAAGGAATTCTGATAAAGTTCACTTTCTGAGGACACCAGTGGCATGTGCACATAAATACCTGAAGCTGAGTCCTAGAAAAGGAAAGGACTTGTGCATGGAGTTCTTGTTCCTTACTGGGAGACTTAGAAACACCCAAATTAAGTAGTTGCACATGTACAGTAGTATAATGTGTGCATGCATCTTTATCTCTTCCTTAAAACAGAGTAGGGATATCAAATTTATTTTGAACTTTTTGAACCACCTCACTGACTGTGTTTGTGTAACCAAGCCGTATATATTAAATTATTCATATTTTAATCTAAATTTATGTGTCTTTGTGTTTCATGGACAGTTCTGTGATTAAAAATCCATGAATAAACTGCACGTAGACAGCAAGAAAACTAGAAATATGCAGCTCGTCCTGACTACTTGCTTCTTTCCCTTCCTCTCATGCCTTCCCTTTTTATATCTTTATTTTTGTAAATTTTCTGAGTCTGAGAGACTTGAAACAAAGTGTTGAATTGTTTCAAGATATGCTACCTGGCCCACTATCACTGAAAAGGGAAGATCCTTTTCCTGTTGTTCTTTTCTTAGGCGAAGCAAAGGCTGACATAGTGGTCAGCATTTTACTAAACTGGCTACAAACAAAGGAAGCAAAACTAGTGAACTGTTTTCTGTAAGGCGAGTTGAATCAGTTCAGTGTGGAAGGTCAGATGTTCACCAGATGAGACCCTCGAAAGAGTTCCGCGTTTTGTTTTGGACTTTTTTAGTTGGGTTTTTTTTTTTTAATGTTTTGAACAACACAGTATTTTATCTGGTGGGGATCACTGAGTGTTGTCAAAAGTTAAGCAACTTGTTTATCTTTCTAGTCTTGGTTAGAATCCTGAAAGCTGTGTTTAGTTGTGTCTAGGTTTTAATTAACGATTACTGAAATGTGTTCTTCCCAGTGCCATTTTGTTGAAGAAGAGAGATGAAATTATTAAATATACAAACCATAGTATTCTTATTAAAAATAATTTAAAAAATAAAAACAACAGTAAAAAAGAATCTTTTCCATCTTCTGTGAACCAAGAAAAATTGGGATACGTGTTTCATGGTGCTCTGGATGTAGAGATACAGGCATGACCTAACTGAAAGCTTGAGTCTGACTTTAGACTATTAGGAGCATATTTGTTTGCATTGCATCTTCAGTCGATTTTATGTGAAAATGGTGAAATCAGTAATGCCAGTGGAAGGTTATTTTTCATGTTCCAGTCTTTAGGGAAGCAAATTCTATTTTTAAATGCTTTTTGGAGTTGTCTCTCAGCTTTAGTTAGGGGCTAGGGATATCCTTGTTTCTTCTTTCTCTATTACCTGAAAATCTCAAGGCAGTGTGACTTCAGAGAAAAGGCAAGGATCAAAGTCTTTGAAGGGCTGCTGAAGGTTTGCCTAACCTATAAGATACTTGAGGCTGTAAGATGTTAATTATTTTACAGCTTTATAAGTATTATTTATTTATATTATAAGTAGTACTTTGCAATAATACTTGTGTTTGTTTAAAAAATACAATTTTTGATAAAACTGTATTTTTGGAAACACTGTCCACAGTCTTATCCAAATCTTCAGTCATGGCCCATTAACCTATTTTTCGTGAGGCTTCAGCAGGAGCACTTTCACCCCAACAATGTTAAATGGCTAGTGACGTGCAAGAATAACTAAAATCACCGTGATTTACATCTGTACAAGACTGATTTGGTCAAATTACTGATAAAGAAGGAGCTGGACAACTTGTGAAGTTTGGAGTCAGTATAATGCTTTTATATGTATCTTAAAGATAAAATCCCCTTGAAATTAAGCATAATATTGAAAGAAATGGTTTTGTTGATGACAATGATCTAGTTGGTTTTGGAAGAACAAATTCTCGTTTTCCGCCCAATGTTGCTGGCCTATTTATAAAACAGTCTCTGGACTGTTTTAATAGTGTTCTGCAAAAAAACCCACACCCACTCTGTCTTTGGCTTGGGTTGATTTTTTTTTTTTTTTTCCCAGTTAGAAATCCTAGAAGAAATAATGGAACTGTAATGCAACTACAATGTGTTGAAATGTTTTTATTCAAAGACACTGTCACTGAGGATTTGGAATGACACAGTAGACTGGGCTCTCTTAAACACTTTCTAGTAAGAAAGCAAAAAAATGTTAATTTGAAAAATGGAAGCCGCTATTTTAGAATTAAAATTCAAAGTTTGGTCTATAGTCGGTGAAAGACATGGTTGTGGGCTGATGTGGTGACTTAGATTTATATTTATTTAGACAAGAAATAATCATCTGGAGGCAGTTGTGGGGTTTTAGTAGCACTGTGTGAAATTTGTATATAGTTTCAGTGTGTAATGTTTGAAAAGCAGGAATCTTTGAAAGTCTATCAAGAAGTAGATTACTAATGAGAACATTTTATAGAAAGTGTTTTCTAGTTGCATTTACAGAAACTCATTGAATTGTTTTGATACACCTACTTTGTTAAAGAAAAATGGTTTCCTAACAGGCTGTTTTTCCCGGAGCTTTACATTTTGAAATGCAGAAATATAATGCTACTGTGCATTTTCTCTGTCTTTGAAGTTACATTCCTCTGTGTTGCTGGCTTCTTTGTTATTGTTTTTTAAAGCTGGTTTTCCTGAGAGAGTTTATCAAGATGCAGACAGGGTAACTATAAACCTTCTTGACATTGCTGCCTTGGCCATTTCATAGGCATCGATCAAATCACTTTTTTTTTTTTTTTTTTTTTTTTGCTAAGGTACTTCTGCAAGTTTGAAATTATAGGGTCCTTCCTATGAATTTCAAGAAAAGTGTTTTGTTTCATTTTCTCGGGGTTTTTCAATTGAGAAGGAGAAGAATTTGGTTCAAACGCCCATTTAACTGCATAGCATTGTTGGTCAGGAAATTGGATATTCTGCCCCATTCAGAGAAGAAAACTGCTTATGCGCATTGCTTTCCATGGAGAGGAAGGACAGAGTGTCTTTTTTATCTTGCATTTGGAGTCTGGGCATCTATTGCATGTGATGGCCTGGGCTTGGTTCCTGAGTAGTCTCTAAGAACTACCTTGACTGCAACCTTACATCACCTCGCCATAGATAACTGAGCACACATGCAGTTTATGGACAGCATTGTCTCACAACATGTTATGCTTTGATGACATCTCTGTCCATTTATGTTTTGAGAAGGTATTCTGTGTTTCTTGACGCTTAATCCCTTTCACTCAGGGACTACGTCCATTATACTTTATCAAGAACATAATATGCAAATGTATGCAGTTTTGGGCACCACAATATAAGAAAGATGTAAAGTTATTAGAGAATGTCCAAAGGAGGTGAAGAGCCTTGAGGGGAAGCTGTATGAGGAGTGGCTGAAGTCACTTGGTCTATTTAGCCTGGGGAAGAGGAGACTGAGGGGAGACCTCATTGCAGTTACAACTTCCTTGTGGGGGGAAGAGGAGGGGCAGGCACTGATCTCTGTGGTGATCGGTGAGAGGATCCGAGGCCATGGCCTGAAGTTGTGTCGGGGAGGTTTAGCTTGGATATTAGAAGAAGATTCTTTACCCAGAGGGTGGTTGGGCACTGGAACAGGTTCCCTGGGAAAGTGGTCACAACACCAAGCCTGACAGAGTTCAAGGAGTGTTGGGGTGATACTCTAAGGGACATGGTGTGACTGTTGGGGATGGTCCTGTGCAGGGCCAAGAGTTGGACTCTGATCTTTGCAGGTCTCTTCCCATTCAGGATATTCTGTGATTCTGTGATGTGTGTTAATGTATATGCAGTATTTAAGTTTTTCTATTAGGAAGTGTAACATTGTGATTTTTCAAGCTAGAAATTTTGGGTTAAATACTTCAAATTGTTAAATTAGAGCATTGCTGCTTAACTTACCTGTTAACTTACCTGGAAAAAGGCTAACATTTTGAGGACAGTAAATATACCATTGTTCTCACTCCTTAAAAGAAAAGAAACTTAAATGTATGAATATAAGATTATATATAATTTTATTAAGAGTCAGGATTTAAAAATGAGCTGAAAATGATGTTTTTGTTAAAAATCTGACAAAGTCCTTACTAAATGCCATTGATTCATTGTGCTTTGTTTTAATGCATATAGTAAATTTAGACATGAGCAAGGATTGTCATGAGTTTTATTTTAAAGAGATTGACTTTTAAAAAGTATGTTTTACAGTTCTTGTGTTAATTTTTAATATTATTGTATTTTAAAATTGGACCTTTTGCTTCATAAGGAATTATTATTAACACTATTCACTAGTGTTTTGCTGGTTTCTGCTTAATTAATTATTAGTAATCATTTGCTGAATATGTAATTCTTTTTCCTTTTTCAACTAAACTGGTGATACATTTACAGTTGAAGTAATCTTTTAGCTCATGTTAATAAGAAAAAGCCTTATTTTAAAGTATTTTAGCAGTTCTAAAACAGCTTCTTCATTTTAGGTTAGTGAAGACCTGAAAACTGAGCTGACAGATGAGCTGTTGGCATCAACTCCTGGCCTCAGCCTGCCTAAAGTAAAAGAACAAATGTTCTATAAGGTAAGTAGAAACTGCTGAGTTCCTCAGATCTGCATTCGTTCTCTCAGTTAAATGTCCAATTACGAATTTTAAGTTTACCCAATACTAACAATTAATCCAACTATCTAAATTAACTGAGACTAATGAGAGTTCCTCTGCTTCGTGTGGTTATAAGGGTGAGGGAAAGACTGGGAAAATGAAGAGAGCTTTAAACTGCTATGAATGTCTTCTGTCCTCTTCTGCTATCCCTTGCTTTTAACACAAAAGTGGCCGTAAGTTTTAATGTTTCCCAGACAAATGACTTAATTTGTCTGGCTAAATGACAATTCAGGATGGAGATGTTCTCAAACATCTGTTGCTGAAACTGTGTTTGGTCTGATTGTATTAATCAGGAATTCATTTTGTGAGAGAGCAAGGGGAGAGGAAAGACATCTCTGATGTAGCCCACTGATTCTTTGGAGTGAAGTTGTTTGGGTTCCGGATCTGTTAGCAAGACCTCTTAAATGTAGCTTACATGGATCAAATATTTCAAGTCATCTGACACAGAAGGCCAACACAAGTCCATTTTCAAATATCAAATCAGTAGGCAATGCAAAGCTACATAAATGAGTTAATAATTGTAGATAGGAACTTTGAAGTATCTTATTTTGACAAGTTGCATGACTTTCCGTAAGCAAACTATTTTTCCGCCAAAATAATGATCAGCTATTCCTAAGTCAGCATGTAATTTCACAATCTTTGCATTTTGCCTGGAGACAGTGTTAAAAGATAGAGAATGACTTAAAGCTTTACTGGTCCATCTTGAATCTCGGGGCTGTAAACACTGTTACTGCATTATTTTGCTGTTCCAAAATGTATGTTTTTCTTCTTTCTCAGGTTGGACTTGCGGATGCTGTGGATCTATTTAGAACCAGAAGAGTGTTTATTAAAGATGGTTTTGCATATGTGCCATTTAAGGAGATCGATGCAATTGTTTTGAATAACTATAGAACAAAATTATCTAAAGCGTTGGCGGTAAGTCAGACAGTCTGATTTTTTTACAACTTTTGTTGCACTGTTTAGTGACACTGTTGCACAGGATCTTTTTTTGACTTTCGAATTTATCTGCTTCCGTCTGTAGAATACCAAAAATGCTATCAAAAGTACTGGCAGCACTAAAAAAGTTCATTATAAGCTGAGTGTTCCTAAATTTTAAATGGAATTTAGCATATGATGCGCATTGAAAAGAAATTTCTGCTAGAGGATTTTAAAATTGTTTCTCAGAGAGTAATATGACCTATCATTCAAAATGTTAGCCCTGTGCACACAACTGGTTTTGTCTACTCATCTTTCTTTTCTCCCGCAACATTTTGCAAGATTTTTTTGTTGGAACAAGTAAAATAGTTTTTTTTATTGTTATCTTTCTTTTGTTAGTAAGAACTGAAATGAAGATAAGTCAGAACATGTCAGGCAAAAGTAAAGTCTTTGTTGTATGAATATTTGAGGTATCACATCTAGTTAGGACATCTGTGGTAACCATTGTATGTGAATGTTCTTCTGTTAGTAATTCAGTGATCAATACAGGAATTGCCAGTTTTACAGTATGAGACTCTTGACAGGGTTTAAAGTTGGTGACCATGTCTAATGCACAGAATTTTAGTCCAAGAAAATGCAGCATTGAATAACATGAAGGCAGCGTAGATTGCTTTTTAAATATGTTTTTGAAGCCTTGTATTGCTGTGTCCCATTAATATCTAGGTTGACATGAACGTTCAGTAAACAAACAGTGTGAAATAAAAATCCATTCCTTTAACAAATTAAAAAACTAGGATACTGGCATCTTCTTAATTTTGAATATAACTGGAGTCTGTGGAATTCTTTAATGTGCAGTGAAAATTGTGATAGTCTTAGTGAACATTTTCATTAGAACTCTTTAATACAACTGCAACTAGAGATATCCATTTTTCAGTTGATGCATAATGTTCTTGCTGAAAGCTGATAACATTTGTGTAGGACTTAAAAACAATTAATGTTTCTGTAGAAGTGTAGCTAAGTACACAGGTTATCCGCATCTATTTAAAATACTTTTGAGAAGCTTTGTGTACTTCTGGAATTTGCCTGTTGAGTAAGTAGTTGGGAATTCTGAAAAACAGTAGGAATTGTGATGAGTAGGCTTCCTGACTTTTCAGTCTGAGCAGAAACCTGCAACTTTTTCTTGTGAACACGTGCACTATCTTACATATGAACACACAACACACTATCTTACATATTATTCATTTAACCCAGATTACTTTATTAAAGCAAATAGCTGTTTTGTAGTAAATATAGATACTTCATATATATACATATATATATAGATATGTTCACTACATATAGAACTTCTTTATGTTATGCTTTGTAGTCATGGCTTAGAAATTGGAACACTCATGAACTAGGAAAATTACCTTCTACAGAACTGCTGTCTTTTAAGTTATTGCAGTATTGCAGGTTTGCATTTTTTGTTTTATTACATAAGCTTTGTTTATTGAAGTTGACCATATTTTCTGAATAAGGAATAAAAGAAGATTAGTGTTCTTTTCCAGAGTTTTTGATTGAAGTTAAGGGGTTTTGATCACTAGTTTAATGTGAGAAACTGTGTTTAATAAGCTGTTTCAGCTATTTTTAGCCAGTACAGTGCACTTCTAAGAGATGCTAGGAATATTATTAATTGTAGCCTTTTAGAAATGAAGGCCAAAATTCTATCATGTTTTACTGAGTCAATCTAATGTTATTTTGTTACAGCAGAGGCATAACTAAGTGTGGTAGTTGGTAGCTGGATACTTAGTGTAGTTTTCAGTGGAACAAAACTATAAACATCAATTACACTTCAGTGAAACTAGAAGATTACACTTTTAAATAAAGCATTTTATGTAAGGAATCTTTTTCAAATCTAAAGACGGTAATGGTTGCTGCTCTACAACATACAAATTTGGAGGATAATCTCTAATGATTTTCCTCAGCTGTAACTGGACTGAAGAGGCACATTTCAACAGAAGTTATGACACAGTAGCACAATTCCAGTATCATTTGTGGAAAGTAGTTGTTGAAATAGTATTTGATCTAGGCCTAAGTTCTGCTGTACTTGGTAGGACATGGATGCTGTGTGTGTCTGCTGCTGCTGCGGAGAAGTCAGTCAGGAGAAATGTGCTTCGCTTCAGGCACTCTGGTAGTATAGAGGTCTTCACGACTTTGCACAGAAGTTGTGCGTCATGGTCAAACTTAATTAAGAAGTAATAGAGCATTAAACATCATCGCTGGGTTTGTTATTTAATTTGTCTTTTAATGAATGTATTGGAAAACATTACCTCTTTGGTAAGCATTACTTATGGTTTCTTGGAGGGTATGTTTTAGTGGTTTGCAGCATCCAGCTATTTACACTTGTTTTCTGGACTTTCTAAGGGGCAATCCCTTTTTTACTAGAATTTGAGAATTAAACATCTTAATAGTCTGATAATCCAAATTAGGCTGGAATGCTGTTTCTGAAGAAGGGGTTTGTATCTTCACAGGGTCATAAAATTAGGTTACATGTATCTTCTGTGGGGTGGTTGGACTTTGGCCAGCACTTCTGGCTTTGACAGTCTGTTGTAAGCTTCTAAGGGACAAAATACCCTGATTACAGACAGTGGAAAGATGGTCTTTTAGACATGTAGTTTTGAGGAATCTTTCTTCCAGCTTTCATTAGTGGTTCAGTTCTTCAAGGTTAAAGCAGTGTAGTTTTCTTGTATGGGTAGTTTTGCAGTTATAATAATAAAATAATACTGATTGTACTTGATGCATACTTTGCCTCCTGGAGCTTATTTGGTGCTACTCCGAGTAGTCACATGCACAGGTTTTTGGAAGGAGCCTACACAGGAGAGATCTTATGATGAAGGCCTGCCAAGGTGTTCTGAAGCTGTGCACTTTCTGGGACTGTGCTTGTGCTGAAGTTGCTCTTCCTAGGTCTCGAAAGCATTGAATAATTTGAGTGCTTGCCTAGCCTTGTTACATTGCTCACTACATTGCAGACTTGTGTCACCATCCTGCATGTTAGAGTGATTGTAGTCAGGGTTGTAAAGGAGAAATAGAATGAGAGTAAACTGATGTGTTGACACAGCTTTGAGAGAACAGTAAATAATTCATAGGACTGACCTTTTGAAAAAGTTTTATGTTGATGCTGCCCGAAATTCAGTTCAATCAGTTATGCTTTAATCACTTACTAGTCAAGCCCATGAAGCACTGAGATGTTTTGGTTTATCCTTTAAAAATAAGTTTAACATCCTGACTGTGGCTATTCCTTGAGGCTCAATAACAGGGGGAATTAATATTAGTTAAGCCTTCTTGGCAATTGCAAGTGCAACTGAAGGAGTTAATGGTATGTGTAAAATCAATATTGCGAAGACCTTTCTATATTCTCTGACCCATTTGATAGTAAATAATTTCCCTGTGCCATTAATGATGATTAAACTGTAGGAAAGAAACATTTTCTGTAACAGCATGTAAGCTGCAATGTTAGCTCTGCAATTGTTTTATAACTTAACACAATGTAAATTCATAAGTGTTTGCTTTGTGTTTTATTCATGACGTTTGGTTTCACTGTGTTTATGCTAATGTGCAAAAATATGGATGTCATATTTGAAGAAAGTAGGTGTTTTGGGTTGTGGTTTGTTTTTTTTTTTAGTGAGACAATTCACCTTAGTGTTATGGCTCAGACTAGCAGACCCACATCACAGCTGTGTTGTACTCAGTACTGTACAAATTGGGATTGCTCCTGAGAAATTTGTGGAACAAAAGGGGGAGAGGATGGGAGGAGCTGACAAATCACTACTTAGAACTGGCCTTTATCAACAGCGTCCTCAAATAATTGAGAAAATGACTTAATATTACATTGGCAGTTGTCTGACATGTTTGAACTGGAGTTCATGTTGAATAGCAGTTTGCCTCCACAGTCCCTGCCCTGTCTGGATAACCACAAGGGGTGTAGGGGTGGGCAGCATCTCCCACCTGCCCTGAGTATTGCAGCATTCGGTGTCAGCTGCCCTCTGCTGTCTGATCCTCAGAAATAATGTCATTTCTGAAGATGTGTTTAGGTTTTTTTGAACTGCTTTTCTCATACTACTGTTTAGTACTTAGTGTTTGATACAAATCCTCTTCCGATGTGATTGATCAGAAAATCTTTTACATAGAGGTTATGATTTTAGGTTGCGCCTATAAAATACTCCTTTTATTATTAGAATAACACTAGCAGTTTTAAGCCCGTGTACTGGGTGCCAGTGGCCCAGCAGCAGGGGCTGGAGGGTAGCTCTGTGAGGAGAGGCCAGGCATGCCCTGTGCTGGAAACGTGATTCCAGCTGGCTCTGACCCACCCACCGCAGGGCACAGCTGAGCCAGCAGCCAAGGGGGGGCCCCTTGGGGAGGTGTGTCTAAGAAAGGGCGAAACACCTGACAGAGAGAGGAGGAGGCAACCAAAAGGCGTGAGAAGCAGCAGAGACACCGTCCATGACACTGGAGCACGTCTCCATGCCACCCAGGAGGAACTCACACTGGAGCAAGTGGAGAGTTCTTGTGGGGAACCCATGCTTAAGGATTGTTGTTTTCCTGAAGGACTGCATCGTATGGGAGAAAGCCCATGCCAGAGCAGGGCAAATATGTGAGCAGGCAGGAGCTGTGGAGAGGAGCTGTTTCAGACCCACCACAACTGCTCCTGCCGTCTGTTCACCCCCTGCGCTGCCCTGCATGGGAGCTGTGGGAGTCTGGGCTGAAGGAATAGTTTGGCTTAAGAGAGGGGGGAGCAAAGGCATTGTCTTAATGTTTGTCTCTGCTCCTGAGTCTGTTGTAATTGACAATAAATTACGTTAATTTTCCCCAAGCTGAGTCTGTTTTCTTGCAGTGGTAATTGATAAGCCATCTCCCTGTCCGTATCCGTGGCTGGGTGGGAGTTTGGCCCTTAGGCTGTGGTGGGTTAACAATGGCTGTTCTTCTAACTTTTAGTCACAAGGCTTGTAGGTCTGTTAAGGTTGGATATGGAGGGCAGGAAGTTCAGCTCTCTAACTCCAGCTCTCAGAGTCGTGCTAGCATCTGCGTTTCCTGGGCTTCTTCTCTGAAACACCTCTTGGATGAATTCAAGAGGTGGGAATCCTAGATACTGAAAAACCTGACTCTGACTGGGATGCCTCCATCAGTGTTTGCATCAACTAGATTGAGTCATCATGTCATTTTCCCCTAATGAACATAACGGTTCAGGAAATGTAATTATTCATGATAGCATAACTGAACTTTCCATTCATAGTCTAATGATGGTATTTTAGTAGATTTATCATACTTGTCTTTAAATCCTGCCTCTTTTTTCATGATCTTGAGCCTAGCAATTGAAGTATTAACTTGGCTGGTCTTTGAATTATAACTCTACTGCAAAAACTACTATGAAAACACTTTGTCAGAACATCATATAGGAACTAACGATCTGCAGATTAAAATATAAACTGGAAATACAACAAACTGGTACTTTAAGAAATTGATTCCAATGTTAATACGTACGATCTTGGTGGAATGTGTTTTTCCCTAATTTAATTTCTGCTCTTTTACCTTGAAATATGATCTTGTCTAATCTGATAAAATGTCTACAAATCAAAATGTTGGGTTTGGAGGACTTGGTGCAAAAAGACCTCATGGTGTTTTCTAATTTTTGTATATTTTTTATTGATTGCTTGCTTTCCTGATTTGGCGTGTAATCTTTTAAATAATTAGAAATGTTTGCTGAAGTATGTTGCTTTACTAGTATTTGTAATGATTTGTCTTTTAAAATTAAATATGTCAGATATGCTGTTTCAGTTGATTTATGCTATATGTTCAAAGAACCTGTTAATGTGGGAGAAGTATCAGTATAGGACCATCTGTGAAACATTTTTGTCCTAAAACACCTATGTTTTCAAGCAGTGAAGCAGAAGGGTTTGTGTAGTGGCATTAATGTTGAGAAAGTATGATTGATGATGGTCTTGTCACTTGAAATTCGTTTCAGGTGTTATGTTCCCAGTGTTAACTTAAAGTAATTCACTGTAACATAAATGGATGATTTTTATAATATGCACATACAAGGTTAGCAAGGTAATAACTTTGGCAGTGTAAGCTAAAATGTGATTACAGTGACTTTGTCCTCTGAATCTCTCAGGTGAGAGTTTGCAGTGAAAGTTTTGCAGAGAAGCAGCTGGTCTTGCTTTTCTGAGATATTATAAGGTCATTGTCTAGGGCACAACTCTACTGAATAAAATGGTGATACTTTGAGTGGGATAAGTGATATGAAGGGAAATGACTTCAAGAGTGTGTGTGTCAGAGAAAACTGAAGCCTGTAAGTGGAATTGTTACCTGCAAGACAAAGGAACTCTCTGGACTTTTCTTTGTGGGCTTTTTCATTTTATTGCCATGGCCCCTGAGTTTTCCCATTGCTGGCTGTTTTCTGAAATACATCCTTAACTGAAGTACATGTATTCCTTCTAGAGACCACATAGATTGACAACATAAAGTAATTATAACTAATATTTGGAGGTTAAATGAAATTGAACTGTATTCAGTATTTTGGCTTTCTGTTTCTTCACTTGGCTTTTTGCATCTGCTACAGAGTGTAAGATTTTGTTAAGTATTAAATTTGCATCATAAAACAATTGCTGTGGTCTCTGCATACTCCTGTCTGGTTTGATTTGTATGGAAATGCTTTGATCTTCAAATCCATGTAGATATTTCACGATAGTCAAGCTAATAAAGTAGGATTTGCAGTATTTGAAGCATGTGAAAAGCTTGCTTTACTGTTAAGATGTCCCCCCAGTTTGAGAAAAAACATTGGAATAGAATATATCACTTGCAAGTACAATTTGATTTCTATGTTGAATGATAGATGTGATAACCTGGAAACTTGTCTTAGTTAATTTGGCACTTGTTTAATATAATTTATTAATATACTGGTAACAGTAATCGGGGAATGATGCACTACAGTCAGTGAGAAAGAACTGTAATGGCCTGTGCAGTTGGTAAGTAAACAAAAGTCTGTGTCTCAGGATGACACTGTGTCACAAATTTGCATTTTCTCCCGATTGGCTTCTGTGACCCACAGTCGATTGTATGTGGTAGCTGTAGCAGTATCTAAATGGAGTTGATTTCATCACCTGTGCTCTGGCTTAGCAAGGTTATGGAGCAGGCAAAAAGAAACAGGTTGAAGTGCTAAAAATTGTGACGACTAGATTTTCAATTACATGATTTTTTTTCTATACATTTTTTAATGAAATATGGGGAGTGGCTATGTTCCTGAGTAAACTGTTACGATATCCTAAGCCAGGGAATGTACGTTGCATGTGCAACATTAACGTGTTTTTGCCATCCCCACTAATGATGAAGATCAGCTGACCTTTGGGGACGGACTGTCTTAAGTTCTTTTTTCAGTCAGCAGGAGAAACGGGAAATGACTGTCAGTACCTCAAAATCGGACATTAAATAAGTTGAACACCTCATAGTCACATCAGGTGATAGACTGATAGAATCTTAACGTATAGAATATTTTTAGAGGTTGGAGCACATCTTTAAGCAGCAAGTGTAAGTAAATTATGCACAAGTTTCATCTCAAATGCCTTTGCCAAGATATGTTTCAAAGAAATTCTACTGTAAGACTAATTAAAAAAAACCCACTAATTTTACTGATTACACAACTCAAGTGTTTTGAACTCTTTTCAGAAAAACTGTAGCAGTATGCTTTTGAACCTACTCAATATTTATTTTCAAACTTTTAAATATAGATGAAGTGAGTATTTTTAGAAATGCTAGTCACTGTCACTGTTGCTACAGCTGATTTCTGGGTGGTCTCATTGTATGACTTTCCTTTTACTACAGTTTCCCAAAGAAAATTTAATCTCTTAATGTAATTCTTCTGGAATTAATTGCTAATTTGCATATTTATACTAGAGAGGAATTAGCCCTTTTTTGTAGTTCCTGTAAATGAAGATTATTTGTCAGCGTATTTTTTCCTGGATATAGGAAAGCAGGGTATGTTTCAGAGGCACTATAGTTGTGCAGAATTTTTAGAACAAAACCAAACCTTGTTGTCTTCTGGACAGTTTGTACAGGCTGTCACTGAAATCTCTGGAGTCTGAAATATTAGAAACATGATTTAATTAGCCTGAAAATGTGAGCTGGAATAATTAAACTTGGCACCAGCAGCATTGGGCCTGTTGGTGTACCCTGCCTGGCCCCCTCCCCTTTCAGCTGTGACTTCATTTTGCACCTCTGGCCTGTGAAGAAGCAGATCATTATTTGAACAACGGCTTGTCTCCAGGAGAGCATTAAGTGCCTCTGCATTGCCTGTACTCTGCTGCCAGGTTCTTATTGGATCATAACTTTATTCCTGGTGGCCAGCAACTTCCCTGCCTCAGGAGGGTACTGCTTGTATCCCTGAATATCTTGAGTTCAGGGATACATTTTAAAGTTGGGTAATCAGTGTCTCATGCTCAGCTGATTCTGGTTGGTCAGTTGATTTGGGGTTTCTTTTGATTGAATTTCCTGCTGAATTATCTCAGGTTATTTTATAGTTCATTCCTGATTTTTCTTTCTCTGAATTCCTGAATTTGTGACCTACAGGGATGTACTGACCTACTGATGCAAACTGCCTTTTGCTAGGTAATAAGTTATTTCTAGTTATTTTTCCATTCCTTTTTGAGGATGTAGCCTTTTATTTCCATGGGAGGTGTGCTGTATTAAATCTACATATCCAGTTATCTCATGTGATCTGTTCAGCTTGAAGAAAAGTACAAGTGGAAAGCTTGGTGTTCAGACATCACTGAGTTAGCTTCCCTTAGGAGAGGGATCAGTGGTCCACCTTTACAGATCTACCTCAATCTGTCAGTCTTTCAAACCTGTCTGGACTTCAAAGCGCTGGAGTCCTGAAAGATGACCTTAGCTTCGTGTGAAGCACTTTGACATCGGTGTGAACTGAAATTTCTTTGTCTGAGGTGGTGTTCTTTTCTCTTGAGGTGTGTAAGTAGGACGTGGTCTAGCAGCAATGAACTCTATTAGATTAGGCATGTCTGTATGGCCTTAACTGGGCTGTTTTTTGTCACTCCTTGGATCTTCTGTTACTGTGAAACAGAGAACGGGGAGTGGTTTCCATACATTCTGTGTGGGTTATGTATGTTTGGTTGTGTTACAAGTGTAAGTATATATGTAAATTATTTTTATCATCTTATTTGATGATGCCTCATCTGTCTGAGGCAGGAGGCAAAAAAATACTGTAATTTTGCTACAAAATATCTATTTTTGTAGTAAAAATGGATTTTGGAAGGTGATGATGTATTCAACATCTGTGGGTCTCAGGGAAGTGTCCAGCTATAAGTGAAATTTTGTAAAATCATGCATATGCTCTGCAGATTTTTGAAAGGACACTGCATTTGCTTTCAGTGTCTGAGTTGTAGAAAAGCAGAAAACAAGGTGAAGTATGAGGGGAAAAACAGACCAATGAAGATACTAAGTTTCAATTTACATGTGGCTTGTGAAAGATTTTTTCTGTATTTATGTAAACAAATTCCTTTTCATGTAAATACTAGTATTTTTCTGTTTGTAAGGATTGATGTTTAATTTAAATTACCTGTAGTCTTGAACAAATATCAGAAAGCAAAGGTCTTTTTATTACCATCTGTCACAAATTAAGCCAAATGACATGGTTTATTCATGACTGTAACCTTTGTTTATAGAGGTACATATGAAAGAAATGGATTAAATTTGGATGTAGCGCTTAGAGCTTCTTAAGTAGTAGAAGAACTGATGAGTTTTCCCAGTTAATTTTCCTGGTTATGCTGCCCAAGTGAGGTGAAGGTTGTTTTGTTACCAGCTTTCTTAATCCTAAACTTCATTTGTGTTTCTTTTTACTCCATCCTTTCTATTTAAAGATAATAAAAATAGATTTTAAAAAAGTAGAAATCCCAACGCAGCACTCCCCCGCCCCCTCTCTTTAAAACTGAAGTGTGAATCAGGAGAATCTTCCTTGGGGAACATCAAAATGTTGAATTACTTTTTTGGAAAGTGGGTAGAATACTACCAGTTGTCAGAGTGAATGAATAAAACTATTAATCACTTCTTACTGCAGATGACAGGCTTTTAAAGGAATTTTTGGAAGAGTTTAGTCTCCCAGGCACTGTTGTAGAATGCTAGGCATGTAACACCCCTTGGTGATAAAAAAGCAAATACCTGTTTCTCAGTAAAAGTTGATGGTCATACTGCATGAACAGTAAGTAAGTTAAGTAAGTAAAAGAAATGTAACAGAAGGACATAGGCCAAAGAGTAAGAGCTATGAATTAATTTAGGATATATTTAAATTTAAGATCAGTCTCTTATCTGTCATGCACAATAACATTTTGCCATGTTAGATATTTTAATAAGTGGGATTTCAAAGACAGATTACAACATGCTTCTAAACTTTACTGAAATTCTTTCTCTAGATTGTTTCTACTGAACAAATGAAAATCTTGGGTTTAATCTGCTTTTAAATTTGGGATGTTCTCTGATGTTCCTGTGTAAGAACCAAAGGTCATTGGAGGGGAGACATACTGATGCTTTTAGTTACATTCTCTTTCCTCCTTCTGAGTATGTTGATCACTCATAGTACAATAGTTTAGAGTAGTCAGTTTTAAGTAGTAAGTCCAGTTGGACTTTTGATCTGAAACTAGTTCAGGAGAAATAAGGAGAGGAGTGTTGTGGATCAGCTGACAATGTGCATTTGCTGAAATTTAGTATGGGGAATAACCTGTGATTTTCATTATTAGTACTTTCCATTTTCTAGTGGAAAACTTTTAGGCTAGTGGAAAACTTCTATTCATCTAGATATTTTTCTTACGCTGTAGGATAATGCTGTTATAGCCTGCCATGAGAACAGAGAGATGATTGAAGTAATAATTAGAGAGGCAGGAATAAAAATTGTTCTAAGCTGCATTCTTTTGAAACCAGCCCTGTGTTTGTATCTGTGACTTTGGGAATTTATAATATTTCCAAGATAGTTCCAATTTATGTGAAGTCCACAGCCTAGTACCTGGTTCTTTAAAGAGCTGGATTTTGTCATGAGCGGATGTGGGATACTTGCGCTCAGTTGTTGCAAGGAAGGATGTATCAGACAGCATGAGCATAAACCATGCTCTGCTGCTGAGGGGTTAAGAAGTAGCTGTGGAGCAGTGGGGAATGAAAGGGCCTGGCCTGGCCTGCACAGGGCGCTCTGCCAGCATTCCTGACAAATCTGGGCAGAAGCTGTATGGGGGTCATTGTAAGCCCTTCTTTCATGTGGAAGCCTTTTCTATTCCCCAGGCATGAATGTTGTTATGAGCAGGAGAGGGATATGAGATATTTGCAAAAAGGAAATGCATTTTCTTTTCTTTTTCATAACCTCCTTTGCTTGTGCAACAGTGACTAAAAGCCAGAGAACCTCTAGGGAATAGAATGGAAGAAGCTTTTGTTTATATGTGTGGTGTTGGTTTTTTTTAATTATTATTTTTTAATTTAATTTTTATTTTAAAGACATGGTTCACCATGGAAATTTATGTAGCAGATGGTAACAGTCTCATCTGACAAGTGATTACTCTGAGCTCAGGATTAGTTCTTCAGCTTCTCTCCTTACATTTTTGTCTGAATCTCACTGCTGAAATTGAAGTCATAATCACCAAGAATTTCCCTGGCCACAGATACGTGTTCCTTCAGCTGCTTAAATGGCGTAGCAAAAGCAACCACGATGGGATTGTATATCTGAGTGCAATGTTCACTCGTATTTATGTAGTGCTGTTGCTTAAACTTTCAGTATAAGCCTTGCAGTCTGGATCTAGTGTAGTTCCCGTCTCAGCAAACCGTAAGATCAGTGTGCACCAGCCAAGTGCCCTGGCAGCATCTTGGGCTGTATCAACAGATGCATGGTAGGTAGGTAGAAGTGAGGAATTCTGCCTTTGCTTCACTTGTGTCATTAGAACACATCTAGAATATTATGTCTGGTTTGGGGATTCCTAGTACAAAAAAAGATGTTGATAAACGTCTATTAGGGCAAGTCCAATAGAATTCTACCCTCTACATTCTCTGTCTGCCTTTACTGCCAAAATTGAGCCTACTGTTTACCGGGTCATCTGGTCTTTTCCAGAAGATCTGCTCTCCAGTGAGTTGGCCACCATTCTGTACCAGTGCAGGGACTTATTTTGTCATAGGTACAGGAATTTCCAGTTGTGCTTGCTGAAGATGGAGAACATGTTCATGATTTCATTCTCAGCACCCTCAGGTATATCCCGCCAGGTTCCACAGACTTGCACAAGAGATTCTATGGTAGATTTCTTATTCAATCCTTTTTGACTATGTGGTAGTTCTTTGCTTCATTGAATCATCTTTATAAGGCATAAATGTCTGGAAATGTAGAGGTTAGAATCGCTCTCAAACTTGCATTTGTCTTTAATTTGTAGCAATACTCTTAGAACCTAGAATACTTAAGATCTAATTTATTTCTATTTACTTTCTGAAATTTGGAAAGTCAATATGTAGCATTCCTTTTTTGTTGTTTTTTTGTTTGTTTACCGTGTCCTGTCACTTGGCAAAATGTAATTAATTATGCACTTTTAGTATTACTTTGAAGTGGTACAGCAATTATACTTCATTGACTGCATAATTGGACTCAAAAGTTTTCCATATTTTGCATGATTAAAAAGGTGAAACGTGGAAACTTCAAAATACTTTTGGGTAATTCTGTCAGTTTTCAAGTTAGATTTTAAATTTTTTTCTCCCCTCTGAAGTCTTTATTCAGCTCTTTAAAGTGAGCTCCGTGAAAGCATTCTTGTCGGTGTTGGGCTTGAAATTCAAGTAAACGTTCGCTTTCAGAAAAGCAGACTCGGGCAAGATACCGAAAACCTGTGTAAGAGGTTTCTCTCCAGGTAGCTGCAGCTCCACATCTCGCGTCACGCGGTCCGGCTGGACACGGTGCGTGTGCCCGGGCTCCGAGCTCCGGGCCGAGGCTGCCGCTGCTCCTCCCGCCGCCGCCAGCGGGGGGCGCCGCGGGAGCGCCGGAGGCGGGAGCAGCCCTGGGCTGTGGATGGCCGGGACGCGGGGCTGAGCTCTCCGTTCGAAACAAACGTGCGCTGTGTTTGGACTAATGCACGACGTATGTAAATGAGGCTGGTTTTATTCCTTTGGTAAGGCACCAAAGGCAAGTAAGTGTTTCACTAAATGTCATTAATTTTCACTTCTGTGATTAGTTTACCTGTATCTGTCAGTATGAACTAATAAGCAAAGGTTAAGAAATAATCAACATTTAAAAAGGTTGATGATGTCTTAACAGTATGGTCGTGAATCTGCTTGCATGTCATTCACAGTTAATAGGCTTCTATGTATTTGTGATGTGTAGCTCATTCTTATTTTTATCTGGTGCATGGAAAGTTTTCAGCGTTTCAGGTAATATTATGTTCTGTCCACGGTGTTATGACTGTATGGGTTAACCTTTCAGTCCTTAGGCTTCATAAGGTTTAGCATCAACTAAACCAAGTATCTGATCATAACTAAGCAGTTATGTTTTTCTCATTAATTATTGTTGAGACTGCTTAGCACTGATTTTTATGGTCAATTCCTGTTCTTATTTTCTCTCCTTAGTGTCTTTGTTAATTTTCTTCCTGATGTCATTGTATTCTTATTAAATGGGCACTTGTTTCTTTTTTCAGTAATATATGTTAAAAGCTTTGTATCATCTTTAGAAGATGAGTGATTCTTCTCTCAGAACATTTTTTTACCAACTACTGCTGATCCTGGATGATAATGTTATTTGGACTTATCTGTAAGCTAGAAAACTGTTACTAATTAACTAGCTACTCTTTTGTTTTGAAAATTCTGCTTCTGTTTTTATGTCTTTTCAGCTTTCTAAGACTATTACTTGGCCATTTTCCTTCAGCATCCTTTCAGTTTCCCTCAAGTCTTCTGTAGCATGAAATATTGCAGATGTATCATATCAGTGGACAGCTGGTTGTAAGAGTCATCCCATGTTTAGAGCTTTGTTCTTGGCCTTGATATTATATTCATCACAGCTAACCTTGTTCTGAGTAGTATTCTAGTTTATGATCTCTCCGTGTGTTTGATTTTCTTTCTTGCAAATGTTGCATAACTGGATCTTTGTAGATACATTTGGATATTTAGAGCGTTGTCCTGCATTCAATATTGTATGAAAAGCACAGCCTATTCTTGATGCTCTCGAGTCACAGTGGTTCTGCTTCCAGTCCCAGATTTTTATTCTTGTCAGCAGTGCTATTAAATTGCATGTCAGATTCCTTGTAGAAAAGACATATTTCAGCTTTTAGCTAATATCGCAAGGATATGTCTAAAACTTTTCAAGGATGTAACATCTTACAATCTTATTCTCCCCAGACTTGTGTTCTATTTGAATTCTGTTCATTCTGTCATATCTTATGTTGAGTTGTGTGTTCCCTGCCTGGCAACAAATCCAATTTTGCTGCAAGTTTTAAAAAACCCCAAACACGACTCTGTTACAGTCTACAATGAAAGTAAATAGATGAATGAACCACACTGCTTATTCTTGGTAGAGCCTTGGCCTCAAAAAAAAAGTTATGCTAAAGTGGTAGCTGTGCAGCTCACTACAGAGATAACAGAATGAGTGATGCATGGCTCTGTTACCTTCAGCGCCATATCTGTGTTATGCCGTGCTGCGACTGATAGCTCTGAAAAGTAGGGGAAAGTAGTAACAAAGGCATTTCCGTGCTAACATAGTGATTTTATTCTTAGGATTTGTGGTGGTATCTCTAGTGAAGGCTGTCCGTGTCTAGAATGTGTGGAGGCAAGCACATTCTGAACATGATTCTACATATTATGACTTTTCTACATGTGAACTTGAATGTAGTGCAAGCATAGTTCAGATTCGCTTCAACTTGAGTTTGAGTCTACCTGATTTAAATGGCAATATAGATTCAGGTTGTCTCACAGATCCAGGAACAGGCTGAAACCTTCTTACTGCCAATGTTCTAGCTGGTAAACCAATGAAGAAGTAGAGGCTGGAGTAATAAAATAAATCAGTTTGGAATGTGTTTAGCTGCTTCTACAGTTGTTTGCTCTTGTGGCAAGAGAGAAAGCAATAAAATAGCCTTGCAAAATACTTGACACATTTTCTGACATAATTTGTTCGAAAGCAGTACTTTCTGTGTAGCTGGGTTTTGCTCTTTTCCTCCTGTAACAAAGTTTCCTCCTGCAGTTTGCAGTAGTTTCTCAAAGTAATGACGGTAATGAGCTGTAGTAGTTTCTCAGTAGTAGAGAGCCGACTTTATAACTCCTATTCCTGTTAGCGGTACCTTTATGATAAAAGCTCTTTCCTGTGCATTCCAGTTAGTACTTGCATTTATAAGCCTTGTTTGTGAAGTTTCAGTCAGAACAGTGGTGTGCTGCATACCCGTGTGCGCAGCATTGGATTGAAAACATAGTTTATCGACTTCTATGATCCACTTGTGCTACCTTCGACTAGAAAGTCTCACAGGTGACATCTGCTTAGAAAGAAGCATCTTGTTCAAAAAAACCCAGATATGTTAAAGTACTTTGAGCACTTGAAAAGATTTTTTCATTCCCCTTGCTGACCGCAAACCCATGATATTTCATCTCTAGTAAGGAAGGACAGCATCACGTGTGCTTATTTTAGTACTAGAAAGTTAAATTTTGTTTATCTGCGAGATGCAGTGAAAGGTCTGTGATGTACAAAGTGATTCTAAACCAACCCTAGAACTGCATTTTATGAGTTAAAATGAAGGTATTCGAAGTTTTGCAAGGCAGTCCTAATAAATTAGTCTTTTTCTTACAAAATAATCGGTTTGTTGATGTACCAGTGCATTTAATGCTTGTAATCACTAACTATAAGTTATATGTATTTTAAATTTTAAAGAGCTATATATATTTTTAATGAGTTCTATACACTTTAGATACCTCAATCTTGAATAAAAAAAATATGTAGATTTAGGAAAAGGAAACAGGCCTGTCAGTGTGGTCGCTGTATTTACTATACTGTTAATTAAAGTTGAGGATATGTATCACTGCTGTGGTAGATAGTAATTTTGGAGGAGACATATTCATTTAGTGTTTGAATAGTGAAGTTCTGAATGTGTCACTGCTAGAAAAAGTTTTGCCTCAGTAATGAACAAGGTGAATGGTGAGACTGGTTTACGTTTCTGTTTGCTTATTGTACCTTTCGAGTTACCTGTCAATCCTGAGTACTTTTCTCAAAAAGGTGAGGATCTGTACATCAACTAAGCTATTAAAAATTCTCAGGAACATGTAGGGAAGATTAAAATCAAACAATTATCTCAAACAACTTAAAGTTTATGGGATTTTGTCAGAGTTTCCTGTTTGTTTTGTATGTAATAGGCTGTGATGTAAAGCTCTGCTTTTTGTTTTCAGTGGAGGTTTTTGTTTGGTTGGGTGGTTGGTTTTGGTGGTGTGTTTCTTAAGTGTACTGGGTTAACTATTAGGAATCTAAAAAAATCATTGCATTTGTATTGAAAACAGATATGGCAGTTGGCAGATTCTTGCTTCTGATTGTTTGGTCATATGTGAAAATTAATCATGCTATTTTAAACATTTTTGCTGCATTCAAAAAGACCCTGAGATGTTTTACTTGATCACTTACTAGGTTTTTAAATGTAAAATGTGAGTTAATGATGTTTTATGAAGAATATTTTGGGTTTTATTTTAAATGTTATTGTCTCTAGACTTTACTGTTTAGCTTATAAAACTTGTGTTCTATCACACTGTTTCTACCCAGAAGCCCTGATGGAATTCTATGACTTTCCTTGCATGTTGCTTTTGACCTCTCTGACCTCTTTGACCCTTGTTTGGTGGAAGGTTGGCATGTCTTACTGTCCAGTTGTATTACTGCAGTGACATTATTCTTGAAAATCCGTGATTTATCTCAGGTGGTTACTTCACTTTTTTGAAAAGTGCTTTAGCAACTGCCAGCTGAAGAGCAAGGAAAATGCTACTACAGTATCACTTTGTGCTGTAAGTAAAGGGGGACTGCTTTGATGACGGTTGTTATCCTTTATCTGAGTTTCAAATAGTCTCAGGCAAACTAAATTACTAGTAGCCTGTGTTCAGTCAGTTGTACAGTCCAGGTACACATTGCTTTCTTCATCTAGAGTACTTTACAGATACGACGCTCAGTGAAGAACAACCTAAGTGGCAGTGGATGTCAGAGACAGAGCTGAAGTGCCTCTCTGTAAAAATGAGAAGTATTGGGCCTTATATGGCAGAAAACTACCTCTTACTAGATGATACAAGAGAGCTGTCCATCTTTAATACTACTTCACTGGTAGTAAGGTTTTTGTGCTTTGTGTTTATATATAGATTATTTCATCAAAGAGTGTAGTAAAAGATAAATTAATTGGTAAAATAATAACAAAAGACAATAAAGAAACCTGAATGATAGCTTACCATTAATAGGTCTTTTTGAGCACATAGTTAAAAGCATTGCAGTCTCTTAAATAAAACATTGCACACTGGTTTTGTCTAACTCTCTTCATTTTCTATCCACCCTGCACCTCTTAGTAGGGCTGGGTAAAGAAACTGGGAATACAGGAGTGAAGTTGAGCCTGGGAAGAAAAGGAGGGTCACGACATGGTGGCGTTTTGATTTTTGTCTGTTTCTCACCATCCAGACCTATTTTAATTTTCAGTGCATTAGCTTCCTTTTCCCCAAGCTATCTCATTTGCCCATAATGGTAATTAGTAAGTGAGTCATGAGCTTTTTGATCTATTTTCTCTCACCTTCCTGTTGAGGAGGGGGGAGTATGTGAACGGCTAGATGGGAGTTTGGCCCTTAGCCAAGGTCCCACCCACCAAATGGTTCTGTGACCAACTCGCACGTCCTGTGAACAAAAGAAGGTCACATCAAACAATTCATCTTCTCTTGTCAAGCTGTGACTGGTACCATGGACTCTGAGCAGGGTTCAGGGCTTGGCTGGTGGCATGGTTTCCATCTGTAGTGATTCCCTCTTGGGCTCAGCTGTTGCAGTGTATAAGGAAAGCTAAAGTTTAAAGGTTTAAGTGAAATGTTTCAAAATGGCTTTTGCTAAGTCACTGTTTCTTCTCCCCCTTCTGTACCCCCTTATCTCATACTTAGGAATGTACTGGGGAAGATACCTTGAGGCCTTCTGATTGGTCTTTATTTACTACTTTCTATTGGTGTATAACCCGTTACCTTGATTGGTGTTTTTGTAAGCCCCCT
>JAWMRA010000113.1:90567442-90642497 GCA_035584735.1 Pseudotriccus pelzelni | reverse complement strand
CCCCTGAGACTTGTAATTGGTCATTTTTCAATCCCTCTGAACCCTATATAACCCTGTAACCCTAACAATAAACTCTCCTTCACTCGTCTTCCTCTCCTGTGGTCTCTGCGTGGGTCCTGGCCAAGCCCATGGGGACCACGTGGCGGGGGGGATGGCGGGAGAGCATCTCCCCACTCTGGGTCATGGACTGATCCCCCAGACCCCAGAGGTTACCCCTCCTCTTCAGCTGCCACACTCAGCCTTTTGCAGTGTTGAATGTTCATGGATGTGTCACCTCCTCCTGTTTTGGGCTATTACTTATATAGTTTTACTTATTCATTGCTTTCTAATTTAGGCATGTTGTGGTTTAACCCCAGCCAGCAGCCAAGCCCCACGCAGCTGCTTGCTTGCTCAACCACTGGGATCAGGAAGAGAATCTGAAGTGTAAAACTTAGAAAACTTGTGGGTTGAGGTACAGACAGCTTGATAGGTAAAGCAGAAGCCACAAGCAAAGCAAAACAAGGACTTAATTCACTGCTTCCCATGTCCAGGCAGGTGCTCATCCATCTCCAGGGGAGCAGGGTCCTATTACATGTAATAGTTACTTGGGAAGACAAACACCTTCACTCCAAACGTCGCCTCTTTCCTCTTTCTTTCCCCCACTTTATATACAGAGCACGATGCCATATGATATGGAACATCCCTTCGGTCAGTTTGGGTCACTATGCTTACGCTTCTTCCTTGCCAGCCTGGCAGTATGAAAAGCAGAAGAGGCCTTGGCTCTGTGTAAGCCCTGCTTAGCAGTAACAAAAACATCTCTAGATTATCAACTGTCTGCTCTGCAAAAATGCAAAACTTAGCCCAAATACTAGCCATTGTGAAGAAAATTAACTCTAACCCAGCCAAAACCAGCACACACTTGGCACAAGCCTCGTTGATGATTTGACCTTCTCTGTCTCTTTGAACTTCTCCATATCCAAAGCCCACTTGCTGTTGGTACCTGAGCTGCTATCATTTGCTTTCTGGCCCAGGTATGTTGTAAGAATGTAAAGCTATTACAAGTTCGTCCATGCTTCTTGTTTTTGTCCTGCGTGTACCTAAACAATTAGAGCAAGGCAGATACAGTCTTTGGGGCGAACTTACCTCTTATCTGTGCTTTCCTTATTTTACCAGTGTATACTGGAATCATCTAAAGAGTTAGAGCTGGACGAATGTAGTCAAAGGCTTATTTTCTGAGTGATAGTTCTGAGAAGGCTTGGACAATATGAGTGTTTCTGACATTTATTAAAGGCATTAGGAACAGAAAGTTTGAGGTAAAGAAAAATAATGATGCTGTATTGCTTGTGTTCTTCTGTTTTGGCTTAGTGAGTTGACCTTAAAGAGCAGAGATAATATTTTAGACAAATAGTTTCTCATATAACTTTGCTTTGTAAAACAATGTTGTTCATGGTGACTGTGATTGCTCTGGCATTTTGTGAGAGCTGTTTTCTGTTTTTTCCTTTATCTCTTGTATATAGATGAAAACAATTTGATTTTCCCAGCCTCAGTAACCTTACTGTTCTTGTCCCAGATAATTTTTCTCCTGCTTGAGTATTCTGTACAGGCTTAGTCTTGGTAAGGTCACAAGTTGGTATGGAAAGAAACTAGTTTTCATATGCAAAATGGATAGTGGGATTTCACATGATTTTCGGTGACCATTAGAGAAAATGTTATAAAAGGTGAAATTAAAGAATTATGTTTTTATGGTCACAGGGATGATGGGATAAGTTGAGTACTGTGGGAGATATGCTTAGTAGGACTTGTCAACACTGTGTTTCAGGAAATAAGAAAGTATTTAATAGAGATATAAAAAAATGTAATTCAATTCATCTGGTCATAGTTTCGTGAGGTCACTGGAACCATTTTAGTGTCCAAGTGTTATGCCAAACCAATCTGCAAAAGAATTAGTAAGTTGACTCTCATTGACGTGTGATTTTTTTAATTATTATTTGCTGTTTCTGTGTTGATAAACTACCCAGAACGAGACAGACACGTATTTACATTTAGTCACTTTTAACTTTTAATTCTGTATGGACCTTATTTTTTGTACTATATTAAATATGCTATATTTAGCAATGGCTTTGCTGAACTATGTAGAAAGTAGCTTTTTCATGTACTTTATGTACTCTTCTTCTATACAGGTTATTTTCTGTCATGACAGCATGCTGCAAGTAGTTGTAAGCAACTTAGATCCTTTAGGGCTTTATAATTACTCAGCAGCCATGGTGAAACAGATTTGATGCTAGCAGCAAGAGTTCCTTGGCTAATATAAATACTTGAACTAGTGATTACAGCCTCTGATCCTCTGCCAGTAGTAATTACATCCTCTATTCCTCTGCCCCAAGGGTGGTGAACTGCAGTAACTCAGAAGGAACCAAACTTCTGCTGTCTTTTGCTGTCAGACACTTGGCCAATACTGTCGTATATTTTCATGGCTCCCAAAGGATCACGAGCTTGAAGAATGTTAGAAAAATACAAGAAATTTGTAAAAATACAAAGAATATTTACTCACAGGCTTTGCCTAACAACATGTTGGTCTTGCTTTAGAAAATACATCCCAGATTGCAGTAGATCTGTTCAGAGACTAATGCCTGTAGAGTACATTCTTCATAAAAACTCTTTTTTTAGTGCCTCCTTTGTTTGAGGACATTACTGTAAAGTAGCTTATCTTCTGAAATGCAGTGTTAATACCTGATTTAGCATTTATTTTGATTGTTTATTCTCTTACATGTTCATCTGGCTTCAAACGACTTGCATCTTTCAATCCTGTACACCTTTTTTTGCTGGACTCTAGTCTTTTTCAACCTTTTTACTGCAGTCATGTGCATTTATTTGTTCAGGGTCTAATTGTTTCATTAGTCATCTCACAGTAAAGTCAGATATGTTACCTAATAGGAGCAGCTTTCAGACTTCATTCTAGATGATCAGTAGTTGGAAAAAAATACAGGCTTATAAGAGATGTGGTGCTAATACTGCTCTCTGATATTCTACAAGTGTCCTGTTCTTTCAGTCTGTCCTTGAAAAGTAGTAGATGCACCTGAGTTACTAGTTAATCGTTCTTTATTTGTCTGCTGATCTTTTCAGTTACACTGTTAGCTGAGCAGGGGTCTGGTTTCCTGTGATTGTGTTTAGAATTTAACAAACTGAACAAACTCTGCGTTCTACACAATTCGTTGTTTTCCTTGTAGTGTTTTGTTTTCTGAGAGGTAATAGTGTCTCTTACCTAATATTTTCCTGTGAAATTTATTAGGACTTACTGTCTTGCAGATTCTCGGTCAAATGTGGTGAGTTTGCCTAAGAAGGGCAAAAGTTATTAATTCCAGCACTTCAAGAGAAGGGTATAGCAGGATCGCTCTAGCCTCAAACTATTGGTGGATGGACCAGTGAGGGAGCAGCTCAAAGCCTTGAGGGAAACAAGATGATCATGTGCCACAGAAAAGAGCAGATTTATTGTGGGATATTTGAGGGTATTTGTGGAATTGTGTATAAAAGGTTATGGATCACCTAGCAAAAGAGCCAAATCAGGAAAAGGGAACAAAAGAAATCTACTGATAATTATTAGGTTTGTGTCCAGTGCCTTATCACTGCAGTAATAGCTTGATAAGAAAATCTGTCTCATTAAACACTATTCCTAATTATTCTCCTGGTTTGAGGCGGTTTTTTCTCTTCTCTGTGTGTGTGGTGCTAATGAACTTCAGTCCAGAGTAGCTGGTGGGTAGTTTCAGAAGTCTGAAGCCCATAAATGTGGGGGGAAGATACTGGAGAGAGCAGAAGGTTTGGGAGTTGGTGGCTGGAGGGGCCGACATCCAAGCTGGTTTCCAGAGGGAGAGTCAGGGTTTTGAAAGGCAGCCTCTGAGGAGACCACAGTTGGCTACGAGCAGCTTGTGGGGGTGAGATTAGCCAGTGAACAGAGCAGACCATCTGTACAGTTTGTGTGGGCATTCGCTGTTTGTGTGTGTGGTGTCTATTTCTGTGTTTGTGGAGCTCTTGAGGTGGCCAGCAGTGTCTGCACAGGGTTTGATGGAGGGTTCATGGTCAGCCTTGTTGTTGCTGGGGCTGGGATCAGCGGTAGCAGCAGCCTGACTGTGGTGGGCTGGGAAGGAGAACATCCCTGCTCCTTGAGGTACCAGCTTTGGCTTCAGTTTAGCAGCTTGCTGTGTGCACTGCTGCTCTTACTTAAAGGTGCAGAGCCACACGACTTAATAGGGGGCAAATGGAGGTGCTGCTGCCATAGTTAAGTCCTAAAGCAGCAATATTATGTTTTATAAATAAGTAGCCTTTTTGAAGGCCTGTTTTTCTGCTTTATGAAATTGAGTGCTGGCAGAAGCGTTCTTACGTCAGAGTGTATTTATTTATTTAGAAGTGAAATACTTGTAATACTTGTAAATGTAAATAAGCAACATTAAAAAAAGGGAATAAAAACATTGCGTGTTGTTGGAGTTGCTGCTAGTTTTTCTTAATGCGAATGTCCTTTTCTGTTTTGGAAAGAAAATATTTAAACATAAACTCTTACTCATGTTTGGGAAATGTCGTTGCTGTTGCTGGCAATTGAGAGGAGAGATTAAGTAAAGTATTTGAAAGTGATGATAAGTAGGCTCAGATTAATGCTGGGTTGTAGCAGTATGAAATTTGAGTGCCTGTCATGTTTTTAGCCCTACTCACTGAAGATAAGAGTGTAATCACTGGTACTTGAACATATGGGAAACTGGGGCCTAAAATTCTTTCCAAGGCTGGCAAGATTTGTTTTTACTTCTTAAAAAAACTTAATGAATATTGTAAAATGTGCACAACTGAGCAACAGTATTCCAAATACCTTTTTACATTTGAAAGATAGATATTTTCTAAGTTTTAGCAACAAAACAATTATTTTCAAGCAGTACCACACTTTGAGAGAATAAAACACTTGAAGTTCAAATGCCACCTTCTGAGTTTTGAAAGTAAGAGGTTGGCATCACGCAGGCTGTTGTAATAAAATCTTTTCTATGGTGTTTGGTATGAAATTCATGAGAATTACTTACATTTATTTGAAATTATATAGTAAATTTCTCAAGGGGAAAAAAGTAACTGTATGAAGATTTAAGAAGCTCATTAAACAAAGAAAATGCTTTGCAATAATATCCTTTTTCCTTAGACATTAACATCTTTACCTTAGTGTTTAAGGGCTCAGTAGGAACACAGCCTCAATTAGTGTCTACTTCGGTAAATAATTCTGGTCCCTAACAACAAGGGTTTTTAACATTTCTGTTAATTTTCTCTGAAAGCAGTTCTAAGAGTAAAATGATCTTGTTTCCAAAGTATCCCTTAATTTGCTCCTCCTGAAAAAGGATTGAACAATCTTGTTAGAATTCATGTGTAATTGCTAATCACAAGTAATTTTGAAAATTCCCTACACTGGAGTTGACAATGTGGACCTTTGAGGCTGCTTAGAGAATGGAAGCTTTTGGATGGAAAACAGGAAGGCTAGTAGGTCAGAAATATTTGGTACTGGAGGTCTGTATTCTATATTGCGTATTTGGTTTTAAACAACTGGGATTCACAATATGCCTGAAGTTTGAATGCACTTCTGAAGGTCAGTCTGGTCTCACCCCTTCGATCAAGCAGGGTCATCTAGAGCTGTTTGACCAGGACTGCCCAGGCAGGTTTTGAATATCTCCAAGGATAGAGACTCTACAACCTCCCTGGGCAACCTGTGCCAGTGTGCCACGACCCTTACACTGAAAAACTGTTTCTTTTCAGATGGGACCTGCTGTGTGTCACTTTGTTGCCCACATTTCCTCTCATCCTGTCACTGGTCACAGGCTCTGTCCTCCTGTCTCCCTCCCTTCAGGTATTTATATGCATTGATAGACTCCTCCAGAGCCTTTTCTTCTCCAGGCTGAACAGTCCCAACTCTCCCAGTCTTTCCTCATATGAGAGGTGCTCCAGTCCCTTCATCATCTAGCCCTATGCTTGTCTCTCTCTGGTATGTTCGTCTGTCTTGTACTGGATAACCCAAAACTGGATGGATTAATTGATTCCCAATAGTAAAATCATGTTAAGAAATCTAAATATCTATTCTGAAGGTCTTTAATAAAAATGACTTCTAGAAACTGGCTTTTATACAGTAGCAGATGTATTTATTTTCTGTAGTGTACAGGGCTTTAGTAGTAAGGTTTATAAGGATGAGATACCTAACAGCTTTTTAACCAAAGGTTTTTAGAATGATCTACATTGATTAAGTCTTGCAGTAGTAATGATGACTATGGAAAATGAGATTTTATCAAAGTGGATTGGAGGAGTATGTAGAGAGTTGCTTCTTCTGTTTTTGACTATATTGTCTTCAGCATAGGAGAAGTTTTGCTAGTGTGGTTGTTCTTAAAGCAGTTTTGGAACACAGTGTTAGTAGTGCTAGACTGATGAAGTTTGTGATGGGAAACACCTACCATGGTTTCTGAGAGTGAGTTGGAGGGTGCATAATAAAGCAATAAGAATCTTTCATGCTTTCTAGGCAATTGCTTCTTGTGTGGTAGTGGCCAGTAACTTCTACCAAACTACGCAGAGATGTTAGCTTTCTTAATTTACTTGTCACAAACAAATGGAAAGGGATGGGGGGATGTGTGTGAAACTCAAAATCATAACATCAAAACGTTGGGGAAATCACTGCTGACTGAGTGACCTCCTCCCCCTCCAGCAACACTCTGTGGAAGCAAGTTAATTAAAGCATCAATATATAGCTGAACTAAGGAACACATTCCTGGCTACCAAGGAGTACTGGAATCACTATTTAGTCTGTGGACCTGGGAAAAGGGGGAAGCTTCCGTTCATAAATAATGCCAGGAAAATAAGCAAAAGATTTGCACGCAGCTAAAGAACAGTAAAGCAATATTGAAGTGATGAGGAACTATTTACATGTATCAGGAGTTGGTAGTGAAATAAAGTAAATTATTTTCCAGGCTGGCTGCGAAGGCAAGTGTTCCAGTACACTATTTACTTAGTTTGAAAATTATTAGGTATCTGGAAGTAGATACAAAAAAGACTGAGAATTAAATTAAAAGTTGAGAAAGCTATCTGTAAAGGCTGAGTCAGTGGTGAAACACTTGATAATATCACTGAAGAACCTTCACAATTATGGGAAGCAGTATTATTTAACAAAAGATTTGGATTTTGCTGACAAGGTTGCTTCCTAAGTGTCTACTTCAATTTACATATAATTAAGGCTTGAAACACGCTCTACACTATTGTAAGAAAGATGGAATTAATAACCTATTTTTGGGGAAAAATATCTAATGAGCATCTTAGTAACTGTCAACTTTAGCTTTATGGTAGAATGCAAAATGCACAAGAGATGAGTTAATTTACATACTTTTACCCTAACACCCAAGTGAAATGATTATATCCACAAGTAATAATGATGCAAAAACCAGGAACAGTTTGTTTACCAATTAAACAAAGTTTAATTATTGAAAAATTTTGCTTTAAAGACTAAATATTACTCTTCAACCCAGATGTTATTTATACCTCAATGTGAATATGAAAGCTAGACATTTCCAAATGGAAAAAAGAAATCAATTACTGTCAGAGGAAAATGCCTCAGGAAAACTTTAATTATTATTCTGCATGCATTTGACAAATGCTGAGCTGAAATTAGTGGAGTTGTGTTTCTTCAAAGTTCTTGAAGTTTTAGGTGAATATCTAGGACATGCTAGCAAGAACATTTTTCACAACTGTTATTTTGTTTCTTCTGCCATGGAAGATTTGTCCTTGGCAGCTTGAATTAATTGAGAAAATGAAAAAAAGACATTATATATGCAATATTTATAATTTTAAATATATGTTTACAGTATAATTTATATTTATTTATATTTGTTTATAGCTTTTGAATTGTTAGATATAGCATTTAAACAACATTGGTAATAAGTATTATGTCCTCTCATTTAGAGTCCAGAAAGAAAATGACAGTGCTAACAATAGAACTTGAATTCCTTTTTTTTTTTTTTTTTTTAAATTAAAGTGTAGTAGCTGTTGTCTTTGACTTGCTTTCCTCAAACGTAAAAGGCCACTTCTGTGTGATTTTTGTTTTGGGTGATTTGTGTTATTGGGAAGAGGGGTGGAGGTGACATGTGAGAGAAAAGTGATGGGGAGTTTTGTTTAGTTAACAAAACAAGCAAACCCACAAAAACAAATTCAACCTTATATTGACACATCAACCACGAGACATTCATGAGGAAAACGTTTTACTGTCCTTAAAAAATGTCAGAGTTGTTACATTTGTACTAGGAGTCCAGTAATCTTATTTCCTTTCTTCCACACATTTGGTGGTGCTAGATGAGAATAATCTAAATGCTTTATGTATTAAATCATATTGACCTATTGCAAAGAAAAGTTTGATAATGTCAAAAACGGGTTTTTTTGCATAGTTTGGTTAGGTTTGAAAAATGTTATCTGCTCTTGCATAGATTGTGTGTTAACAATTGTCATGGAATAGACGTATTAATATTAATTATTTGGCGTAGTTTTTATTGACCATATTTCAGTGTAAGTGCTGCTGAAATAACTTTTAATAGCGGAAAAAGCCTTGGCAGAAATTATTTATTAATTTTGTACAGTGCTTGAGACTTGTGAGATGCTGTGAAAGGTTAAACCCCAACTTTTTTCAAAGGAAAATTGATCAGTGCTAAAATGTCAACTGTCTAGGTACAGCAGCATAATGGCATGCAAACACTGCTCTCTTATTTCAGGTTCCCCAGCTGCATAGCATTTGCATTGTGACATTTTGTTACAACATTAGCAGGGCAGCTGATGTTTCAAAATCAATCAGTTTGTGTTGGTGTGAGACAGCCTGCAACTTAGTTGGATGTTAAAGGTGTTTCTCTGAAGTGTAATTAACTTGAATTCGTGGGTTATGGCAGTATCTTCATATCATGACTTTTCAGTGGTGGCTGCAAAATCGTACCACTATGAAACGTTATCATTCTGCAATATCTTAAAAAAAATATGAAAAGCTAAACCAAAGTAATAATAAGGCTTTCTCAGAAGTATAATACTTTTCTAGACATTATATCTGAAATTTAATTTAAGGCAAGTATTCTCGTGCCTGGTGCACTAAAATGCCTGACTGGAGACTTGATATCCTTTAAAACTACGTTTTAGAGAATAACAAGCTAAAATTCAGGTTTGGTTGAAAATGAAGTTGTTGTGAAGTTTTGGAGTTTCTATTCATCAACAATGCTTCTAATCAGAGAGAAATGCATTAAGAAGCCTTTTGTACTATTACTTCCTCCATTTAGGCTGTATTCTAGAATGAAATGTACATCAAATCCAGTTTTCGTCACTGAAGGCAATCAGATTGCAGTGGGAAAGAGATTTAACCTGAGCAATTTGTTTGAAATAAAATGTCAGTGTGTAGTAGTCTCCCTTTTTATATAAAAGCATGGCCTTGATTATGTGTATTGAGAAGCACTTGTAGTTGGACTCTGTATAAGTGGAACTGAGACCTAAAGGCCTGTTATTTACTGTAATTGTGCTGGGTATGTGGGCAGTTCATGTTCAAGGGCAGGTTGGATGGGGTTCTGAGCAACCTGGTTTAGTAGAAGGTGTCCCTGCCCGTGACAGGGGGGCTGGAACTAGATGATCATTAAGGTCCCTTCCAATCCAGGCCATTCTATGATTCTGAGTATTACAAATATGTAAAGAGTACTCTGATGTGTGTAGTGTGTCTCTAATAATATAGTGAATATTATGACACAGTCCTTAAGTGAGTAGAACTGAGATGTTTCTGCAGCATTATTTTTAACCTGTTCTCTACCTTAAAATGGGGATGAGGGGAGGAAAGCTTCCCGAAGGCTTTTGTAGCATCTCCTCGAGATTGTCTTCAAACAGAGACTCCAGAAGGATATATAAACCAGGGATAAGGAGAAAAATCCTGAATTAAGGTAAAAACTTTAACAGAAAACATTTACTGTCTTCCCTTGTTTTTCACCTATTCCGAGTCAAGGGGGAAAGCTGGGATCTGTAATTCTGACTCTCAGATATGTCATGGCTCTGGTGCTGTCAATAAAAAACCCGTATATGTCAGGCTTTGCTTACATGAAAGCTGATACTGTGCTAGATTGACTACATCTGGAAAACATCTTCAAATGCTGGCCAAACAGATCTTTGAATAAAGTTTGTCTAATATTAATGAGTTAGTTGGAACAAATGTTGTGCCTAGTAGTGTTAAATAGCTATCTCTAAATCTCTTTTACGAAAAATTTGGTAGAAAGACATGAATAGGTCTAGTAGTGTTGGATTAGCAGAGTAAAACCTGATTTTGTTTAATTCCACAGAAGGTAATTTCTAATTGTATACAGTTTCTTTGGATATACTACTATGTTATATTTTGCTCATATATTTGGTTTCATTTATCTTTTACCTTATTTCCCTCTTGCACTTTACTGCTATGCAGGCTCATATTCATCTGGTGATGCACTTAATGGAATCAAACAGACCATAGTCAGAGGTATGAGAAGGAAGACTCTGTTTCTGATAGATGTACAGCATAATGGTTTTTAATCATTATCTAAGAACTGAATGGTTTGAGGAGCAATGCAGTTAATAGCACCTCTGTTTTCTGCCAGAGCTTGTTTGTTAGATAAATAGACTTTAAATTCCTGAAAATAGGCTTATTATTTAGTCTTTAATGGAGATGAATAGTTCATGTCGGGATCTTTAGCAGCAGGTTTGAAGAAGGGAAAATTTTGCCTTCCTCTGTCTTACTGGTTACCATGTCAGATCCTGCTTTAGCTCAGCTCTAAGCTAAGCTAAGTTTATTTCTACCCTTTTTTTTCCTCAAACGTTACCATTGTATTTATTAGAAATTTCAGCAAGATGAGGTGTTAGCATCTTGTTACATCTTGTTAGCATCTAGTTAAAATTAGCTAATTTTAGTGTGACCTTACAGAAATGCAGTGGCGCAATGTCACATTGAGAAGGCTTCTGTGAAGTCTACATCCTTAGAACCATGTCTTTGTTTATTTTTTTTATTCATTTTCTACACGCTTGTTAACATTGATTAGGCTACTGCCTACAGAAACAAAGTTGTCAAGTCTATGTTACCATCAAGGTTTCCACTTTATTTATTTTATTTCACAGATTTCTCAGGGAAAATCCAGTAGAGATGTAAGTTATTGGTGCATTTAAGCCTGCTTTATAATTGTGAGGCTTTGAGTTTAGCTGTGTGTTTGTTTGGTGGGTTTTGTTGTTGTTGTTTTGGGTTTTTTGGTGATATTTTTGTTGGTTTTGTGTTTTGTTGTTGTTGAGGGTTTTTAAATATCCTTTTTGTACAAACCAGTAGCAGTTTTTTGACTTCTCTAAGACAGACAACAAAGCTTTCAAAATATTGTGAAATCTGTACTTAAGCTGAAATTTATCAGCCTCTTACTGATATAAAATGAGTATATATATGTAAGTGGTGAATTGACTCTGGCTGGCAGGAAATCCTCTCTCTGCCCTTCCAACCTTTCTTGGATAAGTTCAGGAAGGGCAAAAATAAGAAAACTCACAGACTGAGGTAAAAACAGTTTATTAAATGATAAAAGAAAGAAGAAAAAACCTACAAGTGATGCTTACCACCAGCAGACTGATGCCCAGCCAGGTCTTGAGCAATGGCTACTTTGGAAAAACTGCCCCTTAGTGTTATTGCTGAACATGATGTTCTAAGGTGATGGTACACCTTTTAAATTTAGACTTAAGATACTTCCTTTTTCTTACGTTGCTAAGTATTCTTTCTCCTTTCTTAATTTTAAATGCTGTGTGGTACGGCACTGAACTTGCCTTGATCTGCATCACTCACCCCGGCTTTCTCCAGCTCAGCTCAGCTCTGAGGTGATTTCACCTTCTTGTCTGCGACTCACTCTGCTTCCCACTCTGATGATCCAGGGCCTGGGACTGGAAATATCTCAAGTTGGCAGTGTTTTGTGTTCTCTCTAAATTAAACTGCTTCAACATGATTAGAATTTGGAGCTATGTTTTTTACTTGACAACATTTTGATGTCTTCCATGTCTCTAAAATATCAAATGTCATGTGTTTTTTTTCCGGTAAAATGATCTTTTTGTTGAGTACCATGTAGAGATGAAAGCAAGGCTGTGCTAGCAGGAATTTATCTAAATTTCATTTCAGAGTTGTTGGAAAGACTCTTCAGATTCTTAGTTTGGATTCTGTAATAGGGATCATCTTTTAGAGAAATGCTGTTGAAAACATAAAATTCTTAGCTGTTTGAAAATGAGCAATAGTTAACATCACCTGTGTAAAAACTGATTTTTTTCACACTGTGGGTTGGTTAGAAAAATATAATTGTGAGGAATGACTTTATATATGAAAATGTTAGGTTTTATTTTTATAATCTAAGTAAGTTAAAGCAAAACGTGCTCTTTCGGTTAAAATTGTTCAAATATTTTGATGAGGTTTCCTCAACTGTGTTTAAAGAAAACTATCCTTAGTTTTAGGTTAACTTTATCTTAGTTTAGAACAATGTCATAAAGATCCCATATCTTAATGAATTGATCTGACATTTGCTCTAACCTTGCAAAGTGTTTATTCTAAGATTTGAAAGGTGTTACATCTTATTTTCACATCAAAAAACTCCAGGATCACTAGTTCTTGGTTCTCAATTCCTACAAGTCAGTTTTAAACCAGTGTTTCTGTTAATTGATAGTATTTATGTATCAATGTAGTTTTACTGTATATATAACTTTAATGTCAGTGTTTTTTCTCATTTTGAATGTTACTTTTCTTTGCTACTTGCATCACTGTCCAGTTTGACTTCCATAAACATCTTGTCATAAATGTATTGTTTATAGCGAGGACATTTTTTTTCTGATTAAATGTGATATTTCAAGTACTGTGTAGAGAAAAATACTGTATGCTTGTCTCGTGTAAAAGGATTAATATGTATGTGAGTGTGCACACAAATATTGTTTTTTGTATCATTTAAGTTATTAATGGAAAAGAAGCAGATGGTATTCCATGTAATTCAGTCTCTCCTCTGATTTTAGCCAAGTGGAATAACTTGGCTGGTGTTTTGAAGGCTCCCAAGTTCTTTTCAAACATAATTTACGTTTTTCTGAAGGTGTTTAAAGCAAAATTAGAGGTTTACTTTATCAGGGACATGAATATAGAACAATAAAGTATATTGGCCTTTAAAATTCGGTGGTAGAAAGACAGGGCTTTTATCAAAAGAAGCTTCTGAATAAATATGGAGCTCACTGGATTTTTAGTATACCATACGCATCTCAATCTAGCTCCAGAAAACAAGGGAGTGGGGCTCATGCTTTAATTGCCAAGATCAAAAAGAAGATGGATTGCTGAGACTGCCTGGTTACCTTTAGTGCAGCAGCCAAATCAGATGAGTACACTTGGGTTACCTGCGACTGAGAAGAGCCGCCTTGTGAGGCAGTGATCGCTGCCGTCCAGGGCTGCCTCAGCAGCTGGAATGACCCGTTCCCTGCTGTCCCTGTGTTCAGAACTTTCAGCTTTCACTTGGCAGACAGCTCTTTTCAACCTCCCCTCATTTAGCTGGTGGATGGTATTGTGAGCTTGAGGCACCAGTTTAACATTTGATCCCAGTCTGACTTCTGCCTGGCAGCAAAGGTTATGAAATGGATGTGATGAATGGGTGGGTGATCTCTCAGGAAAATACTGAGCTCCATCTTCATATAGTGTAGCTATGAGACAATGGAGCTCGGCATGGAGTTTCTTGGAGTTAGGACTAAACCCCTGTACCCAGACACCGAGTGTGGCTTTTTCTGGGGCATATTTATTTGTGGGTTATAAATATAAGTTGCAGCCTACTAGGTAGCCCTACTTCAGTGCTTGCCTTTATTTGTGTGTTGGAGGAAGCACGGTGAAGCTAAACTGTTGGTGCTAAAAATGGTGGCTTTTTTTAATGTTTGTGTTTTTTTGTTTGTTTTACAATAATATTTTTAATTAGTATATGTAACAGTGCATGCTATTTTTGAGTTACCTGAAAGATACTCAAGAACTTGATGGTGATTTATACAATGTGAAATATGTTGAAATTTTAAATTTGTACAGAGATAGTTTTCAAAATACAGCCTAACTTGGTAGCCATAGAATCATTAAGTGCATGTTGTATTAATTTCATATTAGATGCAAGTCAGAATTATGTGAAGTGCTGATGTTTGTAACTTTTATAGGTTAAGGTAGCCACCTGTATGCATATACTAAGCAGATTTAATACATGTATTTTTCCAGTTATTTTAGTTAATACAGCAACTAGCTAGTATTTTGCAATAGTGTGACATGTATTGTTTTATCTACAGATTATTAGATTTATTTTTGCAGAGAAAGCTGAATGCTTTAACTAGTCAGGTGAATGAGTTATAAGAAATAAAGAATGTATTTATTTTAGAACAGTCAAATTGCAGAATAGAAGTTATGCCCATTTAAAAAAAGAACAGTGTACACAGAGGCATATCTATATAAAAGTCATATAGTGGTAAATAATATGTAAATTCCTTTTATACAAATGTAAATTGCATATAGTATGGCTTCATGGAATATATTTACATGTGATTTGTCGAAGGCTGTCTAGGCAGAATATGACTTCTAGCTCAAATATGTTTGCAAAAAAGTATACCACTTTCAATTAAGTCTTCCTGTTTAATTCAAATAGCATTGTAATTTTAGAAAAATTTTTTTTCACTGGTTGTTAATTTGTAAATATTTCTGCTGACTTCAGATTCTGGAAGGCCATGCTTAGTTATTCTTAATAGGAGAAATTGTCTTACCCAATGTTGTGTAGAGCTGTAACAACGCAGAGTGACTTGTTACATAATTCCTGTTTTTTGCTATCAGTTTTCTTAAGCTAATGTTTTATTAATTGAACTTCTGTTTTCTTCCAGCTGACAGCACGATCGCTACCTTCCATACAGTCTGATGAGAGACTACAACCTCTGCTTAATCATCTCAGGTAGCATAAACTGAAAGCATGAGTATATTCCTTCATACAGATTAAAGTAATTGTGTTTGTAGAATGCTCTAGGTACAGGGTTTTTTTTCAGACACCTCATCTGTGTGATTGGCTTTCCCTGGAAAAAACCCAAAAGTAACCCTTCAACTTAAGAAAAGCTTTATGAATCACAGGATCACAGATCACAGAATATTCTGAATTGGAAGGGCCCCACAAGGATCATTGAGTCCCACACTTATGTGAATGACATGAAATATAATTTATAGAACTGGTGTTGCTCCTAAGTAACAAAAAATTATTTGTAGCTTTTATAATGTATTTTATAGTAAGTGCAAAGTTGTTAAGGTTCTTTACGAACAAAACATATTCCAAGTTACACTGCTCAGAGCATGGGCCTTCCTTGTTGCAAGTGTTCTATGCTGTTTTTGGGAGATTTCACTGTCATTGATGAATGGAGTCCTAATTTGTTCTTTTAATGGACCTAAGGAGCTTGTTGAAAGTGAACCATTAGAGTACTCTCCAACAAAACTAAATAGTCTGCCTCACTCTTAAGTGGTACATATATATATCTAGATATACTTTCTACTTTATTTGTAGGAAAGAGAAGAAGAATAAGAAAGAACACTTTCCTGATGTTCTTCAGGTTAAGCATCTGGTCTTTCTTATATATGTGATTGCTTTTTACCCCTTTATATGGGAGAGTTTTCTTACCATGGTAGTATGCAGGAGGACAAGGTCTGTACAATTAGAGGGAGATGGCTCAGAATCATAGAATAATTTAGCTTGGAGTGAACCTCTGGAGATGATTTAATGCTTAGATCAGGTTGCTCAGGTATTTATTTCTGTTGAATTTTTAATATCTCTAAGGATAGAAATTTACTTAAATATTAGATGTCAGTAATGAAATCTCTGTTTTTGAACACGTACAGCTTTGCATTAAGAGCACTGAAATTATGTTGGATGAATTAGAAATGTGATTGTTGAAGCTCCATCAAGGCAGCACTGCACAGGAATTAGGATGCAGATCTGGTTAGCATGCTGCTTATTTCCTATGGTGCTCTGCTGCTTGAGGTATCTGTACCCAAAACCAAAAACATTTTATTTTGATTTTTAAAAAAGTCTCATAATTTTTAATTTATAGGGAGAGGTTTATGTTTCATGGTTTTTAGCAGAAATCAGAATAGGAAAAACAGCTTTTGTTGTATCTCTGCTTATTTGCCTATGATTGAACTTTGTTCAAGAGGAATGAATAAAAAGAAGTATTGCAATGTAACTGTTACATAGCTGGTTAGGGGTACTTCTCAATGCCAATAACCTTCAGTGTTTTTATTGCCATACATCTTGCTGGGATTTTAAAAAAATATGCCTCAGTGGCATACCTTTCTCCATTTGAAGATAAAGAGCAATTAAGTTAGCTTTTTATAATCTGTGCTCTCTAGGAATAATTACTGAGAAATTGGAAATTGCTTCCAAGTTGCCTTTTTGCAAGTTCCTTTAAAATGGAGAAAATACATCAAACCTTACAGCTTAAAAGCAGGCTCTGGCAGTAAACAGACAGGTGACCAAATAAGTCATCTTTGTTATTTATTTCTGTGAATCTGTGATTCATTGTGCTTCATCTTACTCATAAGAAAAGAGACTGTTAGTTAGTTGTAGACTTTCCTCTGCCTTCATTGTGTGAATTCTTACAGCAGTGTTTTATTTTTGGCATATGTCAATAGAACTCTATCAGGGGAGCAAAAGCGTAGATAGAAATGTATGAGAAGAGCATACAGTTGGGGGTTACAGAGTACTCTCTAGTTGTTAAAGCCCAACACTTTTTTTGGTGCCTGTTCATATCTGCTTGTGACTTACAAGTTAGCTAATCCCCAGAAAATGTGATCTTACTGTGGATTATGTGTTCACAGATATTGTAAACCATGCCTTTTTTATTTTTTTTTTTTGTAATGGATATAACATATGTTTTGCAATTGGGTAGTTCTGGACTAAATATGTATTTTGTCTGTGATTAGATACTCTTTTTGTCCGATTCTGTTTCATTGGCACTTTATAATACTACTTGTACTAGATCAAATAATAAAAAAAGAGAACATTTTTAGTTAAAATGCTAAAACATTTGCTGCAAGGTTGTGTTTAGGCATTTCCCATGCTCTCAGTAGGCTACAAAGAGATTTAAATTGCTAAAACTTCAGCAATTTAATAGAGATGGAAACTTTGTCTAAATGCATGGGAAGAACACTTCTGCAACTCCTGCTTTATATGGGGTGTGCGATGACATTACAGATGTGTAACACTTTACTGTTTAACATCTTCAGCAGAAATAATTTCGAATAGACAAAAGCTGTTGTACGTAACCCCATCAAACTACTATAGGACTGGCCCTATTTATGAATTACAGGGAGAAGCTGAGTTGACTTTATTTAGTCTGATTAAAGAGAGGCTTAGGGGTGATCAAATATCAGCTTACAACTGTTTGAAGGAGAAATATGGTATTGGAATTCTCAGTGATGCCAGAGGATATAACAAATGACAGTGGTCGCACACAGCAGCTTGGGAGGTTTAGATCAAACACTCGGAAAAATGTCTATACCAGAATGATAGTGCAGCAGATTGGTCAGTGGTGTGGAATGTTGGTTCATGGAGGTTTTTAGGATTCAGCTGGAAAAAGCCACGGCTCACCTGACTAGTGTTGGCAGTAACCCTATTTAAAGCAGGGTGTGGGACTAAATCGTCTTCCAAAGTCCTTTACAACCAACATTTATATGATTCTATTAATTCCGTCTTCAAGTGATAGTTCATAAGGTTGAAACAGAAACCAAGTGTTTTGCCAGACTGTATTTTTTTTAATGGATAATGCAATACTTTTGCAGACATATTCACCCTCCTTCTCACCTATACTCATCTCACAAGCAAGTGAAGAAGAATGCACACCTTGATGAACTGTTGTTATTTATTATCCTCAACACCTACAAAGTGCCCTTCATAGCCTCACTAAATCTCATAATACACTAACACATCTGTGAATAATACAATATTTATCAAAACTGTCCTACAGCTCTTTATTTGAAAGACATAGATCCTGTTCTTGGAAGCATTGATGTAGTGGAAGTTTCTTCTTGGTCAACAGCTGTGCAAATGTATGTATTGATCTTTAGTTTCAAGATGTTTTAGAAAACTCCTGGTAACTAAAATATTGGATTTTAGAAAAGCAGATTTGGAGTGATTGAGTCAGGCTGAATGGAGAGAGACAGGAATGTATATGTGGAGATAAAATAAAACTTTTCAAAGTGAAAAGTGAAGACATTGCTGCTTGCATTCCAGTAAACCATGAAAATAAATATTTCTAGGTGAGTAAGAAGGTCAGGAAGTAAGCTCAAGAGCTATGTCAAATAGAAGAAAGAATGAGTACAAAATAAGAGCTAAAACTGAAAGCAAAAATATAAGACAGTGAGAATAATCACAAACCTGGTTAGTTTGTGTTGTAATATGTTTTCAGACCAGCAATAGGAAGCTGTTTGCCTGCATTTAATGATGTGAAGAAAATGAGGACCATTGTTCATAGAACAAAGAATAGTCTGAGATTTTTATTTTTGCAAGGTTCTTGAGATTTCTGTACTAGAAATGTAGAGAAAATAATGGCAATCTGTGGAAAAAGCAGTGTGATTTTTTTATGATGAAACCAAGGGACTTGGAGAATCTCAACTGTAGAAAATCAGAAGACCTGGCATCTGAAACTGCAAACCCGAAAACTTTAGTCCCTTGAGCTCCTTGGGACAGGAATCCAAGAGCTTAGCTGCCAGAGGCCATATGGGTAATGCTGGCCTTTGTGCCTAACCCCGGTCTACCTCATATTCTGGGTAGATAAAGCTCATACTTTTTTTCAGAGCATCACCTCTGAAGGTAATTTGTAGGGTTCAGCTCTTTGAAAGGTGAGTAGTGTCAGGTATCAAGAAAACTTGACCTTGCAAAGGTCCTATGCTACTTTCTAATGTAAAAAATGAATAACTTTTCCTGTTTGTGTACCATGATGAAAATATTTGACCTTTTCAGAGTCTGAAAAGTAGAATTTCTTCTACCCCTGAATTTTCCACCAAGTCCAGGTGTAATGGTCAGTAAGATTCAGGGAGCGTGTGCTCTTTTAACAGTAACTTATGAAGACCTACGTTGTTCACTTGTAGGAAAACTTGTGTCTTCTCTTCAGACCTTCTCTTCCCAGGCCAACCCTTTCTACGGGAGCTAGGAAAAACTAATTTTGTTTAGCTTAGCAATTTTTTTCAGTATTAATATGATTCTAATAAATACTTTAGGATATGAGCAGGTGATCTAACATGATTGTGGTGGAGCAGCTTAAGAAGTTGCCAGGGCTCATCCTGGGGTGTGATCATTTACTGGTTTTCCTAATTGGTTGTTTAAAGAAAAAAAGAAAGTTGCCTAAGAAACAGCTGTTATCTGTTGTTCTGTGCTTCAATTGTAATGTTTTCGGCACTGTGATTTCTGTTTTGTTTATAGTTTGCCTAAGTAAAGTGATGCAGATCTGTTTCTAGAAGGTAATTTAGATAATTCTATAGTAAAATCAGTAGTAATAGACATACACAGCTCAAATACTTTAAATTTTTTATCTTATTGTGTATTATCTTGTTGTGTAATGAAAAAGATCTATTAAGTACAGCAAGCTTTCCTAGTGCTCCAGTGTGTGCCAGAAATAAGACTAAAGAATAAATGAATGCACTGTAATTAAACAAACTATTTGTATAAATAGGTGTCTGTTTCAGAGGAGGAATGAAGAACACAGAGTGAGTGTCTTCTCAGTGGTATCCAGTGATAGGCCAGGAAATTCCACTTAAAACATAAGAAAATGATTTTTTACGGCCAAGGTAAACATTGGGACAGGTTGCTCAGAAGTTTGAGTCTCTGTCGTTGGAGATGCTCCAAACCCAGATTGATGAGATGCTAAGCAACCTGCTCTAGCAAACACATGTTTTGAGCAGGGAGGTGGACTAGATCATCTTCAGTGACCTCTCTCACCCTGAACAGCAGCATGATACTGTGATCTAAACTCTGTATGACCCCTCACCACTCTTTCCAGACAAAGGTGGTAGGGAGGGTTTCTTTACTATATTGGCTCTGATGTTGGTTTTAGAAGTCTCAATTACTTGGTTTCTGGTTTCGCTGATATGAAATAATTGCAGCCCATAATTGATAAAATAATTTTCAAAATTTGTAAACTTAAAAATATATATTTTTTTGAGCAGCTTTAAATGATGCTCTACTGTTTGCTTTGTTTTTCAGCCATTCTTATGTTGGCCCAGATTACAGCGTCCAGAAGAACACTGGCAAAATTTCACTAGAGCAGATTGATGCTGTAAGTCCTCTGTGTTTCTGGAGTTATGTAGTATGTTGAAACATAACTTTTTAAATTCAAATACTCTATGTACAAACAACATAATAACTGTTTATCTTTTTTTTAATTCATATTTTATTTGTAACTGTTGAATGAAATTGTGATGAAGTTCAAAATGGAGCAGAATTAACTAAAAATGCCTCTAATCAGGGTTTAAACTGGAGCTGTAATGAATTGCCTAATTTTCTGCTTAATTTTGTGTACTTTCACAAATACCTAACACAATTATAAGCAGAGTTTAACAAAATTTTCTTATTTAATAATCTTGCAATCCACAGTGTTTAGTTTATGATTATTGCATTGCAGTATTAGTATTTTCACTGCTCTTTTTTAGACTTACAGAAGAGGTTTTGAAAACAAGGAAGTAAATAAAATGGATTATAAAACATAAATATTATAGAGTCAATTAAAAACACATTGTAACTTTTATCTCAATTTTAGGAATTGTGCGTGTTTTCAGTGTCCATCTTGAACATTATAGAGTTCCTCTGGTAGTGAATTCCAAGGCATGACTCAGAGTTAAAAAATAAAAATACAAAGCTTAAGTAAACTTGAATGTTACATGTTTTCCATTCTCTGAGATCTTGCTTTGTGGCAAATAGTATTTTTCGGGGAGTAAAACCTGCAGATTAGTTGCAAAGAATTTTACTCTCACTTGTTGTTTTTCAAAGATTTTTTTTAGATAAAGTCCCCTTCCCTAGTCCCCAGAAACTCTTATCATAGGTCACTTTGCCATTCCGGCAGCTAAAATAAGGAAGAGACAAGAAATATTGTAATGGAATTGTGGATGTATTTTTCCTGACAGCAATTAAACCTGTGTTACTTTTTAGCTGAAGATAGTATGTATTTCTCTGTCCTTTGGCTTTTGTCCTTGAGATGGTTGCTAGATTTGATGGCTTATGGACTTTGTGTTATGGTCAGTCTCAGGGCTCTCTGTACACGCATAGCATTTCTTCCAGCCATTGGCATTTTCAAGTGGAGCCAGTTAATAATGACAAGACGCATGTATCCTACAAATCAAATGACCAGGATGCCTTAAACAGGAATCTTTCTCTTGCCAGCTTTCAGTGAAGTCGTTCCCTCTCTGCATGCGGCAGCTGCACAAGGCGCTGCGTGACAGCCATCACCTGCGGCACGGGGGCCGGATGCAGTATGGGCTGTTCCTGAAGGGCATCGGCTTGACTCTGGAACAGGCACTGGAGTTCTGGAAGAAAGAGTTTATCAGAGGAAAAGTGGATGCAGATAAGGTAGCTCAACAAGTGAAAAATGTCTGAATATGTGAATGTGAGGATGTAGTTGATGCGTACGTTGTGCTACAGATTGGAATAGGTGCTTGTTAAAGTAAGTAATTGGGGAAAAGGCACAGTAATGTATTTCAAAGGTGGGAGGTTTTTTCCTATCTTTGCTTATGATTTTAGTTATTTTGCTGGGCATTTACCTGACCTGTGGGTAAAAAAGGCAAGCTACAAAGAGGCTTTTTATTGATGAAGTTTAGAAATTCCTTTACCATTAGATTACTAGGAAGCCAATGTCCTTTATGAAATACGGGTACTATATGACTAAATTAATTCGCCAAGCAGGTAAGTGACCACAGACATCTGAAAGACAAGGTTAGACTTTTTTGTTGTTTGATTAAAGAATATATTAATTGGACATCTGTGTGCGAGGTAGGCTTGCCTTAGCAAATTTACAGTCTAAGAATAAAAAAAGAAGCTGGAGATGAATGAAGACAGAACAGTATGTTCAAGGAAATGGTGGGAAAAATGCTGTTCAGTGCAGTGGGAGTCCTTATTGACATACTATTCATTGGCCTAACCCTTGCTAATATTTTTGAGAGTATCATGAGTGAGGAAGGTGTAACATATATATATATGCTGTCCCTTAGAGAGTGTGAAAAATACATGCTAATTTTTGAAGGATTGTGACCTGTTCTTTAACTTGAACAACTTAGGTGGAATGAAGCAGGCTTTCTCTGTTTCTCTGGCTCCTTATATGTGATATAAGAGGAGATACTTAATTTGTTAAAAAAGAAATCCAAAATGCATTTCTGTACAAAAGTTTCAAGAAGAGCTCTGAAGAGAGGTAATAAAATTTTTAGTGAAATGCCAATTGCTTGCTAGTTGTATTGAGTTTGCACGGCCAGATTTTGGTAGTGGATGAGGCTGCATGGATATGGCTTCTGTGAGAAGTTCCTACAAACTTTCTTCATGTTCAGCAGAGTCAGTGCCAGCTGGCTCCAAGATCACTGGCCAAGGCCAAGCCCACCAGTGATGGGTGTAGCAACTCTGGGACATTCTGAACATATTCAAGAAGGAGGAAATAAAATTTTGTGCAGTAGCAGCTTCATCCAGAGCGAGAAGAGTTGAGACTGTGTGAGAGTCACAGCTCTGCAGACCCATGGTCAGTGCAGACGGAGGGGGAGGAGGTGCTCCAGGCGCCAGAGCAGAGATTCTCCTGCAGCCTGTGCAGACCATGGTGAAGCAGCTGTGCCCCTGCAGCCCACAGAGGTCTGCAGTGCAGAAGAGATCCACCTGTACCCCACTGAGGACCCTAGGCCAGAGTAGGTAGATGCCCAAAGGAGGCTGTGATTCCATAGGAAGCCCATGCTGGAGCAGGCCCCTGGCAGGACATGTAGCCCCATGGAGAGAGGAGCCCTTACTGAGGCAGGTTTGCTGGCAGGACATGTGACCCCACGGGGGACCCATGCTGGAACAGTCTGTTCCTGAAGGACTGCACACCATGGAAGGGACCCACGTTGGAGCAGTTTGTGAAGAACTGTAGCCTGTGGGAAGGATTCAGGTTGGTGAAGTTTGTGGAGGACTGTCTGCCATGGGAAGGACCACACACTGGAACAGGGGAAGGGTGTGAGGAGTCCTTCACCTGAGGAGGAAGGAGTGGCAGAGACAACTTGTGATAAACTGACAGGAACTCCCATTTGCTGTCCACCTGCATCACTGAGTGGGAGGAGGTAGAGAAAATCAGGAGTGAAGTCAAACCCAGGGAGAAGGGAGGGGTGGGAGGGAAGCTGTTTTAAGATTTGGTTTTATTTCTCATTACCGTACTCTGATTTGATTGGTAATATATTAACTTTTCCCCAAGTCTTTTGCCCGTGACAGTAACTGGTGAGTGATCTCACCCCATCCTTATCCCAACCCATGAGCCCTTTGTTATATTTTCTCTCCTCTGCCCAGCTGAGGAGGGGAGTGATAGAGCAGCTTTAGTGGGCACCTGACATCCAGCCAGGATCAACCCATGACACTAGCTGAAATCAGGAAAATCCAGACTTTTCCGTTGCCATTTCCAGTGCATAAAGGAAACTGAAAGAATAAAACCAGATACACATTTGTTATTTCTATTTTCAAAAAATATTGAGAGAACATAACCTGATTGCACCTACTTGTGCTTTGACCGAGTATGTACATGTACATGTATGAAGACATATATGCACCTTGAATCCTATTTTCAATCACAGGTTTATGACTTTCTACTGTAGCATGTTTGCTGATAGACCCTAGAAATAAATGAAGTTTTATGATCCTATGTTTAGCTTCAATAGTTAGTATATTGTGAATTGAGGAAGGGGTTGTAGTTACTGCATTTGTTATAAGCAGGCTTCTATTTCCATGTAATTTTGGTTCTTCTCAAGTTCTAGATAAGCAACTTCAAATTGGGGTAAAAAAGAAAACTAATTTTTCACATCTCTAACGGAAATTAGTGGCCTGTAATTTTTCCCAGTAAAATGTCAGAGAGTGTTTAATGTCCTGAAAAAATGAAGATTAATGCAATTGTTATTGGCATTTTCTTCTTCTGACATTTTTATTTTCTGGCACTCATGCCATTGTTTCTTTCCTGTGGAGTGGAGATAATGATACTGTTTTGTCTTACTGGAGCATTGTGAATATACGCATGCGATACTTTCTAAATATTAAGGTTAATTATGTAGTTGCCAACTGGTATTTTGCAAAGAGGGAGTGTTCAATTTGCTGCAAATGGTTATGATTTCAAAATTGTTTGTTCACATTTGTTTTTAATGGATGTAACATTTATGCCAGTTCTCAATCCGAAGAATTCTCAGCACACGTCTTCAGTCTTTAAGGGGATAGAAGTTACCTTGAACACATCAGCAGCAAACTGGATTGAATGTCTCCAGGCTAAGCGTAGGCACATTGACAATTTGCATCAAAAAGATCTCCTGTGTTCAGAATCATTGGTGTGAACATACCTCAGGGCTCATTGATAAAGACACTGTAGAAAAATTTTTAAGAAATTATATTTTACCTTTAGAGAGGAATCTGAAGTATATTGTAAATGAAGTGTGAAACCATGTAGTTAGTGGGAGAAAAAAAAATCAAGTACTGCCTATAAAAAAAAGCACTGAAACGGGTATAGATGCTCTGTTGGTGGGGTGATGGGGAATGATCATGTACTGGCATGTTCACAAAGAGACAAATGCAGAGTGCAAAGTGAAACTTTTTTTTTTTTTAATTGAGGCACTGCAATTAAAATTACTCTGCAAAATGCTAGTGCCTAAATGGTTAATTATTGTTGTTCAGATGAAAGGATCAACTGCCGAATAATGGTAGATGCATTATTTCTGACTAAATGGTTGTGCCAGTTGGCTTCATAAACTCAGTATTGTTTTAAGACTAGTTTGTTTTTTCCAGAAATTATAAATCTTACTATAAACAGATATTAATTCTCATAGATTCTTTCACATTCTGTCCTTCAGTCTTAAAAACTCCCCATCCAATCTCAAAACATAGCAGGGGGGGTAGGGGAACACGTAACACCAGTGTGCTTTAAAAATACCCAAAACGTGAAAGTAATAAGATGACAAGACAAATTAAATAATTACGGTACAGATGTAAAAATTATTTGGTAGTTGAAAATTAAGTCCTTAGTAGTAAGGATCATTATAGTGGAGATCATTACTTGGTTGTTACTTTTTTCAGGTATTTTTGTATGATTAATCTGTCAATGTGAAGAGTTGAAAGATAATGCAGTACTTCGAATGAAGGAAAGAAGGGATGGAGAATCAGTTTCTTTAAGGCATTATTCAGTTACTTCTTCAGCTAATAGCTTGGAGTCATGGTTTGGATACAGATGGGAGACTTTAAGGCAGCCCATCACTTTTTGCTTTCCTTTGCTACATACATACTTGTGATATATATTCTCTTTCTTAGCAGTAATGGGTGTATGGTGGTACAAAATGCTCTCTTCTACTACTGTGATTATTTACTGCTTTGTACAGAAGAAACAGTTGCTAGTTGTGCGCTTCTGTGTTGAAAAATAATTCCTTTGCTATTGCAGTCGGATATTGCACTGGCTTTTATTATTGTTGCATATATGACTGAAGTGCATCTTACAACTGTGCATGAGTTCGGGGTTTTATTTATTTAATAAATCTCCAGAACTTAAGTGTTACTGAAAATTAGCCTGATGATAGAAAAGCTTTCTTGTCCTTCTGACTTCATATTGAAAAGAAGATATGGCTCTTTAGCCCTTGTGTTTTCGGACTCTTTCCTCAGATGTGGTGACATTCAGGCTAGTGGAGCATCTTATTCTTTCTGACTCAGTTTTCCAAATCAACTTACTGCAGTTTCATATGGCTTGTTGTTTCCTAAAGCAGTTGATCACAAATGGCGAGAAGCAGGTTGTTTTCTAGTTGTCAGAGGTTCCTGTCTGAGGTGTGCCTCTTCATCCCTTCCCACTAGCGAACGTCCTCATGACAAGCCATTTTGCTGGAAGAAGAAAGAGAAAAGTTTACACATATTAAACCTTGATGAGAGTCTGTTGTTGGTAAAGAAACAAACCCTTGATAATTAAGCTTTTGAACTTCAGTTGATTAATAAATTCTACATATTTCTTCCACACATGATGATCTTGTATGAAACTGAGGACAGACAACATCAAAATGCAAGGGAATAAGTCTCCTACTCTCTTTAGTGATGAAACTTTGGGATGAAGATACATCCCAATGAGATAGTTCAAGTGATTTGATTTTCCTGGCTCTTCAGTTTCTTTTCCAGATGATCTTAGGAGGTTCTTGAGTCTGGAGTTAAGTGAGGCTTTACGTTGATTACATACAGCTGGTAGTAAATGTTTCTGCCAAGGCCAGCCAGAAATTCCATGAGGGTAAGCTTGGACTGGAGACCTCATGAGGTCCTTTCCAGCCTGAATTGCCCTGTGATTCTGCAGACAGGTCTGAATTCAGGTGGAAGTACCTTTTTTTGAGAGCCAGCCACTAGAGGGAGACAAGATCGTAAGGAATACACAAATATAATATATAGATGTACATTAGAAGTGCTTATGCTCTAATGCTTTGTCAGTCTATGCAATTATATTATTAAAAACCCCTGTGTATTTAAATGAAAGTAGAACTAGGCTCTTGATAATCTGCCAGGTCAATGCTTTTAAGCATGTAAAACTACGCCCCAATTTATCCCAATCTGTCCCAAACTATTCTAATTTTTAATGCATGGATTATGTGGTTCTTTAAAATAACCTCCACCTCCTCAAATCCCTAGGAATATTTTCTTTATCAATCAGTTGGTTACGTTTGGTTTTGATATTTTGCTTTCTCATTTGTTTGAGATTTGGGGGTTGATTTGCTGTTAGATTTTTATTTTTTACTTGCCTTCTTTATATTGGGTATTGCTGCCTGCTATTTTGGGAACATGTTTTGATTCATGAATCAGAAAAGGATCTTTATTCTGTCACATTTTTAATTATAATTCTCTAATTGAATGTAATTTGCTACTTTTATTCTTGGATTATTTAAACTTTACAAATCTGCAACATGATGAACAGCAAGCCTCCATATTTAACATCTAAGAGATGAAAGTATAAATATAATTTAAATTCCCCTATATGGATTAAAATCTAATTTTAAAAAAATTATACATCAGTCATGTAAATAGGTAGCCAGGCTTGAATTTTCCTGAGATAAATAAAAGCTATTATAGAACCTAAAAATAAAAATGTTTTTTCTCTTCTAAACAAAAGTTCAATAAATGTGCAGCATATATTATCTGTAAAATCTTCTGAATTCTATATAAGTGGAGGAGTATGTCATGATAATGAAGCATTAATATAGTAAAGAACGTTGTTCTTGCTTTCATTGGTTATCAGGGGTCTAGATATTCGATTTCTTAATTAAATTGTATTTTTGTGTTAAACTTATCATAAAATGGAAAAGCTTTTTTTCCTTCCACCAATGACTGTAAAAATTCGTTTCAGTAGAACCACTTACTATTTGTAGTTGTGTTTGAAAATTTGAAATTTATGATTTCATACTCTAGTTGTAGTGAGATAGAAGAAGTGGATTTTAAAGATTTTGAGTGAATAATTTTTATTATTTATTGGTAAAATTACATTCCATTTATAACATAAGTATAGCCATTCAACATATAATAAACTAGTATAACTGAATATAAAGAAAGTAAGAATACTTTCATGATATGTTTCCAAATATGTTTTGTATTCTACAAAATTAGCTCTTGAAATTTCTTTAATAGCAAGCTAAAAGTGATTTAATTGTCAGAAGAAACACAAAAATGCATTTTTCATTTAAATGGCTCATTTTGATTCCCAGACTTACTGTTAAATTTACATTAAACCTTTTCTTTAAATACAAGTTTTGAGAAAAACACAGTAGTGTACAGTTGTAATGGGTGTTTCAAGGCAGTAGGCGATGCAAGGCCTATATCCAAGCCTACATCCTAGGCATGTAGGCTTGAGGTAAAAAGTAATATTTAATTTAAATTTTAACCCCAAAGGCTAAAGAAAAGGGTCAGGTAAAGAAAAGTAAGCCAGGACTGTTAAATCAGAGTATTTGTGCAAAACTGTGAACTGATTCAACTGAAATGCTGGTTGTTAGGAGCTGAACAGACTTTGATGACACAGGGATACACTGAAAACAAGTTGAAAAGTCAGTCATGGTAGTTTCCAGAAATAAGCTTTATGCCAGTGAGTCAATCATCAGGAGATCTACTTCTTTTATATAACTTCCTTGGTGGGTTTTTTGCATATAAATTGAAGCCTGGAGGATAACAGGTGCGTTGTTCAAATGGGACATAACTGTTGTTGAAGGTGATATTCACATGAAGACAGATGGCTGCTGAGATCCATTAGCTGGCATGATCTTGGCTGAAGAGGATAGTTCTGGAGTCCCTCTTGTATTTTAATAAACAATATGCAGAAGAGGTGTTTTGAGTTAATTTGTTTTATAGTAAAAATTTATAAAACTAGGCGTGAGAATTAAAAGCATGACTTGAAGCCATAAATGTATGGATTGCTGTTGTTGCATCTGAGTCAAGCTGAATTAGTGCAGTTTCCTTATTGTATCTGGAAAAAGATTTTATTTTCTTTCTTTTTACTATGGTAATTTGCTAATAAGAAGCAGTGAGGAGTTGGACTCAAGTAACTGAAAATCCTGAGGAATTACATTCTGGACAGATATTGTTCTTCCCCCATTGGTTTCCTATGAATTTTTAGAGCTGAACCTGACAATTAGGAATTTCTTGCAAAACATCTGCAATCTGGCCACGAAGTTTAGAATCATAGAATCATAATATGCTTCTTTGGCTGAATGGAAATAAGCTTCAATTGCCATTAAAATTGGGTTATTTTTGGCATTATATCTGTCACAGTGTGTAAAGTCTAAGCAAGATTCTTGCAATCATAATTATAATTTTTATTTGAAGTTGTGTTTTATAGGTGGGAACTTGTCCTTTGTGTGCTGTGCACATTCATTTGTTCTTGCTAGCATTCTGCTCCCTTCTCGTTTAGACGGTTTCAGAATTTTGGAAGCTTACCTGAATACTGCTAGCGTATTATTGACACACTGGTCTGCGTGACTTGGTTTCGTCAGTTTGTTTTGTATACCTACTGACCAAAGCAGTAGGAAGGAGATCTGTCATGGATTCTGGAAACGAAAGGACTGAGAAAGCACACTCACAGGGGTTGCATTTGATTGTATTCCAAGAAGTAGGATGCTGAGGGACCTGGCTTAGTGGTGGATTTGGCAGTGTTAGGTTTACGATTCGACTCGATCTTAAAGGTCTTTTCTAACCTAAATGATTCTATTCTATGTTTCAATAACTTCTTGCAGAGTACTGTTAAATCCTGCTGAGTCATAGGAAGGAACTGGGATAAGATTCCTCACTGACTGTATCAAATGTATGTATGATTAGCAGTGCCTGTAAAGACATAACCCTGGCTCTTGGCTAGGGTGAAGGCCCTGTTAGCATTGTCAGGGTTACTTCTGTTTAGTCACTCTGTAAAGACTGGAGAAAATTAGCTCATGTAATCGGAGCTAGAGATAACTGTGTGAGTCCTGTTTAATTAAACATCGTGAGATCAAAATAGTTTGAAGTTTGCATCAGGTAATGATTTTTATTAGGACTTAGATACAAATAATAGTAGGAAATTGCTGTCATAAAAATAACATGCCATGTTGTTTTTATGGATGTTGATGCCTGATAGGGTTAATGCAAGTTTTATGAAGTAGTTGATACTGTTCTGCTTTCCTGACAGATAAAAAGTTAAGACTGCTGCAAAGAGATTTACCAGTAACATCTACATGGTTCACAATCTTCACACGTGCAAATTTGTAGGTGTTGCTGCTCTGACCTCTTTAATAAACTAAAAATATAGACTTGTTCTGTGGCTATTTCTCTCATAGTTTATTTTAATTTTATTTCCAAATTAGACAAGTAAACTAAGTGCATCATAGCTCTGGTTGACATATAGGAAGTCAGATGATGAGAAATCAGATGTGAATATAAAATTAGGTGTTCTTCGTGACACTTGGTGGAAATGTCTTACCACTTATTTCAGGAAAATAAGATGAAAGTAATACATTTTTTCACCATTCTCGCCCATAAGCTATGTATGTAGTCATCATTGAAAAGGTATTATTAACTTAAAACTTTATATAAACATAAATATATAAACACACCACTCCCACCCGCACCTCCCAATTCTTTTTGGCAGTTGAATAATCTGGAACTTTGCTTGGTACTGTTTTCTTTCAGTGTGCATTAGAATTTTGACTGCCACATCTGGAGTTCTGAGTCCTATAAGGAATAAAAACAAACCAGATGCTTCTTTACCCCTTATTTGTAAGGATTTATTTTGTTTTAAACAATACTGCCTGACCTTTGAAACCCAATGTTTATCAGTAAAGGTAAGGATACTAAAATGGAAGTGTCTTTGGGACATAATTACATTTTAATTATGTCCTGTAGCTATGTGGTTGCATATTAAGCTCAGTCATATTTCTGTATGTTTCCCTCTGAATCTTCTCAAGTCTCAAATTACAAATCAGCATATCAGTATATCTTACAGTTATCTAAGGTTATTGCATATTGACAAAAATCCATTTCACTGTCATTTTATATTTTAACTTTTTTGTTACAGAAACTTTGGCTTTTAAAAAAATAGTAATAGATCCAAAATCTTAAAGCAGTATTTCTTAAAAGAAATCGACCTGCTATAAAACCATTTTCCACCAAAGTTTTGTTTCATGGATGATTTTCTAATAGACCACAACTAGAGAGACTAGAAAACATAATATAATATTAGACTATGATACATATGAAGGTTATTTTGTGGGCACATAAATATTCTAGGAACCACAGTAATAAGTGCTATGGTAAAAATGTGTGCTCTTTCACTCCCAGCACAGGATTGTGCTTTTCAATTTTCTCAATTATTCTAGTTAAAACTGGAATTCTCCAGTCTTTGTTGTGAAGCCGAAGTTACGGTGGCATTTTCCCACAATTATTCACTTTAAAGCACTTTCATTCGTTCAGCATTTTTTTAAATCTGTTAAAAATGTATCTGCCTCTACTTTTGATTTTCAGTATTCATCATATGACTTACATTAAAAAAGAAAATTTTGGGCAGTCTTTCAGCCTGTGGCATGTCTTAAGGACAGAGAAGAGCTCTAGCTACATAATCACTCTTCCAGGACACCAATTACGGTGCTGGCATAATTTTAGCGATGTTTTGAACTGTACTAGCTACCATAAAAAGAAATAGGATCAGTTTTTGTAGTTGTTACATATTGGGCACCAAAATCTATGTCTAGTAAGCCAGTGTATGAGCTGATTAGTGATAACGTGCTTGCACTGTGAAGAGTGAAAGCAATAATTATCTTTCCTGTATTAAAACTAATTTAGATTAGAATCTGCTCTCTTATGACTTGTTTTATTCCCAGCAACATACAGTGCTGTAGATACTCCATGCTGTAGTATCTTTTTAGAATTGTATGTATAAGAACAGATGTTGAAGCCAGACCTTGAATTTTGTAAGATTCCTTTTGTAGTCTTGAACTGCTTGTCAATTTTGCACTTTATTTTAGATGCAGAAAGCCTGCGTACTTGACAGAAGAGGTTTCTCTTTTATTTGCACTCGCAGCAGCAGCGAGAAAGTCATTTACCTATCTAGTTGATAAATTTCTACATTGAGGGATTGTGAAGTATCTGAATGTCACTAAATACAGAACCTTTAGCTGGTTCTTTCGAATACCTTCTTAACCATACAGGTCTCTCTCTATCCATCTGCTGAAAAATGCCTGTGGTACGTTACCGCACACCACCAGTTTATGTATTTAACATCTTTGGCTATTTACCCCAAGTGAGACAGCGAATAACTGTTTTTGAGATGCAGATCTTTTAATCTGTATCTTTTTATTGCCTGAATGGCAAGCTGAATGGCATAGCAAGTCTGTTCCAGTTGTGTTCCTCTGCTTTTTGAACAGAAAGGTTTTGACAGAATAGTTTTTTTAATCTTAATATAACTGTTTGAAAGAATATTTAAAAATTATTTTATTAAACATTCAGATAAACTGACTTCCAAAGCTAATCCCAGAATCCTGTATACTTTGCCTCCTTGTTTGATAATTGTTGTAACATCATATAGCTGTCGTATTCCATCTGTCTATATTCAGACAGTAAATTATGGCTATATTTCATATGCAGTCATCCAGAAAAGCAGCGTGGTGTATCAAATGTGCACTCTGCTGATATACCACAGTAGGCACAATGTAAATAAAAATGTATTTTTGCTTTCAGAATTAATGTAACATTCTGCCACATGTCTTTAAAATCTGCTGAATCTCGTGAATAAAGACAAAACAGCTCATCATACATTATTTGTTCTGTGCACAGTTATGCTTTGAAAATTTAATATATTGATTTAGGAAAGTGAAATTACCATGGTAGGGCTTAAGTATTTCAACCTGATAGAGGCTACTATTTCTTGAAAGAAGGTTGTGTTCTGATTTTGTATGAAATGTACAATGCTATTTAGCTGTGAAACTGAATTCTGTGTAATGTGGTGTGCTCTGAGCTTTTACTTCTTCTCTTTTCTCTCCTTAAGTCTACTTAGAAAGGAGAAAAACACAACGTCCCTCAAATATAATTTGTTTGTTTGTTTGTTTTCTTTTTCTTTTCTTTTGGTTCTCTGCTGTACATGTGAGAGCAGAAGCATGTGGCCTTTATAGCAAGTTTTGCATTTAAATGCCAATTTATTTTCTTCTTAGAATTTACCTGCTTAGTGGAGTTGGGTTTGGGGCATGAGAACTGGGGCAATACTAGTGAAACTCTAAGGAACTTTTTTTAAAAAGCAATTACAGTAGTTGGGCTCTTTCTTGAACTTTGTTACCAGAGTTATTTCTGTGGTTTTAGAACTTTACAGCAGGCACTATAAAATTAGGTGTGTGTTACATCTGAGACAGTTCAGAGCAGTCTGCCAGTGAGCCAGACCTTTATTCCTCTGTTCCCATTCTCCCTGCAGTCAAGTAATCTTTTAGTCAAGTCATCTTTTAATGATGAATTAACAAAAGTTTAAAAAATGCAGAAAGGCTCGTCATAATTGCAGTCCAGAGTTCAAATATGTCTTGATTATAGTGCACTTTGCATAAGATAGAATATAAAATGTTCCTTATATGTAAGCAGTTCTCTTTTATGACAGCAAGGGCTACTATCTGCTTTTCTGCACTTTTGCTTTCCTTGATCATTATCTTAAAATGTAATTTTGTCTTTTATTGGGCTATTAATAAAGAAAAAAATCTGTTTTTACAGCAGAGTTTTTACAGGGAGAATGCCAGTGATCTTGAGCCAAACTATGCTGTTTGGAGAGCTCCAATATTTAGCATTGTCACACAGAGGCCAATATCCAATATCTCTCTGTGTTCATAGAGGTTGACAGACATCAATTATCCGTGCATGGTTTTGTGTTTTAATGTCTTCTGTCATTCTTTTATTACTGCATCAAAAAAGTTAAGTCTACATGTTTCTAGAGCAGACTTAAGGAATACTTATGAGCCTGAGGAAATGTATTCATTACTCAGTCTCCTTGTAGTTTTATTTTAAGAATGATTGAATCATTTTTACAATGATCAATTTATCTAGAAAATAAATTAATTTGTTTTAATCTACTCTTACACTGAGGAGTTGCTGATATCTTGAAACATTACGTGACTGGAGACTTAATATCTTTCTGTTGTGTCACTGATCCTTGTCCAAGATGTGTAACTGTATTTTAGTAAAAGGCAAGTTTTTGTGATACAGTTGTATCACATTTTGACAACTTTGTCACTTTGACTGGTTGAAGGGATATTCTCCAGTCCAAGTCACCGGATCTCTCTGAGTGATGCTGCCGCTTTTGCAAATCTGAGGCTTAGGGTAAAACTCAATCTCTTGGACTTTACAGTATCCTGTTACAGATTAGATTGGGTCAGTTGTAGATTTCTAATGAACGAGGACTGCTTGGTAGTTATAACCTGAGGGTAACAGCAATTTACCACTGGACCTTATGATTAATGAAAAAGGCATGCCTTTGTTGTTTTGACTTGCCTTGCCTTTTGTGTGCCTTTTGTCATGTAATGCTGAACTTGGCTTCAGATGTCATGCAGATCAGTGTATAGATTGAGAAATAACAGTCCGTAAAGGATTCCTGATAACATCAGAACACCACAAGGATGCTTGCAAGGGGATGCAGTAAAAAATTAATTAAGTTATCCAATAATATATAATCAGTGAAGATTGACAGCTTGCTCACATGAGCTCTCTGTGCAAGGTACATGATTGTAAAAGGGAATAACACTTCTGTGGTTTAAGTAGTCCAAAAGGTGTTTAAAATTTTTCAGTCTCTGCTTCAAAGATTGCGTATTTAGGGACTGCTATGTAGTTCAACCAGTTTGTAAAATATAAACATTTTTGTGAGCACATGAAGTCTTCCACTGTCTGGATATGGGTGCTCTTTGGAAACAATGCACAGACAGAGAACTTCAGCTGTTTTGGTGGATCCTTGCTCAGATCCTTTGACTCTGCCATGTGTACTAAGTAGAACTGAAATACTGGATTATGAGCCAGTCTTGCTTGGATTAATTCCAGTATCCTGTAGAGGTCTTTGTAATTGGGAACATCCCAGCAAAGGTGAATACTCTTGCCAGCAGTAGTGCTCTTCAGGAGCAGACCAATATGCACTGTTCACTTGGGCTCCTTTCTGGTGCTGTGCTTTGAAACATCTCTTGTTTTAATGCCAAGAGTCCTGTTCAAAATGTGCCATGTCCTTCTAATTGAGATTGTCTAGAATGGCCAAGACAGTTTTTCTTCAGTCCTTTTCTCATTTGTGAGTTTCTCTTCTGCTGTCTCAACAACCTGGGAGTCCTCATGTCCTGCTAAATTTTTGATTTGTAGGATGGCTGCTTGGATATCTTAGATTTCTGGTATGCTCTTTCTCCTTCCTTATGAGGAAAATTACTATTCCTAGAATGAGGGAGCCTGCTATGCCAGATGATTGAGTTAAATGATAACAATTGAACGTGGTAACATGGACTATTTTTTGAGAAGCAGATATCTCAAGTACCTTGGGTACGGGCTGGAACCAAAAGTAAGGGCTTTACTCTAAATCTCTTCCAAAATCCATTCCAGCTTTGGCCTATTGCAGACCTGTCTGATCTGATAAAGGTTGTCTTCTCGTCCATATCCTCGAAGATGTTGTGATGGGCTGGTGAGAATAATAAACCCTCTCTCAGCGTGTTGCGTGAACCTCACATCTCAGTCCTGCATTTTATTGCTGGTTGGTCTTATAACTGGAGTCTAATTGGATACATTTCAGGATTCTTCACAAAGTGACATGTCTCCATGCTGACATAGCTTTTCTTTCCTATCCTTTCCCTATATATTTAGGTTTTTATTGTACATGTTGATCTGGGTTACAGTATATGCTACAGCATATGGTCACAGTATCCTGAGCTACACAAGTCTGTAAAGACATTACATGTTTACTGTGCTCAAATAAACTACAGAACATTATATGAGGGCATTTTTGTTTTGCGTATCGATACAGCTTGAATAAGCAGCAGGAGATTAGTTTTTGGACTTTGCAGGGGTCCCTTGATAGTCTTCATCCATCTTCTCTGGAAACTTCTAATACATGCTGCTGTGGTATACATATAAGTATGGATTTCTCCCAGTTTTGATACAGACTTAATGAATTTCTTTTCTTGAATGTGGCCTTGGTATACATATTCTTTACACTTGGATTATAAGATGCTGTTATGATCAATAGAGATCTTGCCTATACAGTCAATAGTGTCTAGAGAATAATTTATTTAATGAGCCCCTAGCTGCCTACGTTAGGGCAAATGGAATTGCTCCCCAGACTCCTCTGACTGCATTGATCTCCATTGACAATAATGGGAGAAGTCTGGATGGATATAGATGTCTGGAGCTGTCTTATTCCTGTAGATGTAAACAGTTAGTTACTCTTCTACTTCTGTTTCACTTTCTTAGACATTTTTTGTTGTACCACATGCCAAATTTCTGTCTATTCTGCAATCCATTAACGCTCTTACATCTCTCTTGGTGATAATGCTTTCTGTGCTTTCCTTTGCCATTGAATGTTTTGGGGACTCTTATTCTCTACCTGCCACGTCTGCTAAAATGAATAGCCCATTTAATTTCCCCCTTAGCTTCTGCTGAAAGATAAACTTTCAAATTACATCTGTTAACTTCTTTGAATATTGAAATGTGAGAAAAACCAATTGAAAAACATCAGCAGAAAATTCTGAACGGCACTGGTGTACTTGTAATTGATGGAATACCAGGAGAGTGGACTTTTTTTTTTTTACTTAACTGAATGAGATTCCTTGCTTTAGAACTTGTTTATTAGATTTATTTTTTTTTCAGCTCATGTCAAACTATCTAAATGAGCGTGTTAGGGAGTAAATGCTTAGTAAAGAATGCAAGATTGTTCTCTGTTAAGTCTTAAGAGTACCTTAAAACTTTAGAGATGGTCTGCAGAAATCTGTTGAAAATAAAACACGTCTTCAGTAGTCAGGTTTCAGTGTTCATTTGTTATTTGAAGGAAAGTGCCAATATATTTTTATAGATAATAGGAAAAGCACAATATCTCTCATGGTGCTGTCTAATATTGCCATTTTAATTCAAGTGTTCTAATTCTTGTTGAAAATTAAATTTAGTATTGTGTTCTATTTAAAAACAAAGAAAGCAGCAGAAGTTCTCACTACCAGTTCAGTGTTAATTAGCATCTAATATATTTATTTTCCTGCTTAAAGATGTGATTATGAAAGGCAGGTCCTGCTTGACCAACCAGATCTCTTTCTATGACAGAGTGACTCAGAGGACAAGGGAAAAGCTGTGCGTGTTGTCTACCTAGTATTTAGTAAAGCCTTTGACACCATTTCCCACAGCATTTTCCTGGGGAAACTGAAGCTTGTGGTTTGGGCAGGGACACTGCTGGGTAAAATCCAGGTTGAATGGCAGAGCCCAGAGAGTGGTGGTGAATGGGTTACATGCAGCTGGAGGCTGGTCACAAGTGGTGTACCCCAAGGCTCTTTGTGAGGGGAAGAGGAGGGACAGGCACTGATCTCTTCTCTGTGGTCACCAGTGACAGGACCCAAGGGAATGACCTGAAATTGTGTCAGGGGAGGTTTAGGTTGGATATTGGAAAAAGGTTCTTCACCCAGAGGGTGGTTGGGCACTGGAACAGGCTCCCCAGGGAAGTGGTCACAGCACCAAGACTGACAGAGTTCAGGAGGTGTTTGGGAATTGTTGACATCAATTGTCCGTTTAGCTAAGTTATATTAAGAAAAGCGTAAACTGCTGTAAATAAAAAGCCACAGTGTCATATTTTTGCTAGTTCATCAACCATGCAGTTTACACTTATGTGTGTAGTATACAATGTGTCTGACTGATCAAAAATTTTCTGATTTCCTTGGGGTAGATAAAGCCATCTCTAGGGCAAAGTGGTTCTTGCCTCATGAGGTTTAGAAATACTGACATTGGAGGGGAAGAACTTTTTTGTACTTGCTGTGAATTGGTCTGTGCTGACTGCCACACAGCTTACTCGTTTTCCAGCTTAATTTTAGCTCATGACTCAGATCTATACCCTTAAGGTAGAAGTTGTGCTATGGGTTGATAATTTAGGGTAAATTTTTACTGTTGGCAGATAGAGAAACATTTCTTTGTGCTCCTAAATGACAACTGTACTTGATAATCTCAAGTTGAGGTTATTTTAAGAATGAGCTTAAAAAAAAGAGAAAAGTTGCATGGATGAAGATATGACAACTAAGCAGTGTCAACAGGAGTGATTTGAGCAACTACCTGGGAAATGAATGAAAAAGTGAACCAATTATTTCAGAAGATATGCAACTGTATGCGATAAATTTATGGATTTGATACTGTTATCTATAGAGACTCAACAATTTTAGACAGGAAATTACTGAATGACTGTTTAAAAAAAAAGAGGTGTTAAACTACTACTACTTTGAATTTTGCAGAGTTGGAACTAATCTGGTGGTCAGCCAAGAAGCGAGACAAAATTAGTGCAATCATTTTGCTCAGTTGTTAGACTCCAAATAAATAAATATCCCAGTACTGGAAGGAACAGATGCAAAAAAACTTTCATGAGTGTACAAAAGTAATTTTAGCTGAAACAGGAAAGTTTCGTGGAAGTGTGAATCTGAGCATACAGGGCTTGGAAGACCTGTCAGCAAATTATTTTTCATCCTAATATGCATGCTGAATATCAGAATTGATAACAAAATTTACGGAGCACTTAATTCTATTTCCAGATACTAATCTGCAGATATGACAAGTGATATAAGGAAGGTAACTGTCAGTGATGACATGATGCTTATTGTTTAGTGGTTGGAGTGCCTTGGGGATGTTATTTCTTATTGCTCTCCTTTGGAAGTGTATTCATTTATATCAAACTGATAGTTCCGAGGCACACTACCCATCCTTTATGGCTTTGTTTGATGAAAACTTTTCTTCAAAGGAGAATGTGCACCTGCCAAATGGTCCTTTTGTTGTACATCCTCATTCCATATTTTGAGATCTTGTATGCGTTTATATGATCAGAGCTTACTGAAAATAGCATTTCCTTAAGTTCCTACCTGGAACATGGTAATCCGGTATTAGGCTATACCAGTTGCAAATGTATAGCTTTTCAATACATACATATATACACATATTGTCCTTGGTTTGGCCAGGACATGGTTAATTTTTTACAGCAGCCAAGAGGGGGATCTGGCTAAGGTCCAAATGTTATTGGATGCCACCTCCTGCCATTGCCAGGAGTGGGAACAAGGGACTCTTGCTCCTGAGAAGTAGGATGTGGTTTTGGGTTGAGAGAAGGCATGGTGGGGAGGAGCCAGTTGCTATTTGTCATGGGTGTATTCGGTCTGACTGACATGGAATTCATTTCACCACAGCAGCCCTCATAGTGCTGTGCTTTCCATTGGTATCTGGAAAGGTGTTAACACACCGGTGTTTTGGTCCTGCTGAGCAGAGCTGGCACAGCATCACCACTATCTCTTGACATTCCTCCCCCTGCACACCCCATCAAAGGGAGGGAGGACAGCAGGGCGGGTAAGATCCTGGGAGGGGACACAAGGAGACCAATTAATCCAAACTAAGCAAAGGGGTATTTCATACCATATGACCTCAGCTCAGATATGAAAGAAGGAGGAAGGGGGGGCATTTGTTGTTTACAATATTTGCCTTCTGGAACAACCACTCCATGTGCAGAAGCCCTGCTTCCCAGGAAAATAGCCAAACACCGCCTGCTAATGGGAAGTAGAGAATAAACCTTGTTATTTTCCTCTTCACTTGTGCACATGCAAACTGTCTCTTTTGCTTTATTAAACTGCCTTATCCCAATCTACAAGTCGTTTTACATCTTATTCTCTCTCCCCTGTCAGGTTGGGAAGGGAAGTGATAGAGTGGCTTGGTGGGCACCTGGCATTTCAGCCAAGATCAACCCACCACAGCAGGTTTTCCCTGTAGATTGTTTCTTTGTCTTGCAACTTATGTTATTAATATTGTTGTGTTACTATTTGTTTTCATATCTCACTGCTGTCAGCTGTTCTTATGTCAACATGTGACTTTCACCTTTTGTGCCTCCAATTCTTAACTCCATCCCACCAGAGGGGAAAGAGGGAGGGGAAAGGAGGAGCAAGCGGCAGTGTGGTTTGGAGCCTCTATGGGAGAACTGAACTGGGGAGTACCATTCCTAAACCATGACACACATGTGTATATATATAAATTAAGGCATAAATAAAAAGGGATATGACTTGTATATATTCTAGTGAAGGCTACCTAACACAGTATGTGTGTCTTAACATTTGTTAGGCAAGGGAATCTGCATTACTCTGATACTTGTGTGAATATACCTTATAAAAGCAAAATGTGAGTTCCTGGCTACAGTACAGTTATCAATACCCAGTGAACTGCCCCTCAAGCCTCCTTCATTCTGGCTTTGGACTGTTGGTTTTGTCCTACTAATCAGTGCTAAGAGCTTAGTTTCTTACAGGGATAAGAAGTCTAAGAAGGCCTCAGTGCCGTCAGGATACACAGTATCGTTGGTACATTCAGTACCATACACTGGACACCTCAGTTCATTACAGCAAATACTGGTGCATGAAACCTCAAAACTACCGGCTTGTCTGATCTGAAGTGCACTGCTGATGACATCACATTCATCCTACAGCCATGACTGGAGGAAAAAAAAAGTCCTCAAAAAATGCTGTCTTCAGTAATCAGGTTAAACCTTGGAGAGTTGACTTGCAGTCTTTTAAAACAAAAGTTCACACTGCTGCTAATGCCTGGACTGGCACATCCCAAGATCAAAGTGACAATATTTGATAGGGCTGTCTTTGCCTCAGCTTCTTGCTTTCAGTGTGGACCAGTTCACAGCTTAAATTAGACATATTTCTTGATCACTTTCTCCCTCAGCAAAACTGTGGCCCATCCACCCAGCACATAAATTATAAATGCATTGCAGATTTTAGGAAGCTCAGAGAGCTAAATAGAGTCAAAATAACTAGGTAGTTGAGATGTGGCCATACAGTTAAAAAGTTGCAGAGAATCCTTGCTGTCAAGTGTGACCCAGCAGTAGGTGATCTGGTACACTCAATAGTGCAATGATGTTGCTTTAATACTGTTGTTTTATTGTAACTTTGGCAGTAAGTTTCCATTGATATTTAGCACAGAGTATGATGGGATGTATAGGCAGAAGTGTTTTTTCCATGATAATACAATAATTTTTTGGTTTTGTATTGTTTTCTTTTGTCTCTGTGGAAACTGTCACACAGAGTACAAGGGAAATGTACATACTCCTGCAGCATCATTATTATTGAGTAAGTTCATATCAGGCTTCAATAAGAGCCTGATTTTTCTTATAAAAATAAAAATATTTTGGTGATTTTTTTAAATCACTTGAGTTTGACCTTTTATAGGTTTTTGCTATAATGCCTTTATAGATTGCAGTTAGAATAGACAGTAATAGTTTTAAAGGTTTTTAAGCTGTTTTTCCAAAATTGTTTAAAACCAAGCAATTTATAAGCAGTTAGAATGACCCTGCAAACACCTACATGCATGAAATGTGCTGTGCATAATTTGTTAATTTTGTTTAAGGAATTTCAATGGAACTATTTCAGTTTGGGGTGTTAGAGTAAGTAGGAAGGGACAGATCCCTCTGCCTTCTTGTTTCTGTGTATTTCAGACAGATCTAATTTTACCGTGGTGCTTTTGCTAGCAAAAGGTGTTGCTTCTCCATTATTTTTTTTCCCTTCATGCACATCCTAGAGTGATGGTATTAGGAAAGAATGAGGCTGATCATTGAGTTAATTCCCCAGTGTACAGAGAGGTCTGTTCTGCAGGATGTGTTTTCTGTAATGAAATGCCGCAATTCATGGTTTCTTCCCGCTGAGGATGACCACGCAGCCTGTCAGATATTTGCCCTGCTAAAATCCTGTTTACTTGATCAATAAGAAGAGCTGAACCACAAGGATGAGAGAGCTCTTAGTGAAGCAACTAAAAGCGGATGCCAACTTGCACCACGTATCTGTGTCATTCTCTGCCATCTGCCACTGCAAAAACTCTTGAGCACCAAACAGGATTACAAGAAAGCAAAGAGAAAATATCCAACCTGTCCCAAGGCTGTGTTGTGTTATTGTGAAGCTGTTGTTTCTATTTACTGCAAGAGCTGCTTCTCAGCGTAAAGTAATGAGTTAGGTAGTAAAAGTAATTTCTGTGGACATTAAGGCAAGTGATGTGAAAAGTACAACTCCAGATTTTAGTACACAGAACTGTTAAAGAGAGGTGTTAATTTTCTGGGAAACTAAGCAATACGTCCTGAAGCATTCACGATTTGCTTTTCCCTTGAAAAAAAAATTTAGTCTAATTTAATTGCTCGCTCAAATATCCTTTGTTAAGCAAATGAAATGTGTTTTCATTCATCTTTTGAAAAGGAGGAAAGATTCCAAAGCTTCTGAGTAGAAGAATAGGTGACTACAGGAAGACAGATTCCATTTTCAGTTTACCAGATTCATGCAGAGCTTAGAAATTAAAATACATACATCTTTGTATTTGATGTTTGCTGATTTTGGCAGGACTTGTCCCTGCTGCTGCGCTATGCAGGGGAGGGGAACTGTTTCTCCGAGCCCTTCTGAGTATATGCACACACCTAGAACAGATCCTTATTCAGTTGTGCTCTTCTTTCTAGTGAAGAGATGGTAAGCCCAGCTCTGTTCATTTACTATTCAATCAGTCAGTTCTTTCATCTTCTGAGCAAAAACGTTGACTAAATAGGAATTCTGGATTCTGCCTGTGGCTATGCTGGAAAACAAAATGCTGTTTTCTTTTTCTTTTCTTCCCCTTCCCACTTTTTTAAAAAGTCTTTTAAAGTCACTTTGTCAAATGCACAGTAAGGACTAATTAGTCAATGTTCAGAGCTTTGGATGTCTTAAGCCTTATTTGGGATGAGTGCTGAATATCAGTCATCTTCATGCATTGGCTTGATTATAACCAGCATCTTGATGGAGAAGTTTCTTTTTTACCATTTAAATCAGGTGCAACTTAGGATTTTATTCTCAGTGTTTGTGTATATTTTTATACATGTTTATCATGTATTTGCATATTAAGTTACAGATTTTGGAGTATATTTTCAAAAAATTGAAGTGTTTTATATGAAGAAAAATACATTTATACACTTATATTTCTGTTTTATTTTTGCTGATCAAGATATTTCATAGGTATTTGAATATTCTGAATTACTATTTGGACATCCTCAGGCCAAACAGGGAATTACTGTTATCTGTAGAAATGAGGGTATCCTTGCAGTAGTAGTGTTACCAGCTGCATGTCTGAATGATTTTGCTCAGTATATTACATTGTCTCCTATTAGTAAGATACCAGAGCCAGAGTAAAAAATTAATTTAAAGTGGTTTTTGAGAAGAAAACATAAATTCTTGTGGGAGTTGTCTAGATTCAGATGCAGAATTTTACTTAAGGTTGATACTAACATTTTGAATTGAGCAAGAGAAGAGTTGTTCTTTTATATATTGTTAAGGGTTTTTTTGAGGCGAAGAGAGACTGAGGATATGTAATTCTAAATATGATGCTTCATTATTTTATCACGTTTGTGGTTTTTAGGACTAGAAGTATGGTATTTGAACAAATGTTCCTTGATGTCTTAATGCAACTTAATGGAATCTGTACGTTAAGTAATCTGATTCTGATACAGATTTTATATCACCTATTGCCATGCAAAAAATAACATGAACTTGTGTAATTTAATGTTCTCTATGGGACTTATCTAAAAGGATGTATTGATAGCTCTGTGTTCAGCTGTTAAGATAAATATTTGAGTACATCTGTATTACTTTAGAAGATTTCATTTTGTTGGAGGAGTTGGTAGTCTATTGGTAGACAAAAGAGAAAATCTTTTTTATACCAGCAAAATATGGTCCATTTTAGACTCTTATGACTTGAACTTCGGTGCTGAAGCAAAATATAGGCGAAGCATTTATACTTCGAGAGAACCAGAATGTGAACCTGAGTAAAGAAATCTGTATTTCTTTTTTTTTTTTTTTCTGATACAGCAATCAATGTATGGACATTTGTGAAAGATTTTACATTACTATGTTTTCCCCGTTTACTGACACTGTGGGGTTCAAAATTTATGTCATCTTATCTTTAAAGACATTACAGCATCAGCTGGAAAGACCTTAAATCAATGCAATTACACCCTTCTCATGTGATGTGTCTGTAAAACACGTGTATGTTCATATGCAAGCTCATGTAATATAAAACCCAAAGCTAACAGCAAGCAACTAGACTTATTTTTCCTAGTTTGAGTATGTTTGGAAAATTTATTTTGTTATTTCATGTTTCTGTTTGCAGATCAGATAGAATTACTGGCACAACGTGTAAATTTATTCTTCTATTTTTATTCAGTTTGACAAAGGATATGCTTACAGCATTCGCCACAGCTATGGGAAAGAAGGAAAGAGAACTGATTACACCCCATACAGCTGCATGAAGATTATCATGTCCAATCCACCAAGTCAAGGGGATTATCATGGTGAGTTCCTTAAGGAAGAATCCCAAATGTTTACAAACAGCAGAATCCCTTGGGTGTTAAAGAGAAGTTACTCTGTCCTGTAGTCTCTTAAATTAAGTATTTAATTTCCAGACCCTAGTGGTTTTGAACTGGTCTCTTTAGATCAGACCTGACTCTTTTTGTATATGTTGTGTCTTGCAGTTCTAGGAGACTTTAAATGTACAGATGCTTTAAGAAACCACCAATTAGAGGTGTTCTGAGATATGAATTCAATTGTACAGGAATTCTGAAGTTTGGTAGGGTACTTTAAAGCCTCCTATCTCTGTGTGACTAAACATGGAACACCTGCACTGGCTTCACTGCTGTTATGCTAGTACTAAGTGATTCATTCAGCTGTGTCTCAAAACTAATTCTGGAACAAAAATCTCCACTGTTATTTAGGTGGTGGAACTTTCTAAGGTATTTATAAAGAGATATTTTTACAATGGACTGTGCTTTAAATGATTTGTCTTTTCCTGTTTGGTTTTTTTCCCCACTATTAAATATACCAGTGCTATCACTGTTGTAAGGAACTAACTTAAACTCTTTTCCTGTCAGTGAATGAGAATTGTGGCCTGTTTATAGTGGGATATTTTATGTAACTCTTTAGCCTGTGGTACTCTGATAACTGTGCAGTAGAATAATTATTTAAAGAAAAGAAAAAAACCCTAAGCAGTTGTACACATGGGTAATTAACTTTCCTATTAATAAGCTGTTAGGCAATTAGGAACAGCTTAGCTGGTCTCTTGAGTGCCTTACTGCACTAACTCCTGAGTAAACAGCCTTGTTTGTGAGCTTGCCTGTTTTCTACTGTCAGGGTGCCCATTCCGCCACAGTGATCCTGAGCTACTGAAGCAAAAGCTGCAGTCATACAAGATCCCTCCCAGTGGAATAACCCAGGTAAGGCGTATTTTGCTTGACACTTTAATTAATAAGGCACTGATTTTCAATTTTACTTTCTATTTGTGTAGGAATGCTATATGCAGTTTGTCAGTGTGTATTGTGAAATACTTCTTCTTGTGAAAGGTTTAAACCAGAATCTTTTCTTTCTGGCTGCAGTGCTCCTGCTGGCATGATGATTATCATCCCCAGCTTTTATTGTTTAATATTATGAGTTGATTTATTACTATGGCGGATACAATGCAGAATTTTGTTCTAGTGCACTGTGATTAAAAAAGAACTTTAAATGAATATGGCAGTGTTTTAGAGAATTTATTTTTATTCTTGCAGTGACTTGTGGATGACTGCTGTGTAGTCAGTAGACATACGTAATTGGGTTTTATAATAAACTTCTAAAACCCATACATTTTTAATCATCCATTGTGCTAACTTCCCTTAAATAACAAAAGCACATGAGATGCCTAGTGAAACTGTGCAGAGATTTTTATCAGCTTTTAAACATGTAACATTAAATTAAAAACCTATCTTCTGTAGCAAGGTCAATGGAGGAATTGGAACTTTGAGGTGTGTACTGAAGAATTTACTCTAGCAAGAGCTGAAGGCAATAGAAAGTTGCCATCATTTTCACTGGAGGAAGACATATGGGTTAGATTTAACCTGAGACAGTTCACCAAACAGTTGTGTATATTAACTACCTGAAACTTGTTTTAGGTCCATAGGAAAAACCTGCTTTAAGTGGTTGCTTTGAGTTCATGTGGAATGTCACCATTGCTTGTCAGGCATCCAAAGACTGTCAAACTAGATAGAAAAGAAAGTGAAAGTTCCACTTAAAGCAGGCTCCCTTGGAAGGAATAATTAAGATACTAAGATAATAGTTTTAAAGAGTTTAGTGTTCACTCGTATTCATTCTTGACAAATTCTTGAAATACCCAGACTTTTTCCTAGTTATGCTTTTTCCTTTGGTGTTTTTTTTGTTGGTTTTGGTCCCCACCCCCCCCATTTTCTCCTGATTCATCTGAATAAGCCTCTATATATCTGACACAAGATATACTCTCCTTTGGCTTTTTTCCTTTTTATATGCATCAAAAATTGATGCTGGTCTGAGATTTTTATCCTGCTAATCATGGGAAAGATTGGTGAGGATTTACTGGTTTAGCAGCCTTCTATATGTGTGGGTAGGATTTAGTGGAGGTTATTTCTTCAGTGAATTTGCACGGTAAGGCAGTATCTTTATATTTAACATAGTTCCTTATTTGATGTGAATTGTGTTTTTATTTTTGTGTGTGTCTGTATTTTTTTTCCTTTGTAAAGTAGAATTGGAATTCACTAGGAGTCCTAAATTGTCTTACCAAAAGTGACTAAGTGACTAAGAAAAACTGTCTCCATCAGTGTCTCCTTTGCCTGGAAATAGATGCTGTCCTGTCCATGAATTTCATTGTGTCAGTTTTAAGTGCAGTCAGAGTACAGGACTCTGCAGCGTCCACTCCTAGTGTTAAAACAAATAAAATCCAAAACAATACACCCTCCACCCAAAACCAAAACAAATCCAAAACAATACACCCTCCACCCAAACCCAAATAATAATAAAAAAATATTAAATTATTAAATATTATTAAATAAAAAAGCTGACTATGCCTGGGTTTTCAGAAATTAATCTTTTACATTAGTCTTTGAGATATTCAGTAAAAGAAGAAGAGGAAAATTAGTTCACATCTGTCTACAAGTTTTCATTATTGCTGCCACTCCTAGTTGCTCTGTTTGCATAGTCCAATAATGTTTGCATAACTAATAACAACTGAGGATCCTTCAATCCAGACCATGGCTTTTAAGAGTCTTTTCTGATGCTGATGATAGTAATGATTATCAGAAATGTTATTTTTCCTTTAGCCTCTGATGTAGTTGCTTTTCCAGTATCTGGGTCGTTAGATTGACATTCACCCAAACCGTGCATACCTTTTTACTCTCTTACACCTCCTGTTAACTCCAGATCCAATGAGAGCTCCCTTACAACCTGGTAGATTCCTATTTTTAATGAATGGTTCAGAGCTTGACCTTTCAGCCATGTATTTTAATAAATGGTATATCTTTTCTGGGGCTCAGGGCCTCTTACACTTGTTCCTTGCTCTGTAACAAAATTCTGTGAATGATGCATAATTTTTCAAACATTTATTTTGGATTTAGCTGTGTAGTTATGAATTGGGTCCCCACTGGGATTTTCATCTTCTGGTTTAGAGTATTCACATGTCTTCCCTTGAAGCCCATGAACAAGTCCCTTTCTCCTCTTGGCTTCTTTCCTGGCTATTATGTGAGCCAGAGTGTGTCCAGCCCTTATGGCTGCGATTTTACCCAAAATGGTTAGTTTTGTAGTGCTGTTGTTCTCAGTCCTCCGTTTCAAGAGCTGTCCAAACTCTTGGGATACACTCTTTCCTTTAAGGTCCGTAAGAATTTCTGAGTTATTCCCATACAGATGAAGCATTTGGCTGGTGTGAGGTGGAAACAAATCCCATCCTCAAAAGGCTTTTCACACAGTATTAGGTGTGAAAAAGGAACACTGGACCTTGGGATGATGATGCAGAGCAAAACCAGCCAGACCTCATATGACTTTAGCAATTAGACTGCTTTCATTGCAGCTATTTTATAGTACTGTCAGTACTGAAGAAAGTGATCAAAGCATTTGAATATGTGAATGTGCTTGCAGTGAATTATCTAGATCAAATCTGCTGTTCCAGTCCATATTTTCTGAGGCTTTATCTTGTCTAAGATTCTATCTGCTGAAGTCATCTGGAAGTAATACAGGAGATGACTTCCAGGTCTTCTCTGGTTATTATGTAGCCTAAAGCAGAAAGAATTAATCCTAATGTTCATTCCAAGAACTGAATTATTCAATTTGTATTCATTTCACGTTTTCCTTAGGCTAAGCTATTTCTTTATTTGTGAATGTAGCCCTTTCTGGTTTTTTTTGTTTGTTTGTTTGTTTTTTTAAACTGCATCTTGGAAAAAGAATATGGTTATCTCAGCATCAAATGTGTGAATGTATAGCATTTGAATTTATAGTATATTTTGGATCATATTTCATTTCTGACTTTTGTGTAGTGCTAATTAGGTAAAATCTTTATGAAATCAGGTTGACGATAGTTAATCAATTTGAGGACTATAAAGATGAAAATATATGTTAACATACTATGTCTTTACGTATGGGACTTTGAACAGGTGCATGTAGTGATCAGACAGGGGGCACTGACTTCAAACTGAAAGGGAGTTGGTTTAGATTAGCTATTAGGAAGAAATTCTTTACTGTGAGGGTGGTGAGGCACTGGAACAGGTCACCCAGAGAAGTTGTAGATGACCCATCCCTGTCAGTGTTGAAGGCCAGGTTGGATGGGGCTTTGAGCAACCTAGTCTAGTGAGAGATGTCTCTGCCCATGGTGGGGGAGTTGGAACTAGGTGATCTTGAAAGTCCCTCCCAACCCTAACTGTTCCATGATCCTCTGATAATTACATCTGTTGTGTTGCTGTACTAAATTCACTGTAGTGTGTTGCCTGCACATGTCACATAGGAAGATAGAAATTATAGGGTTCGAACTAGAGTTATTTCAAAATGTTGTATTAATGGTTTCAGAAAGTTTTCTTAGAGAAATTACCTATTTCCCAATTTGCATCTTTCACAATAGCACAAGCCAGAGGTAGACAAAATATATGGTTCTACAGTCAGGAGAAATAGAGGTTCTAGACTCGTTCTTTTTGCCTTTCTATTGAGAGCAAAAGCATTTCTTGAGGGGAAAAATGCTTATGTAAATGAATAGTAGATAACTTCAGAAGATGGCATGTTTTTTCTAGTAGAAGTGTTTTCTTAATTTAAAAATGGTTTTTTTTCCATGATTGAGTGAAATGAGAGGTTTTGATTAAGTTGTTGAACTTTGTCAAACATTCTCCAACAGATTAGTGTTTTGCGGGACAGGAGAATCTTCATAGAGGTAGAAATAAAGAAGCCAGTCTGTGCCCAGGCCTCTGATATGGCTATATGTTTCCTTGAATGAAAAAAAAAAAAACCAAAACCCCACACCAGAACACTGAACAAACCCCTCCCAAAACAGCAAAAAAACCACCCCTAAACCCACCGCGTTGGAAAAAACCTCACACTCTCCCTTCTGATGATCTGATATTAGAAAAGTTTTAATCAGTGCTGTCTCTAAAAATATTTCATCTTGCAGTTAAAGAATTTTGCCATAGCACCAGTCATCTTCATGGTAGGGCTTTTGTAAGTTCTGATTAAATAAGAGCAAGCACTGTTTAAGTAAGATATCTTTTATTAAGTCAGTATTTATTGGAGAAATATAAAAAACAGAAACAAAAATACGAGAACAATTGATATTCATAATATAGACAAATTTTCTGTGATACCCATTTTATTATTACAGTGATATTTGATACATCAAAGTTCCTTAAAATTTTGAATGGTAACACGGTGAGAAGCACAGCTAACTGTTTGATAATCACAGTCACAGAGGGGTGGAAGGGGCCTCAGTGGCTCATCTGGTCCAACCTACCTGCTCAAACAGGGGCATCCTAAAGCACGTGGCACAGGATTGTGTCCAGATGGTTCTTGAATATCTCCAGTGAGGGGGACTCCGCAGTCTCTCTGGGCAGTCTGCTCCAGTGTGGGGTCAACTGCACAGTAAAGAAGTTCTTTTTTGTCTTCAGGTGGAACTTCCTGTGCATCAGTTTCTGCCTCTTGCCTCTAGTCCTTGGTATTACCAAGAAGAGCCTTGGCACTCTCCCTTCAGATACTTATATTCATTGTTAAGGTTCCTAGTAATAAGAAACTGTACGAATATAAGACGACTTCTAGAGTACGTGCACAGATTTATTATACGTGGAATGCAGTTGAAAGTACAGAAAGTACAGGGTTGAACTAGAAAAACAAATCCAAATGTACTTTGAGTAAGTGAAAATAATAATGGACAATTACAGAGCCCCAACTATCCTACAATGAAACACCTTAGCTTTGAGTGCTGAGGATGTATAAAAGCAGGTGGCTGCATACAGCTGCCAAACATCATCTTCACCTCATTAGTAGTCAGTAGAGCAGCATCAGGAAAGCAAGTTGCAGATGGCTGTGAAGGAAAATGTGCATAAGGACCAACAGAGTCCTTGAATATGTACCTTTACCTGCAAAATAAAGCAATGCAATGTAAATGTCTTAACATATGTAGAGGCAAAAGACTGCTGCTGTGAATTAAGTTTTGAGTGGAGGTCTGTTACTGGGTAACACTAGTGAAAGACAGCTCTAAGCTTGCTTTCATTATGTACACAAATGTACAAAAGATAATTATGAGTGATAATTTGGTTTTATTTAATGGAGAATTGATAGTTTCTCTCACACAGATGACTCCTTTCCATCTGGGCTCCATTCTGATCCAATTTTTAACCTATTTTGTTTCCTTTCTTAGCAACTTGATCCCTGATTAAAGCAAGTTAATCTACTAACCCTGTTCTTCTTTGAATATGTTTGATGTGCCCCTTATTCTTCAGTCCTTTTGTATACGCAGAAGGTGAACCTGGTCACCCTGATGTGGCTGGTTTAAACTTACATATGTACTAAATATTAGGCTTATCATTTGTGCCTTGTGGCTGTCTCAGAAGGAGTATGAGCTAAATTATAACTGCTTTTTTATTTTTGTTCTGAATGAGCCACAAACGTTGTTCTGACTTTTCTATGCAACCACTACTTTTAATGAACATTTAGCTTTGTCATCTTTGCTTTTCAAATTTGGCTGAAATTGGCCAACCATTTCAAGCTGGGGAGGTGATGTGGTGGAGAGGGTAAAGGAACAGGAGTAAAATGATGACCAGTGCAATCATGTGTATTGATAAATTTAACAAGGATCTGGACTGTTCTAGTTCTATGGAGCACTCTGTAACTGTCAGGAAGAGAAGTGGCATGAAGACCTAGTTATGAAACTTCACTGGAGAATGCTGATATGGGTTCCTCTAACAGCTGTTCTCCAAGATGTGTCTTTGTAGTAGTACAGCAGAAAAATCTGTGTGGATTTTCAAGGGAGCGGGACAGTAGTCCTTTGGGGAAATGAAAGTGTAGCTGGGCAGTAAAGACTGAGCTGCTGCAAAATAACAGTAAAGGCTGGCTCTGATAACATTAATACTTTCGTATGTCATTGCATCAATTCAATGAAGTCCTTGTCTCCACCTTAAAGGTGGGTCAGGATTTTGCCAAGGATGGGCTTAGTTTCAGAATACTTTGCTCAGAACTGGAATTTATTGTAAATGCCCCTTTATTCTGTCATCATTTTTGCTGTGTCAGCGATCCCTCTTTTTCCACTGAACTGCTTGATCTCTCATCCTCTGAGCTCTTGTGAATTAATGATAATTAAAATAATAAAATAATAAGAATAATTAAAAGCTAGCTTTGGTAATCCTTGTCTTTTCTGCTGCTCAGGGTAGCTGAACCAGTGGCATCACTGATACAAAAAGCAGCTGTAACTATGGTCTGCAATTCAGAAGTTAAACAAACTGTAGAATGTCTCCTAGCGTTTAACTGATAAGCTTGTTCAAAAAGTTCCCTTAAGTTATAAGAGAACCTTGATGCTTTTTGCCTTTTGGGGTTTATAGCAAGAATTTGTCCATACCTAAGTTTGTTTGCTCACTTAAAGTCACTGAGACTTCAAATGTATTTACACCTAAATTTAGAAAACTTCAGATTTATATAATTTTATTAGGTGTAATCTTGGCTAAATGGAGAAAAATTTTGAGAAAACCTCAAGTGTTTAAAAACTAGATTAGATTAGTCGACTTATTTCAAATGGAAAATTCGAGTTAGAAGAGTCTGAATACTACAGAACAACATGAATGTTTCTTTCAACTAACCAGCAGACCAACAGGTCTTCTGATCATTACTCTAAATTGTGTGAAAAATACTTTTTAAGAAAGTACATACACACAACGTTGTTAGCATTTTCTTTAAAACAGAGATAGCTCTTTTGCGTAGCATAGCATACCATAAGGAACAAACAGGAAAACACAAGGTTATATAAGATTGAGTAGATGAGTTTAGAATAGATGAGTTTTCTCCAATCCTTAACTACTAATTTTTTCAGTCAGTTTCAAGGAGAGAAGATTAAAAAAAGAAATAAATGTATATACTCAGACAGTGCCAGATTTCAGACTTCATTGCCTAGTTGGCCTTGGCCTTGCTCTTTTACAGAAGGTTTAACAGGAGGTGGTGAGAGGGATAGAAATGTAATCAGTTGGGCTATTGCATAGGAATAATGTGGCTAAGTACTTTCCTGGCACTGTGTTACAGTTTTTATCCATTCAGCAAATGTAATTTGTTTATACATCTGTCAACAAATACAAGGCAGCATCCGATAATGAGTACAGTGGGGATTTAAGCTGGATATTGCTGTGTTTGACACAAAAGTCAACCTTGGGAAAGGGCTTGAAATTAACATTTCCTGAAAACTATTTTTCCTTCCACTGAGGCTATCTCTTAATTCCAGCAATTTTCTCTCTTTGATAAGCAGAGAGAGCATACATTCTGATTATATAAAGGAGAGAGGAGGTGATGAAACTTTAAAATATTTCAACCAGCATTTCATTCTGGTGATAAGAATGGGACTTTATGCAGCACAGGAGAGATTACCTGAAGTAGAATTGGAAAGCAAATTGTATTTACAAAAGATGGCATGATTTTCCTAATAGGTGTTCAAAACAGCCTATTCACTCACATATTCTGCTGAGCTTGACTAGAAATAACTTCATTTCAAAAAGGACAAATCTGATTGAAGGTAAAAGCATTCCTTTCTCACAGATACTTGTCTGAAGATTTGCATTAAATTTTCTTGATGGGAGCATAGTATTTTACTGTGCATCTGCATGAACTGGTAATGTGGAAAATAAAAATACAAATTGTGTCCTTGATTGCTTCATGCTTCAACCACTTGAATTACTAGATTTATGTCTGCAGTTTTGAAAGAGATGTTTCAATATGATACTTTGACAATAACTGTCACAATTATATTACTAAAATATAGATTCAACTTATTGTTGAAGTTAAGAGTATTGAAATTGCATTTTAAGGACCAGGCATGCCTTCCTGTGGTTTTATCTTGTTTCTAGTGTAGTCAGGGCATTTTTAAATGTTGTCAGTTATTAGCAGAATACACAGATGTCATGCTGCAAGTGTCCATGAGCTGTTGTACAAGGCTGTTGTGGAATACCTTGTTTTGGAAGATCAACAACATGTGGGTGTGCTACTTCTGAATCCATCATGTTTTTCTCCCTCTGTGTAGATCCTGGAGTTGGTGAAGGGCATGCATTACCAGCTGGCCTGTCAGAAGTACTTTGAATTGACACATGAGGTAAGTAGCTACTAATTGTTGTTTCAACTATTATCACTGACTTTGTCGTGCGGAAGGCCTTGGAAATCACGCTTGAAGTCCAGAGACTATTTTCAGGTTGCACATCCACCATTAGCTGCCTTGCCTTGTTAGTTTTCAATAATTTCAAGTATCCTTTTGTAATTTTCTGCATTTATTTATTGATGTTATTAATACCCTCCACATTACAAGATGTAGTAAAATGTTATACTTTTTTCCTGAAAAGGTCAATATTGTTGAATTTTATCAATTTCAAGTAATTTAACTTTCTGAATATCCTGATTTTATTCAAATATATTATTTTTTTTAATGCGTTTTGCATTTGATGTTGTTTAGGTACACCTTAAAAAATTAACAGAAAGTATCTAAAAAGTGTAATTTAAACTAATCTCCCAGCGTATTCATAGTTAATATTGTTAATTTTTGCTTGGTATTTTTTCACACCTGTAGTCATGTGTGATTATTTTTTAAATCAAGATGAACATTCTCAGAGCTTTCCCATTTGATTAACTGTAAGCAAAGTTAAAGTAGGATCCTCCAGAAAATTGTAAGATAGCAAATGGCCACACTCCGTCTCCTGTGTGATTTCTTGATTCAAAGAACCAGCTTTTGCACTGGTTCAAGATTCCGTGCATCAAGAAAAAGCAATGAAGCACAGCCCTTCTTAAAACTTTGTTGTCTCCACAACTCAGGAAATGGAAACATCCCTTCCAAACAGTGGACTATGGAACAGCCTTGCTAAAGATAGGGATGAGGATTGGATGACCCCCCCAGAGACACTTACAGTTGACCTTTTTGTTCTTCCTGGTTTTCACATTTGATTTAAATGGAACTGTTTCTCTTCACAAATTTCCAGCAATCATATATATAAGTGTATAGCCAAAGGTATACTCTGAACCTCTATCCAGTGTTGTTTTGGCAGCTGTAATTTGAGAGGAACACTTTCTCTTAGTCTTAGGAAATGTGACAACGTCTGTTCATCTGGAAATAAATTCAAAATTATGTACAATTTGAAATTTAGATAACACTTGCCCTGTGTAAGCCCAGATCAGTAGAAATAATATTTTCCAAGGATGACTATAGACCCCAAGGACAATATTCAATGAAGAATAAATCTGCACAGTGCATTTTAGGAAAGCTGACTTTACATTCTTCTGTGGCAAATTCCAGAACAGCATTATTTTTTATTAGTCTTGTGATAATATAAATATCTGTCTTTGCTGCTTGCATGAAGAATCATCTTTCTGCTTTGCTGGTAATAAATCTTATTTCAATGAAAGAAAGGAGAATACAGAGAAAGCCACTTTCTGTAGTTTGAATGGCACATGCTTATGACAGCAATTTTTTTAAAGATAATTTAGCTGCTCAACTTGTTACCAGCCTGCTTGGAGTGATTTGTCTATCCTACAACTGTATGCTTAATTAATTTTTAATTTTTTTATGGGGTAGTTAAAAATGTGTTTCTGACCTTTGCTTTCCTGTGTATCACTAGCAGAATTTTTCAGTGAAGGAAGCTTCAGAAGAATCAATTAGCCTAACTTGATTGTTTCTTTGAGCAGGGGAACAATCTTCAGTAAAATGTTCATAGAAATAATGGACTGGCTCACATGGAGAATTTTAACTTTAATTATGTAAAAATTTTACCAAGAAAGTGTTTGTTATATGTTGGTTAAAGCAGTTAGTGCTACCTGTATTTCTTGAAAGTTATGGTGTGTATGTGGGTTAGATTGAGTATGAACGACTTTGTAGTGGAGACTTGATAAGATTATATTTTTCTAAGTTCACAGGGTCAGCTTCACTAGTCTAGTCCTTGGCACTGAGACTGCGTTAATAAATGCAGCTGGACTAGAGTGAGAATGTTTGGGTATATTTTTGGGAGGCTGGTGATGAGAGTTGTCTTTACACTTCAGTGCTACTGGTTCAAATAGCACCGGTTATGAAAAAGCTGATTTTCTTTGTATTCTGTGTAACCTAGGCTTATTAACTTCAGTGCTGCGCCTCTCCTGATCTATTTTGCAACCCCAGAACAAAAGCAGCCATCATTTGTGTGGTCCAGTGCATTGTCTTCAGGCAGGAACTATTGTATGAGTATGCAATTTGTTGACTATTTTAATAAGTGTGAGAAAGGAAAGTTGTAGCACCATAAATGCTCTGTGTGGTTTTTCTGTAGTATGACCTGTAGCATTATCAGCTGTTTTAAAGTTTTTGGTTTTTAAAGTTCTTGGTTAAAAGCCAGAGATGCTTGTAAATTTTTCGAAACAGTATTTGCTACAGGAGAAATACGAACTTAAAATTTGTATGAAAGACAGTGTGTACAAAATGTGCTGAATCCATGTTAGTATCACCTACTAGATGGATTATACAGTTCTGTATGGAGTGATACATCCTTTTGCTTGGGTCAGTATGTGTTATGAGCTTAAATTTTTAACTGCAAAGAAAATTTTTCTTTGAGTATAATGGATTCCAGGTAGCTTAATAGGTGTGAAGGGACAAAGCTGTTAGAGAAATCTGCTTTCTCTGTTTCTGGTAGTAAGTTTCAGCTAACATGCAACTAGGTTAATGAAAAAGCTTTTAAAATTGATGTACTTTGATCTACATTACCTAAAAATATTGTAAAACTTAGATAAAGTAAAAACATGAGAAATCTAACATAAAAAGCCTCCATTTTTGTGTTCAGAGTTCTTGTAGATTTTTATTTAGAGAAATGTTCACTGAACCTTGTTGAAAATTACAGAGAACAGAATTGTTTCTGTATCACTATATCACAAATGAAGATGATTATATGAACAAATCTTCCCCTTTCTCTCTTCAGGCTCTTGAAAAATGTGATAGTTTGTGCAGAATTCTTTTAATTAAGAGTTATGTAAGCTTCCATAAGTAGTTTTGATTTAGTAGTATTCAAGTTTGAAAAGGAGAAATGGTACATGGACTCCTACCACAATATTAACTAAGAACCTGTAAGTAGCTTTTAGCCCAGTACCATCAATCACCTCTGAAAACAGGATTGTGGGCTCCCATTCATGCAACGAACTGCTTCTACAGCTTATTGCAATTTCTTGGGGAGAGAGGAGTTTAGAACAAAATTAAGAGTTACAAAGTGACTCTTAAATTGGTCTGAAGAAAACTGAGATTTGAAGGATAAAAAAACCAGAGCTAATTAATAGCTTCTTCTAGGAAAGCCAGTTTTTCATTCTATCACTTCTTTTTAAGCCTTTTTGGTATAAAGAAGTAATTTAGTTTCCAAGTAATGAAAACTGGAGCATGGATGAAAGCTGTCTGGATGAAACTCATCCAGATAAGACTGAAATGAAAAATGAAATTCAGTGATGGCTTTGGGTTTTATTTTTTTTTCTTTATGCCTTAGAGTACCAAATTGGAGTGCTAGGGCTGTTACTGACTTTTAAGATTTTTCAGGCAAGGTCACTGACTACAGTTGCTAATTCATGTCTGAATTAGATTTTGTTATTCATGCCACCATTTTCTAATGGAGCTAAGCTAGGCAGTGGTAATGCATTTAATCAGGATTCCATTTAGAGTACACACTGATCCTCTGCTTTATGATTATTCACAAGTGGTTGAAATTTAAACTGATGGGGTTTGGCATATTAAATTAGCCACACTGTATGTCCTTAGGAGACTCTGTGTGTGCAGAGTTGCTTGTTATGCTTGAATTGGCCCCATCCTGCTGCGAAAAAGGGAATATAGTGAGAGCAGAAATTTACTGGTATGTGACTCTTAGTCTTCCATTGTTTCTTGTATCCCAGGTTTGGTAAACTTTCCAATGTATTTTAAGAGCAGTATTTTTCTTAAAATGTTCTTAGAATTCACATGAACTGACAGGCAGATGAAAGGTGCAGATTGCCTAAATAGGAGGTGGAAGCACCTTTTATTTAACGTAGGCATTTCCAACTTCTGAGCCCCCCAAAAGAGGCACAAAGATTATATTGTGATTTGTGGTGAATACGTTAGAAGAGCGTACTTTCAAAGCTGAAAGCTTTGTTGATTTGAAATTGAATATTCATTTATCAAATAATTGCAGAGCTGAAAGAATGCACCTGCTAAGTAGGTATGAGCAATACAAATATGCTGCACCTTATGATAGTTTTCTGTATTTTGTGCTTGATCTGTTGAGTTTCTGTCTTAGCCTTGTAAATATTGCCTTTGTGACTACTGGGGAAAACGGAAGGAGGTGAATCTACCTGTTTCCATTCACAGTTTCACACTGATACTTGACATGTAGATTTATATTGTGCAGTTGTCACACCTTCTGGTAGTATTTTCTCCTGCCACTTGCACTCTAGACTTGTCTGGCTCCCCTTTTTGTGTTGGGAAGTTCGGTTTTAAGGTGTTGGTTCCATTGTCCTACATCTCTGAAGAGATGCCATTTTACGTGCTTACGTTGTTTTAGATGTTTTGAGGTGTTGCTTTTCTTTACTACAGCAGTGACAGCGTGAAATAATGTTTGAATATGCCAAAGAAATTATTTTATTTCACAAAGGAAGAAAATTTGCTATGGAACTAGATCTGTGTCATTCACATTTACTGAGACAGTATTTACAAACTGATGTCTTTTTCTTCAACAAAATTGGAACTTTAAAAATTTTTAATTCATTTGCTCTTGAGTATGAAAAAGATGACTCTTAGAAATAAATATAATAACTTAATATTTCTTTCTTTTCATGTGCAGGTTGATGACATTGGATTTTCTTTGAATCATCCTAATCAGTATTTTACAGAGAGTCAAAGACTATTAAGTGGTGGTAGAGAACCGAAGAAGGAATTAAGTAATTCAGGAAACTCTCAACAAAAAAATAACAGTCAGGAAAGCATGAATTTGAATTCTACTCCCACCTCTTCAAATACAACAGCTGATACAGAACTGGAGGGACTGGAAGCCTACTTCACTGAAGACTAAGCAGCTCTGTGTTACTAGGGTTTTTATTTGTGTTATTTTTTTCCTTCTTTCATTCTTTCACTTCCCTAGCTGGATTTGTCTCTAAACTAAGGGATATGCACTTCACTACCTGGAATACACAGGCATTTTTTGAATAGGCTGAAAAAAGAAAGATAGATATTGAAGCTGTAATTGCATCCAGTACCTATTCTTGCTGCTTTAGGAGGCTGTTTCATATGGCATGTTTAAGGATGAGAAATGAAAGTTCCTTCCCAATTATTGGGGGATTTTTGTCTGATTTACCTTTTTTCGTTTGTTTGTTTTCTTCAAAATGTTCAAATATCTTTATCCCATTTTGTGGTTGATTTTCTATGTATCTTCTTAATAAATAATTTGCAAAGCAAAAGTTTTTTTGTATTTTCTTTTTAGTTGTATTTGGATGGTAATTAAATAGGGATTCTTATGATCAAAATTACCCTTTGAAGAGGTAGTCTGCCTTTTCTGCATGAGCAGCTGAGGGAAATCAGCTTTCTCATTTGTACCTTGCCACTAGATTTAGAGAGCTGGGTTTGTGCTTGAAATAGAGCATAAGCAGAGTTTAGACACCTGTATGTTAGAAAATAATCAAAAAAAGGTGATACTCCACCAACTGTCTCATCATGAAGAATCTAAAACCTTATAAGTAGATATTATTTTTAAAGTTTCCTCAATGTCTGAGTGTGGCTGGAGCCTCTTGTGTCTTGCTAAGCTAAACAGCTGTCAGAATGCAGCTTTGGGTCACCTAAATTCCACCCATTGTCACCTAACACACAAACTGATTTCAGTCCAGCAGTGACCACTGTGCAGTGGATGGAAGCTCTAAGCAGAGCTGGTATTTTCTATCATGCTATTAGAGTACTCTCCCAGGGATATAAAAGATGTTAATTTTATTTTACCTGATGCCTAAGGAGTTTCAAGGCAATATCACACCCTCCCTGGAGAGTGACCCAGCTACCAATATAGCCCTGTAACCACATAAACGTGGTATTGTCATTGCTAGTAACTTGTATTAATTCTGCAAGGCCTTAGCATGAAGACTCACTGAGCTTTAGTTTTCTGAGCTTGCCTTGTCCCACCTGAAGCTTTGTTTCAGCTGTAACAGCATCTGTCAAATGACAGCCTAACTTTGTACAGTTGTGTGCTGTACTGCCTATAGTTTAAAATAATTCTGATATATTTCTGTGGTTAATGGCTAGTAAGTAACCAAGTAGTTATTTTGTATGGAATGAATTACTATTTAATTTTAATTTTAGATGCCCATCCTTAAACAAATACAACCTAAAGTGTTGTGCAAAACAGGTTTTAGGGATAAGAGAAGAAAGAACAAATATACAGTGTGAGTAAACACACATTATATATAAATAATTATTGGGCTGTAATGTGGAATTTGCAGACAGTGAAGAAAAAACAGCAAGTAGAATGTTTTTGGAAATTCTACTCAGGATCAGGGTTGTATCGTGGGAGGTGTTATGCAAACAGAAAGTCTCTGCTGTGCTCAGTGGCAGGACTTCCAAACTGAACTTCAGTAAGAATCAACTTAGAAAAATGTCTTTGCTCAGACTGAACTAATCGAATGGATGCATGAACTACTGGATGAAATGTAATGGCCTGTGTTGCGCTGTTCAAAGTAGATTATCTGGCTGGCCCTTTTGGCCGTAAAGTCTATGACACATAAATTTATTTTTATGCTTAATAAGAATTTAATCTTCCAAGCTGTGAGTGGTCCTTCGTTTAGACAGCTGCTCTAGCGCTTTTGGGTAGAATATAGAGGCAATCTAAGAGAGACTGAAAAGTTAGAAATGTGTGATTCAGCCACTCAGTGTTCAGGTCGGTGGTTTGGCTAGCTACAGTTTTCAGAGAAATGATTGGCTGTAGAAAAATAGCAGGAAATCTGCTGGATGACTGATTCTACTCTGGTCTTTGGCATTGGAGCATAATTAAAAATACGTGAAGTTCTGAAAATGCTATAGGTAAAAAGCAGTAATAATTGCAGTTGCTACGTGACTTTGAATGGAAGAGAAGGAGAATCGTTATCATCTGTGGCTTAGAAAAGAGTCAAGGGGTGTCTTACATGGTCTCTCTGTTAAATCAGGAGGCACTGTTGAAGGTAATGGTTTTATCTACAGTGATCACATTTTTCTCTTTGTTATGGTGTCCTGAGGGGTGGTTGTAAAACTGCCTTTTTCAGGCTCCAGCATTATCAGAAATATAATAATTTTTTACAGCTGGGGAAACTTTTCACTTGGATTTAGGTATTGACTTATGGTCTTCTCAGACTTTCATCACTATTGCAGTATATAAAGAGTAACAATTACAAATATCTGAGTCAATATACAAATACGAAAAGTAAATCCAATTATTTAAATATATGTTTCAAATCAGTTGTAGGGTGTGTAATTTACAGTAGTTGAATATGTTGGTAGTGCAGCTATAGTAATCTGGTGAGTGCAAGCATATGTGAAAGAAGTGCTGTACTCCTCTTCCAGTCTGTTTCTTCTTGATGTGTTTATTAAATGTATATTTCTCCCCTTTTTACCATTCATTTAAAAATTGTTATAATTTTGTTTTGTAAAAATTTCAAATGTATTATGCATTGAACAAATACATTGGAATGTCCTTTTTAAATTAATCATTGATTTTCATGGATTTTCTGTCTTTTGCCTCTGTGTTTTGGCTTAAGCTGACTTTTATGAGCTATGTAAGGCCTTACCTTGAAACCTCAGGATTTGGCGGTTTTGGATTAAAGAATGCCACTTTATTCATTTTCTCTTCATGCATCGCCTAGGAAAAATTTTTGAAGACCTTCACAGGTCATATGAAATTAACTCCTCCCCTTACCCTTCTAAAGTTCCCATTGAATTAAATGATAAGCACAGAAAGATAAGTAAATTTTCTTCTAAGCACACCTAGGGGGATGTAATTAGACCCAGGAGGCCTCATGACAATATATTTATGCCAGTTCTAGGTGCAATGTTTTTCTTTTGATTACTGAATTGTTTTGGAGCATATGCAAATGGGAATTCACTTCTGGGGGAAAACCAAACCAACCTTACTATCCTTATCAGAAGTGAAAATATTAGAATATTCACCCTGCTGAACTTTTGAACTGAAGGCTAAAGTGATCTGAAGCACAGACATCAAGCTGGCATGTCTAAATTGGTTGTCAAGCAAGTTTGATGGGATATTCACTTTCTGACTGCAGTGTGGGCTCCCAGCATGTATCAAGTTAGAGAAGAGCCGCTTGTTTCCTGTAGGTAGCTGAAAACTATTTTAAACCAGTTCACCTGTGTGACACTTACTTAAGGTGATTAAATACTTACCTGGGAGGGAGATATCATCTTTCTGTATATGCCATCTAGCTGTATAACTGGGTCCACTAAGGTGCTTTCTATGAATGGGTTTTATGTCAGAATAAACAATTCCTGGAGTGTAACAAACTTTTCATATTTTTGCAAGCAATGTTCTTGGCACATGTTTATTTCATTACATGATAAGTTCTCTAGGAATGATACTCGAATCTCTGCAGTAATGCCAGCCACCAACACTCTTGGTTCTCGGTTCAGATTAGGTTTCTCAAGAGGACAGTTAGTAGTTGAACTTATTTTTCAACAAGTAGCAAACTCTAGAAATGCTTTTCTCCTAATTAGAATTTCATGCTGCTTCAAAAATTTCACTTGTAGTGCTTAGATGTAGTCATTCGTGATTTGTGGTAATGTTAATAAAAAGGATTTTAAAAAAAAAGTTTAAATTACATTTAAACTGAAAAAGTGCTGCATTTCTTAATTACAGTGTCTTACTGAAGTTTTTTTAACTCAGTTGGAGCTTATTGCCAGCAATGAAGTTTGTTCCTAGCAAGTTACTTTTTTCCCCCTTTATGTTAATAGACCTAAACCTGTCCAAGTCCCTGTGTCTTCCTGATTAAGAATGGCTGCAAGAACCATTTTCTCTAACAAAAATTACCTGAGGGGCATTTCTGTAGCCTGCAAGAACAAAATCTTAAAACAGAAAGGAAAATAGTACTCCTGTATATAGTGTTATTCTTTCAGTTCCTAATCACCATAGCTACAGAGAATGTTACTAAGAGCTGACATTGTCCATAAACCTGGAAGAAATGTTTAAAGAGTGCATCCCAAGCTTTATTTAACAGGCATTTTTAAACTGACAATATAAAGAAGTGAATAGACCCCTTGTACTTTGCTGAGCAAGATTTATACTGCAGTTGGTATCGACTGATGTCTTAAAAGAGCTGAGATTCATAGGATCAGACTAAACCATTCATTCTTCATTACTGTTTTCAGCTGAGGATTATGAATTTGGGTCTGCCAGGCAGGAAGGCTGTACTGTGTACATTGACCAGCTGCTTAGAAAACTCGGTGATCTCTCATGAAGTTGAATGCTCAGTGTATAGCTATAAAAGGAGATGAGCAAGTTGATTCGGACTAATGGTTTTCATTTTGTGAACTAAAATTAAATGGTAGGAATATCCTAGAATTAAAATTATTTCCTCTCTCTGCCGGTAAGTTGAAGGTTTTTGGCATTCCCTTAAATTCCAAATGTCTAAATATTTCAAAAATCAAACAAACAACACCAGCACAAGCTATTCCTGAGAACTTTTCTTGAAGAGTTTTTATTTTCAACTGTTACCGAATGATTGTTTTGGGAATGAAAAGATGGCTCTTTTCTGTGCTCTAAATAAATGCATTTGGTGCAATTTCCAATCTATCATGGTGTTAATGTCTTCACTGCTCACTGCTGTGAGAGTCTTGCGTGCAAATCCGTGAATGTTGCTTAACCTAAATCTACTCTTTGGAAGTGGATTTTTTGCTTGTATGGATAATTTGCAGTGCTTCACTGAGCAGAATCTACAGCATGAATTAGCTGTATGGCCAAATTGTGCCCATGGAGGGTAAATTATTAAAGCCATGGGTTACTTTACATGTTTGCTTTGCCAGGTGGAAGAAACTCTTAATAAGCATACACTTCTGAACTAGTCTGGTTGGGATGTTTGCAAGTGACTGGTGAAATCTTAACTTCCTAGGGGGAAGAAAGCATAAGGTTTCTGTTGGCCATCAGTCCTGCTTGACTCATGATTTAGAACCGTTGTTAGCGCTGAAAGGAGTCCAGCCTGGTCGCTGGAGTCACAGGGTGGCTTTGGAATAGGAAAGGGAGGGATAAAAGCATCAATATGTTTGTTTTCTGCATGGATGAACTGATTGCAGAGTAGTGAGCTAAGCAGGACGTGGGCTGTAGGCTGTGAGCATCAGATAGAGCCATCAAAAGCCTAGAAAAACAAATGGGCTTGTGGGTGACATCTAGGGGACTTTGTTTATGAGTCATGGCTGTTAGAAGACAAATGCCTAAAAAAAAAAATCCTGTATACATTTTCACTTCTGTGAATGCACAGAATCATACTATCAAAAGAATTGTCATGTTAAACCTGCCCATAAACCAAACAGTAAGAAACGATCATTTCAGGGCGTAGAGTTCCGCTATTCCAGGCTCCTGTTCCTATTCACAGATACTAATGAATGGGTGACTCAGCTCCACAATCATTTTCCCTTTGGCAGAGCAGGCCTTTCCATTTGTGTGTGCCCTCTCTGAGCAGGGCTTCAGTGGAAAACACTCCCTGGATGGGGTTTTAATGTCAGGTTTGCTCTTAGAAACAGGTTTAGCTTAATGGAAATATTCAGGAAAACTTCACTTTGTCATTGTCACTTCTTGTGTGTTCTGTGTTCAAGGAATTGGGAAGAGGGTAAATACTGGCAACGTATGGAGACCTGTCTGCTTCCTTCATCAGTCTGTGGGAACCTGAAGGATGCTAAAATGAGCAACAAAGAAATGGAGCATTTGGCTTCTTGTTCACGTCTGAATGCAAATCAGAAAGCGGCTTCCATTGCCACTCTTAAAAAAATATTGGAAAAAACATACTTCAAAATTATAAAGAAATGGGTGGAAGGATATAATAGTATTATTGCATAAACTAATTTCTAGAGGAGCTATTGTGGCAGGGGCTTAGTGCTCGTGGTCTCATTGCACAAGAATATGCAAGACAATATTTTTTGTCCTCAACAGTTTACAATTTAAATTATGAGATGATGTGATGAGTGAATGTAACAAAGGGGTACGTGATAAAAAAATAAGATGGAAAGGACTGTGACCATAAGATGTTTTTTTACATTTATGTGTTGTATAAATTGAGGTTTGAGGTGAGTTGTTAAAATAGATATTAATTATGCCCATAGTCTCAGCTGGCCACTTGCCTATCCAATATGAGCTAGCAACTGGGTACTGAGGAAGGATTTGAAATCAATGAATACAAAGTAGGAAAACACATGAAATCAAATTACATGCAAAATAACCCTGAGCTAAAGTCTGTGCCCCCCCTACTGTCTGTGTTCTCTTGCTGTCCACAAACAAAATTTTGAGGATCTTTGACAATGCAGAAGCTCTTGTATGAGCAGGAGCCCTCACTTTATGGCTCTTAATTTCAGGTTATCGATGTGCCTTTGCAGCAATAGTAAATGGCACAGGAATGTGTGTGTTTCACACATATGTTGACAAGAAGGATGGTTTGCTGTCTGACAAGGCCTTCAGTCACGCTATTGCTCTTCTCAGTGTCCAGAAAGCTCTACTCCTTCCCTTGCCTGGAACTTCTCAAGAAAGAATAGCCCAGGTCTTAGTTCTATTGTTGTCCAAGTCAGCTTTGTAATATTTTTGTCAACTTATAAAACACCTTTTTATTAGCCTATATGGTTCGCTTTCCAAAGAAACACTTCTACAATGAAAGCATTTTGACATGCAGCGGCTCTGCTCCCATGTCCAACATAACTGGCCCATGCAGAAGGTTTATGGACTGCTCCAAAAGAAATGCTTTAGAAGCAGGTTTCTTTTTGCAGACCTTTCAGCTGTACCTTACTCAAGGAAAAAAAAGTCCTCAGTAGCTGGCAAGTCTAATTTGATATGAGAAAAAATACATTGGCTTTGAGTGACACTGGGCTAACACACATCATGAGATGACATTTCTAATTTGTCATTTCAGCTATGTTAGCTCTTAGGCGTCAGCTCATAATTATTTATAAAGATTATTTTAATCTATTGGGTTTTGGTGCACTAAATTACATTTATGAGTGATCGCAAGGGCATCTAGAGCCTGGATTTCTTAGCTTGTTGCAGTCTGAGTAGAAATAAGTAAACATTATGCACACAAACTAGTCAGGATGCCTTCTGCTTTGAAAGGCCTTCTGTTAGAAAGTAGCTCTGTAATTCAGATGAAAAGTACTGGAGCTACTTGCAATCTCAATCCCAGCTCTAATTCTCATAGCATAGAATGGCAATTACGAGCTTGATATATTGCCTATTCTGTATATTGTTTATTCTGATGGGCAAATCTTAAATTTTCATTGTTATTACTGCTGCTTTTTACTCCCCGAGCATTTTTAATTGAAACGAGTTTTTGCTATCTAATGAAGCTCAATGAGTGAGTCCTATACCTTCCTAGTCCATACTTAATCCCTGACAGCTGTAACTGGCTGTATACTTTAGGAAAGGAAGAAAACAAGTGGGCAGTGATCCTTTTCTGGGCAGTCCATGAATTTTTAAAGCAATTTTTGGAAGTAATTTATATTTTTTACCTTGACATTCTTGTGTTCTAATGATGTGATTATGTATTATGTGAAAAAAGGCTTTCTTTTTATTGTTTTAAGCTGGGTGCCTGTTTGTGTTGTGTTGTATGATGAGAAACAGCAGCTAACTATTCACCTTCTCAAAACAGTAGGTCCTAGCTGTCCTTGCTTTTCTGAACTGAAGAGTCTTATGTGTTTAATATATCTGCACATGGATATTCTTCTATGCCTTTCATATTTCTTCATCCCGTGTCTTTCTTGTGTGGGGTTTATTTCTGCCCTGGACTTCAGTTTTCAGTCCCAGTGCTCCAGAGACTTGTTTGATCACTGTTGTAGTACAGCTAATGAGTCTCACTGCACACCCAGAGGCACGAGTTCACATCATGTGTTGAAGCTGCACCAAGGCTTCAGCCAGCGGGCTCTGTTGTCATTGAGTACCTGGCAATTTTGGCCAGGGGTAACCAAAGGTGGCTGGACACCATGCAGAGAAAATTACTCTCTTAGGTTTTCTTGGCTCCAGAAATAAATGCCTCAAACACATCTGCCTGGTAAGCATCTGTGCTCGAGACTGACCTGCCTGAATATTTATGAGGGTATATAGATCAGTGAAATATCTAGGCGATGCAGTGGAGGCGAGTAATTCTGTAACTAAGAGTTCACAACAGCACATATTTTTCCTAATTTAAAATCTCATATTGTTCTAATATTTACCAATAAAGAAAACAAACATGTCTTGTAACTAGAATATATATGTAGAAGGAGGTAGTAAATTAAACAGATATAATAGGAAGGATTTTTCATAATATTGTTTTTCATAACAAATCTAAGGCATTTTAAACTTTGTCATACTTCCTGATGAATGTTGAGATTAATACAATAACTTCATTTATATGAAGTATAATCTAGGCCACTACATGGAGCCCAGAGTACTCTGTTTCAAACATTTCAGGTATCTTCTGCCTCAAGCAAAAGCTATCAGCTGTAGTAAGAAATCTACCTCTAAAAAGAAAGGATCTATTAAAAAAGATGCTTAAAAAAAAAAAAGAGAGAGATGTATTCTGTCTTCACTTCTAGCTCTCAGAAAAAGGATAAATATAGGGCATCTAGGCTTCTCTAAATTGTTAGATTTTTTTTTTTTCCCCAGAAAATTGGTTGTAGGTGTGACAAACACGATTTATCTTCTCTCTGAACTGCATACAGGTACTTGATTGATTTCAGTGTTGTGAAAGCCAAAGCCAGCCCCATTTTATCACCATACTCCTCTATGAGAGATCTTGAAGATTAGATGAAATACCCCAAATATAAACAATTGTTATAATTACTGATTGACCAAAGAGTAGGATTGTGTATACTTTGTAAACACTTTCTCTTGTTCTGAGCATCACTGATCTCATAGTCTCTAAACACAGGTACTTAAGGTTCACAAATGTCTTTGAATGCTGTTTTGTATGCTAGTCCTGTGATTTTACAGCCAGAGTGAAACCCTGTCTTCAGCAAATTTCATATACTAGCTTATGTGCTGCAGCAAATTATTTTGCTTTGATGCCATAAAACTGGTCTATTTCATATTTTAATAATTATTTTATAATCATAATGAACTGTTAACAATTTGTAATGTTCAAAATACTGCATAGCCGAAAAAAAAAGCAATCAAAATGTCTTTTTCTTGACAGATTTGGTTGACTAAGGAATAAGAGAACTCCCATTTCAGTCAATTTTTCTTTTTAAGGCGACATAATAATTTATGACAAACAGTTTTGGGTATCCAAAATGGGTACCTGGGTACTTTATTCATCTTTACATGGTGACAGAGCTGTCTTCCCCACTCTAGATGTTCCTCTAATGTGTTAGGCTTAGGAGACATGCCTGGAGCTAAGCAACCAGCATATTCTGTTTCCTGTTCTACTCTTCCTAGCCACTGAAGTTTTTATTTTCAGAGCTACCGGTTGAATATGTTCAAGAAACTTCATGAGCACTGAAAACATGTTCAGAACAGTATTCTTGTCACTTAATTGATTTCTGCCATTCCAGAATTTCTTTAAAGTAGAGAATTTTTTCCCCCCAGTTTTAGATGGTACTTTCAGGAACAGAAGCTTGTTAGAGAAATGGAGTCGCGTAAGGAAATTTATGATCCTTGAGCAGGCTCTCAGTTGTTTGGCTTTTACCTTTTGCTTCTGATTCGGAATGAGCATTCAAAGTGTTGCTTTGTGTTTCTCTACAGGTAGATCAGTAAGCAAATGCTTTTGTTCCTGACAAAAGGCTGAAGAAGAATAAAAATTTTGTTTCCTGTAGTCGCATTTTAGCTTTCAGTTCCAGGGACACAGCATCAAAGACCCTAAAAGATACCAAACAAGAAAGTCAGAAAGGCAACATTTTTTTTAACCTTACTCCTTTGAGTAATGTCTACACTAAAGGGAGAGTGTTTCCATTATCCAGGAACCTCAGCCTTTGTGGGAAAGGAAGTGTTCCCTCTGCCTGCTGAACAGTATGAAGGCTGGGGAGCTGCCCTGCCTTTGACTGGGGGTGCTTTTGTATGCAGAGTCAGTCACTTGCTTTTCCTTTTCAGAGTAGGCATATGTGAGATAATGGATCCAAATCTCACTGAATCATTGATGTGGGTTGGAACAAACTCACTATAAGTGTGTGTGTGTGTGTTTGGGGTGAGCTGGGCCTAGACCTGCAGGCACGTGGCCAGGCCTGCACACAAGGCCTGCTGCGAGCAGGGGGGCTGCAAATACACACTTTGGCGTTTAAAGCTCCGAAGGGCCGCAGCTTCTCCAGCAGTACCAGACTTTGGTGTTGACACTGTCCTTGCCTGCTCTGTTCCTCGCTCCGTGTCTCTGTGATGCTTTGAGGAAATACACAGCTCTCCTCTTGCTGGGCCACGTCGGGCCGGCAGCGGGCAACACAAGCGCTCATGTTTCACTTCCAGTTCCTCCCAAACTTGAATTCCCACCTAACAGGGGGAAGGGAAAATGAAAGCCTTGGACTGCTGCAGCCTGAGGCAAGCCTGAAAACCATGTGGCCTTGGCTGCATATGGAAAGCTGCTAATTTCATCATGTTTTTGCATATGCCTGTTTTTCATCTGAAGTGACAACTTCTAGGAAGAGCATGACATTATTGCAAATAAAGGAGAGTTGCTTGTAGGGCTGTTTAAATGTTAAAATAATGCGTTTCTACAAGGTGAGTGAATGGGAAATGACTAATGAAACCACGAGCTCCTGTGCCAGCAGTGAGCAGAGGTACCCTCATATGGGGACACACTGGAAATGTTGGGACAAGAGTGAGCAGAACTCATTTATTTTCCCTTCCAAATAAATGTATCAGATTCATGTTGTCTTAGCAGGCAGAACCCCACTGCTGCTTTTGGTGCTGTCCCGCTGAACATCACCTGTCTTGCCACTCAAAGACCTTACTGCAGAGCCCACGACAGTTTGTGTTCAGTTTGAGATGTGGCCATGAATTTCCCTGGTGATTTGTGGCAAATGGCCTCTCTGCCTTACCTACAAGATGCAGGGAACCATCCCTCCTCAGCCCAGTTCTGGCCCGCTTGTATCAGTCTATATCACAGGTACTGTATCTCCTGTAGAGACGACTGTCTCATTTGGTTTCTCCAAGCTTGCCTGCAATGACAATGAGCAATGAGATTTTTCTTTCCAGGCACATGATGTATAAAAGTGTATTTTACTGGGGCAATAACCTTGGATTATAATAGAAACAAATATTACAGATGGCCTCCTGTAGCATCCTGATGCTAAAAGTTTTGGGTGTTTGGGACACTTCTAGTTGCTAATTCTGTTGTGTTCTGTATTTTACATTGATCCAGAAATGCTAGATTTCCGTCTGCCATTTGATATTACCTCCAAATCTCCACGCTTCCAGCGGTGTACCTGGATTGTTTCCCACTCCCCTATCACAACACATCCTCTGGACCAGGTATGGTCTGTATGTAAGGGCTGCAACATGGCATACATGAGGTAGGAAATGAACTCTTCCTTCTGACTGCATGGATGGTGCAGGCTGCTCCTGCTTCGAGTTCATTCTTCTATTCTGCTGTTTACTGTAATAGTCAGTCCAAACTCAGCCACGAAAAATCTATCATGAACAGCTCCACCCCACTCCTTCAGACTGTGAAAACCTCCATTTAAGTTATTTGCAGTGTTGTGGGTATCTAATTATTTTGAATGTTCTCTTTATCTGTGCTTGCATTCCCTCTTGGTGCAGCTGGCATGGCTGTGTCTGAGGCTTAGGGAAGGGGATCCTAGATGGATGCTTTTGACTAGCTCAGCTGTTCTGTTTATTTCAGTTTCCAGCACAAAAGGTCTGAAAATTGGTTAAATACCTAATGAATTTCTTCCCTAACCTAGAGAGATGAGGCAGGGACATGCAGGCCAAAACAAGAACCAGGCTCAGTGTGGGGATGCCAGCTTCTAGTAAGACATCATAGAATATTCTGAGTTCGAAAGGACCCACAAGGATCACTGAGTCCAACTCTTAAATTTCTTTAAACGTGTCCAAGATTCAATTACTTAAACTGTCTAAACTAACTTATCACCCAAGTCTGAGGGGATTCACAAGTCTGAAAGGAAAACTGTTTTTTTTATGGACTGGAAAAAATCATAGGGAAGAAAGGTCCCAGAAGGAAAAGTGCAACATGACTGCCTCCAAGGAGGAAAAGGAGATGTATTTATCTATCTTAGCAGGTTTGATTGGCTTGGTCTGAAAAGCAGGAAGGGAGAACGGGAGATGACCCCTGAGATATGGGGCCAAAAATGCAACGTCAAGAATGTGACATTTCTAACAAAGAACTAGGGGAGAAGAAGACAGAGGATGAATTAAGGTTTTGATTTTATTTGCGCTAAGCTGGGGATTTCAGGAAACTTCTCAGAGAGAGCTGCCAGTGAGCACAACCCGAAGTTTTTCAATGGCTGAAAATTTTCTGAATCTTAATGAGATGGCAGCAAGGTCATTATTTATGATGCCTGTGGTGCATAGTTCAAAAGAAACTGGAACATAACGATGAATTCACTACACTTTCAGAGAAAGAGGGGATAAATAGCTCAAAAACCCATGCTATATAGCTTCATAAAATGATGCCCTGGGCCCTTTTGGCAGAGCTTGTAACTTGTGATCCTGCATTTTGCCTATTTTGTTAGGAAACCTTGAGACTGGTCATCGTCTTGCAGAGAAGGCTGTGTAAGGCACATGAAGGACAGGAAGGTGATTTGGGACAGTCAGCATCGCTTCACCAAGCGAGTTCTTCCTGACCAACCTACTGGCCTTCAAAGATGGAGTGATTACATTGGTGGACAAGGGAAGGGTTACACATGTCAGCCATCTGGACTTTTGTAAAGCTTTTGACAGTCCTTCCCAACATCCTTCTCTCTAAATTGAAGAGAGATGGATTTTATGAGTGGACTATTAGATGGATAGGAAAGTGGCTGGATGGTCACATCCAGAGAGTAGTGGTCAAAGGCTGAGACTCCCAATGGACAGCACTGACAAGTGGTGTCTCACAGTGGTCTGTACTGGGACCAGTGTTTGTTCATTAGTGACACAGACAAAGCCTAGAAAGCAGTTGTATCCTGGCTGCATCAAAAACAGTGTGGCCAGCAGGCTGAAAGAGGGGGATTCTGCCCCCTCTGCTCTGCTCTGGTGAGACCCTACCTGCTGTGCTGCATCCAGCTCTGGGGTCTCCAGCACAGAAAGGACATGGACCTATTGGACCGAGTCCAGAGGAGGGCTACCAAGATGATTAGAGGGATGGAGCACCTCTCCTATGAGGGAAGGCTGAGAGAATTGGGATTTTTCAGCCTGGAGAAGAGAAGGCTTCGGGGTGACCTAATTGTGGCTTTCCAGTACCTGAAGGGAACCTACAGAAAAGATGGAGATGAACGTTTTAAAAGGACATTCAGTGACAGAACAATGAGGTATGGTTTCAAAATGAAAGAGAGTAGATTTAGATTAGACATTAGGATGAACTTCTTTACTGTGAGGGTGGTGAGGCACTGGAACAGGTTGACCAGAGGAGCTGTGGATGCCCCATTCTTGAGAGTGTTTAAGGCCAAGCTGGATGGAGCTCTGAGCAGTCTGGTCTAGTGAAAGGTATCCCAGTCCAGCAGGAGTGTTGGAGCTAGTTGATCTTTAAGGTCCCTTCCAACCCAGGACATTATATGATTGCAAGATTATATGACGTATGTGAAATCAGCTTTGCTTTCCCCTGCCCAATGAGCACTTGGGACATTTTAGAGGTTTTATTTGGTTTGCATTTCTCTTTGGTGGCTCCTGAGCCCTGCAGATATGGCATCAATTTGTCCCTTTTTCTCCAGTCCTGCTCAGTTCTGCTCAGTGGGACGACAAGAGGATTAAAATTGGATTAAACTTGGGTAAAGTGCCATGGTGCTAATAATAAATGCAAGAAAGAAGAAAATTTCAGATATAACGTATGAAAAGGTGGAGTGGTAAGGCGGGAAATACAACTGTACTTTTGGCTGGAAATTCCGACAGGTCTGTCAGTCAAGATGAAATCTCACATTACACACTCCGGTGTTTGTACTCCAAAAATTCCCCTAATTGCTTTGCTGAAATCCCTATGAATTGTTTTGCAGATTACATTGAAATCGTTTCTCTCCATGTCAAAATATTTTTTGCTAATAATGGACATTTTTACACAGGAAATGAGTAATGTACTATACATTTGAAATTTTTAAAGGTGAGTTTATGGAGGCAGGATGTAATCTGCCAAGGAGAAGTGAGGTTGTTACCTGCAGTCCTCTGATAAATGTCATGGGGTGTTTAGCAACCCTGGGAGGGCAGGTCTTTGCAGTGAACTCTTCCTTGTGGATTCAAATTAATTTTGAAGTATTTGCACCAGTGTTTGTCATATTACAGATTGAAATTCATTGCCCAACAATCTTTGAGCAGGCTTTCCTTGTCCCTGTCAGGATTTACTAACGTCAGGCTAATTGCTTTCTTACTGTTGGAACAGGGAGAATGATGGTTTTTTGGGGGTACTTTGCACAGCTTCCTGCCTGGAGCAGGACTTGATGTGTGGGGTTTGGAAGGATTTTCTGCTCTCTAACCTTCACCAAGAGCTTTTCACAGAAGTCCTGTGGGAAGTAAATTCGGTCAGTCATGATTTTCCAAACATCCAAATATTTTTAAAGCATGAGTACTAAGCTATTGGCAACTATTGAAAATGTGCTACTGTATAAAATGCATTTCAGGGGACCAAACTATTTTTCACAATTTCTGGTAAATAATTAGAAAATTGTCTATGCTGCTTAACTAGGCCACAATATGTTTCAACTTTTATGAAATGGATATGTAAAAGCCTCAGATATTGCTTACATTAAAGAATTGGGCTGTTGAGCTTTTCAATAACCGCAGCATCAACAAGACTCAAAATATAAATAATTAGTTGAATTGGCAGACACTTGGCTGAATTGCAAATTTAATATAATTTAATTGATTCTCCACATAGCTGGCACACATTTATATTTATTTGAGTAGAGAAAGGAGAGAGAGCAGAGATGGGAAGCCCTTCCTTAAAGTAAATCAGATTGTTTTTTACTTAACTTTCTCTAGGAATGCTGGATAGTTTAATAGAAATTGTACCCCAATGATTACAATAAAAAAAAATTGCACTATTAAAAATAATCAGCACCTGGGTTTTATTTCTGAGCATTTGCCTTGTATGTTCATATAAAACAGTCTGAACAATAGAAACCAGCATGTAATTATTGGTATTTAAACACTGTTATAACAAAACAATAGCTTAAATGTGAAATCAATGTTTAAAATGAATATATATTTATTCTCATTGGGGTTCTCATTTAGGATAATCCTGTTTGGCTGTAATCTTTCACTACACTGAGGTTTTTTTTTAATTTTCCAGTTGACTCTAGGCTTACAAAAACCCAAAGACTGAAGTGCTTTGTGCAAATTGTGTATGCCTCTCTTTATTATTATTGTTGGAAAGTTTTAGATGCAGAGAAATTCTCATCTGTTGAAATTAAAAGTTTTGGGCAAATCTTTCAAAGGCTCCTCAGGTTTTGGCTTGGTGTGTACAGCAGAAAGTCTGAGGGAGCCTATGATGGCACTGTCACATATGCTAGTTTAATGAAACCACAGGTCAAGCCTCATGGTTCTGGTTGTTCCTGTTAACTCCTGTTAGTCTGTTTGAAGAATTCATTTAGAGAATTTCAATTTCTAGCAATTTGTGGACCAAAACCCCCCTCCCCAACCATACAGAGAGTATAGGAGCTTGCTTTTGTAGTCTCCTTTCTTGGACAACTTAAAATCACTCCATGGACTCCTTAGGGCTCTAGAGGCTGCAAATTGGAAGCACATCATCTCATTTATACATGCAGTGTGAAATATTGATCGCATAGTATTGTGGCTGGGGCACTGCTGGGAAATCAGGCATCTCAAGGAACGGAGGTTTAACACCGGATATTTGCAGCAATTATCTCACTGGTTTTTTTCTCCTGTGCCAAAGAGATTCATAGTTGTTCCAGCTCATGCTTACAATAGGCAAAACTCAGTGGTGAAATATGAACTATTTTGTTAAGCAGAGGGCTTTTTTTCTGGCCAGCCTCATTATAAAGGTAAGATGGTGCAGTAACAGATATGTAAGAACAGGCAATTGCTCCTAAACAGATGCTTGTTTTCATGGCATTGCAGCTGAGCAATTAACACAGCTTGTTTCCTGGGTGACACCAAGGTCACAATTCTAGCCTAAGGGACATTACTTACTTGCCGATACACACACACATATATATATATATATATATATATATATATATATATATATATATATGCATACATACATACATACATACATACATACATACACACATACAGACATACAGCCAGACAGACGGACACAATTTTATTCTACTCAAAATATATT
>JAWMRA010000113.1:90547250-90567342 GCA_035584735.1 Pseudotriccus pelzelni | reverse complement strand
TCACAATTCTAGCCTAAGGGACAGTACTTACTTGCCGATACACACACATATATATATATATATATATATATATATATATATATATATATTTACTGAAAAGGATTGCAACTTGGGCCCAAAATGACAGATGAAATTGTTTTTTATATACTGGTCACATTAATATCTGGAAAAGAGCAATAACAGATATGAAACTCCTACATGAATTTCAAAAGGCAGCTTTCTTTTGCAGCCCCCTATGGATCAGATTTGAGGTCATTAAGTCATTAGCAGGCAGCAGGGAGATTGTAATTTTGCTTTTCTTCAACCTAACTATTCCACCGTGCAACCCCTTTTCTACTCACGTTGCCACTTCTACTCGAGTTGATTACTAACATGATCTCTGAATAAACCTACTGGTTATACAAGAAAAGATGAGCATCTGAGTAAAGCCGTTAAATCTACAGTTATAAAATTATCTCCCTGGACTTAATTATCACTATCCTACTGGATGCTCTCATTCTACGCTTGCTTATCCCTCAGCTTCCTTCTCTTGTTTGATAATACAGCTTCTCATAATCCACACAAGCCTTGCAATATATTTCACTCACTGACATTTCGCTTTGTTGTTGATATTCATCCCTAGGTATCACAAATGCCTGTCAATTAATCAGTCATCAGTCTGCAGAGTGCTATTAGAGCCAGGGAATAAGCACCTGGCTTTCAAATGAGGCAGCATTTATCAATTCATGTGACTCTCACTATGAAAAAAGAGAAATTGTACTCTGTCATTGCCAGCAGCCTTCAGGGTGATTATACTACAAGGCAAACTCTGGACCAGATTCTTCTGGATCTGTTGGAGATATCTTACAACTTCAATGAGTTTTGGCTCCTTCTAGCTTTGTCTGTTGTGATCCATTTATTATTCTGCCTCATGATTAAAAAAACCTTGGAATCCAATGTGGCCTTTAAATGCTGTTTTGAAAATTATCATTTCCATGAATTTTAAGAAGATGAGCTGGCTGAAGCAACTGCAGAAATATTGTAGGTTAGTTTTTCTTCAGATTATGGAAGAAATTAAAACCAAAAAAACATTTATGGTAATCCTCCCCCTACTTTTCCATGCACAGTTCCATGCTTTCCTTCTGTTCTATGCACTGGAGTTTTTTTCCTAATGGAGACAGCCTGTTTCTTCAAGAATGAGCAGGCTTCTGAAAACCAACAGCAGTGATGAGCATGAAGAAAGTGTGAGCTGCCTGATACATATACCACAACAACTGGGGCAGGGCCTTCCTTCTGCTGCTTGTTCCCACCAGGGTTAGCTGTGTCAAAGGAGAAACCAAGAAAGCATTTCTCTCTCCTGCAAGAAATATCAGTGTATTCTGCTTAAGAGAGCAGTGAGTAATTTTCTGATCCCAGTCTCCACTCATCCATTTGCTTAGAAGCCCCAGATACTTGAGAAATGACTGGCTATAACTGAACAGGGGTGTCCATGTGTAGCAAATACATTTTTATTAGTTGTCTAAACATTGTTATTCTCTGTCCATGTTCATGAGTGGTGTCATAATTAGTGGTGAAATATTTGTTTCCCCAAGATGCATTTCAATTTTTACATAGCCACACCCCTTTTGGAAGTCCTTCTTTGGTCTTTCCACGTCTTCATCATCTTGACCTCAGTTCTTGAGCAGGTACAGCAGGTACAGCATCATGGTGTCCCACCACCGAAAACTGTTACATCTGTTCTTTATTTTATCTGGTTTGGGTACACAGAGCTTAGTTTACACCTTTGTTTGAGTACATCCTAACCAAATTCTCTAGGACTTCTGTAAGATCATATTGTTCTTTATTTGGGCATTCCAGGATACTGTGAGTAAAGTTTCTATTTCTTCTATCAGCAGAGAGACCTCAACAAATTGGAGGACTGGGCACCAACCATATGAGATTCAAAAAGGGAAAGTGCTGGATTCTGCACCTGGGATGGGGCAATCCTGGATGTATGTACAGACTGGGGGATGAGATGCTGAAAAGCAGTGCCGTGGAAAGGGACCTGGGGGTTCTGGTTGATGGCAAGTTGAACATGAGTCAGCAGTGCCCTGACAGCCAGGAGGGCGAACTGTGTCCTGGGTGGCAACAGGCAAAGCATTTCCAGCTGGTCCAGGAAGGTGATTGTCCTGCTCTGCTCTGCACTGGGCAGCCTCAACTTGAATACTGTGGCAGTTTTGGGCACTACAGTAAAAGAAATATATGAAGCTCTTAGAGAGTGTCCAAAGGAGGGCAAAGAAGATGGTGAAGGGCCTTGAGGTGTCCTGGTTATGGGTGAGGGTAAGAATCCAAGACCAGCGGGTCCTTTTCCTAAGTTGCAGCTTCCACGTGTTTAGTCCTGGAAGAATAAGACACAGACACAACGTGCAGGGTGAAGGTCAAAGCTAATCTGGTTTATTGGAACAACATGGTGCATTTATAAGGGCTGAAGAGGGGAAGTCTGGGATGGGAGGATACCTGGACCTAGGATTGGTCAGGTAACATGACCCACAGGGGAAGAGGAAGGTGGTCCCAAGACCAGGACCCAGGGGATTGGTCAAGGGCAACGATTTCCCAGGTAGCCAGTCCTGCAGAGGGGCTGCCAGCATCTCTCCAGAGAGAGAGATGTGTGTCCTTGAACGCAGGGGAAAGGTCACAACACCATCTTCCAGGCAGAAGATTCAAGAAGGATATCTTTGGTTTCTTTCCACTCTCTGAATTCTTCTACAGTCCTGAGCCTATCCCCAACATTGAGGGGAAGCTATATGAGGAGCAGCTGAGGTCACTTGGTATGTTCAGCCTGTAGGAGACTGAGGGGAGGCCTCCTTGCAGTCTGTAACTCCCTCGTAGGAGAAAAGGGGGGGGTAGGTACCAATCTCTTCACTCTGATGACCAGTGACAGGACCTGAAGGAATGGCCTGAAGTTGTGTTGAGAAGTTTAGGTTGGATATTAGAGAAAGGCTCTTCATTCAGAGCATGGCTGGGTGCTGGAACAGGCTCCCCAGGGAAGTGGTCACGGCACCAAGCCTGACAGAATTCAGAAAGCTTTTGGACGATACTCTCAGGCACATGGTGTGACTCTTGGGGATGGTGCTGTGCAGGGCTAAAAGTTGGACTCGATAATCCTTGTGAGTTCCTTCCAGTTCAGCATATTCTGTGATTCTGTGAAGTGCTGTGCTAGATCTGTTCAAGTGTAATGTAGAGTTTAAGAGATACTGAGATTTATATAGGTGCTCAGATTTACCAACTCAGGGGAGACTGTAAAGCATTTGCTAGGACCAGTAGCTTACAGTGTTTAAAAAGTGGAGTGACAGAAGTGTGAATAGTCTGCAGGTATTTCCTGAATCCTGCTTGGTGTACACAGGGCCCACGTACATGTTGTTGACATAACAATCAGGAGAAATATCTCCAGTTTCTCATTCACTGCTGTTGCAGCAAAGCTCGGGAGACTCAACCTCTGCCTGGTTGGTTAGGAGCCAGGGCTGGCTCTGAGCTTCTCAACAGGAGAAGCTGACCTCACCATTTTTGTTCAGATGTGGAATGGCCAGATTTTATCTCCAGAGAAGGTGCAAGTGGCATGGGAGGGGAGGTTGAGGCTTGTAAGAGCTTCATTGTTGTGCTGCTGTGTGGCAAACAGGAATGGATTGGTCTTAGGCCATCCACCTTCACGCAGGTATGAGCACAGGCAGGTGATGAAATTGATGGCTCTGCCTGCACTCAGGGCTGGCTCTGCTTTCAGCAAAATATTAGTTTAAATATACATATTTCTAACGTAAATGTGACTTAGTCCAGAGCAAACTTTTGATGTCAGAAATATAAGACGCTGAAAATTTTTTTTTTTTTTTAAACTTACTTACGAAATGTCTTTCTCAGAGGGAATGGTTTTTGAATGGAAATTCCTGGTCTGAAAGAGACAGAGGGTGAATTTAATTCCCATCTTTCTAATTTGGGTTACATGTTCTGATACGTATCGTAGACATTTTTGAGAAATATATATTCTCTGGGGTTTTTTCCAAATCACTTTTAATCAGGATGCAAGGAAAAAACCCAAACAGCTGAGACCTTTGAAAACCTTTTGCAAGACAAGAAAGTCATCTCATCCAGACTTATTTGGCCAGTCTACACTATCCCTTGAAGGTGTTTCAGTGATAAAATCTTTCTTTGAGCCTTCTTCAACTTTTGATTGTGGCAACATGGAACATTTACTCTTGATGGTATTTGGTGAATAATGTTACTTGATTAGTGCTCAAGCACTGGTTGCTGTAGGAATGAAAGCTTGATGCAGAAGTCCAAGGCAAGCAAATGTCAGTCGTGAAGTTGTCAGAATGAGGAAAACTAGATGTATAGTAAGCAAAGATGTAATTCAGATCCCTTCTGAAAGTCTTCAGTGCTTAAGTGTCGAATTTGTATGCGCATAAGAACTTTTTATCCATTTTGTGCTTCATCAATCTGGTTTTAGTTAATCCAGGACTGCAGCACAAAGGGAAGCAGCAGCAGGCACTGGTGTGTCTGTCACCACTGCCAGGAACTGCGTGTGCCCCACAAGCATTTAAAAGCTCTGACTGTGGCTGGAAGCACGACTTGAGAGTCGGGACATGTCCATACAGACACACATTACCTATATGTACATAGACACATGCATACAGCTTACACTGGGGGTGGAGGGAGCGCTGCTGCAGCTGTGCTGGCATTGTGTGTCTGCTGAGCCTTGCAGTAGAGATACAGACAGATGCTGCTTTTGTTACACTATTTCCTCAAACAGACTGACTGAGCTTTTGAAAGCATAATAGTACCTACTCTAGGGATTACCCTGGCAGAGCTAAGCTGGCTTTGAGATACAATTTGTATTTACTTATTTATTTGGCATTCATAACCAACATAGCTGTTTCAGCAAAGCTTTACAGGATAATCTTAACCTTGATAAAATGGCCACTGCACTGCTAACCTTTCCACAGTGCAGTGCCATATTTTAGACAAGGCTTACTCCATTTTTAATGGGATGTTCAATGTAATACTGCAATCTGTCAGTCAATAAAAATGCTATTTCCTCCCCAGGATACATCTGTTCTCACCTGTTACAACAGTATTTAAAAGATGCCAGTTGCATCATGTTTGTAAACAGTGCCAGATTGGGACTGCATGCTCCATTCTGTAGGATCATGTCTGTTGAGTGGTGTGGGCATCACTCAGTTAACCAGCTCCTGTTGTTTTCCCTGGTTTTCTGCTTGGCATTTCCTGCTGAGGAGACAGGTCCTGCAGGCAGCTTATTTGTGGCTCAGGGAAAAGACGTACTTTAGTGCCCTCATACCATATTTATTATCATCTCGCCCGCCTTGCAAAGGAAGCTGCAGACGTTGTGATGGATGGAAGATGACTTGACCAGTTTTGCTGTGGTTTCTGTAAGTGGACTTCTCCATCTTTGGGCAAAGAAAAATGGTGTAATTTCTTGTGGCTGTGCCACACAGCAGAGCTCTGATCTCCTGGCTCTTCACTGTCTCTGTAAATAACCATTGCCTTTTAAAAGAAGTTTTGCCTGATCAGGTACTGCAGTTGTTGTGCCACAATGTTTGGCAAGGGCTCAGAAGAGAACCTGCTTGTCACCCCTCTCACTCCTCTGGGGGGTGAAAGTACTGCAACATCAGGTTGGGGTCGGGGATAGCTTAAATCCCCCAAATAACGTAGTAGTAAATTATATATATATGTATACCCAGGGAAGGTGATACTAATGAATTCACACTAATAGAGAATTTTGTCATTTAAACTGAAATCTGATAAGAACCTACTTTTGATATTAATATGATTTTGAACTGTTTCCAGTGTATTATCCCTAAAGAGATATATTGTTAGATAAGAACGTAGTTGCACTCCCTGAAAAACAGAGTTCAGTATTATCTTCTTATTTGTTATCCCACTTCACTTGTCAATGCAGATCTATTCTGTCCCCATCCTCCTCATGTTCCTTTTAAACAAAGCTTCAAACAAATGAGTCAGTTGACATGATTTTCCTCCATATTGTCTGTGGCAATGTTTTCTTGGTGCCTGTGGCGAGGAGAACTTTCTCAGCCCCTTGTTGCCTCCTGTCTCTGTGGGAGCAGCTCTCGCTGTGGGGTTGGGGTATCCACCAGTGGCTACAAGTGGCTGTGGCTGGACCTTGCTCTGGCATGGCAGCACTGCAGAAACTGGGGCACAGGACCATGCCATGCAGCTCCCTGCTTGAAGGGCTGTGCAGAGACTGATGGAGGACAGGTATGGGCCTGATGACAGACCATAGTAATTTGTCTAATCCCCCACTGAATGCGTGGCACTAGGAACTGACTTCTTCTCCTTAATTAGATGAATGAACACAAAATGTGACTGTTCCCTACTGGCTGCTTTGTACTAAGTGCTGAAAAAATCCCAGAGATTAAATAACAGTTCCAGAAATCTTACTAGCTACTTACTGGGTTTCCACCTCCCCCCCTTTCTAATATGCAGTGAAGATATAAAAGCCTAAAACAGCTGTAAAAAAAGTCAGAAGATGAATATTCTGTTTTCAGATTGGCTTTCATTACTTTTTTTTTTTTAGAAGAAGAAAATGATTATAAAATGACAATGAAGTAACTTTGACAGTAGAAAAATAACCGATATGCATTTTATTTGTTCTTTACTATACTTGCTTAGAGAATTAATCTTCTCCTTGCACCATGAGGCTTGGTTATAAGTTTTAACAAAATAGTTTGGGATCAGCTCAAAACCAGCAACGTCTGCTTGCAGCAAGGAGATATCTCCTAATCAAGAGACAGAGCCATAGAGGAAATCCTGATCTCCCTCAGCTAGCAGCTTTAGAAAACTTACCTTTCAAGATGTTTGATAAAATAGGTAAGTCTGTAGAGTTAGCTAAAGAAGATTATAGATTTGGGTTATAATAGCTTCCAAGATTGTTCTAACCTACACCAGATCTGGGCACAGCCCTTTTCCCAAAGAGGGCTGCATAGCCAGACCTTTGGGTATCCTTGTGCCCCAGTGTGCCAGACAGATTAGACCTGATGGAGAAAATCAAAGCCAAACTTTCTCCCATCACTTCGGAAAGATTCTTCCCCTTCCCCCACCCCCAGATGCTGCCAGATGTGACTGATGGCTGCTAAGTAGGAGTTATTTTTACTTCCCATCCCCTTGAAAAAACCACCCCAAAAACCAAAAAACCCCAACTAACCAAGAAATCCAACCCTCCCAAAGAAAGAAACAAAACCTCCCCCAAAAAACCAAAACCAGCCAAAAATCAAAAAACACCCAAACAAAACAACCTCCCCACAAAAAGCCCAACAAAACCCAGGCTTGTGTAAAGAAAAGCAGAAAAATGTCAGTCTTACTGTGCAGAGAGTAAGTAGTGTTGTCGAGATGCACTGCTCGGTCAATTTGTCCCCCTGTGTCCAGCCGGGCTCATGGCTGTGTGCTGCTACTGGACTCATCCAGGCAGATATCCATTAGGTTCATCTGCTGCATGTTTACATAAACTCCCGTGCTCTCCACAGGGGCTTGTTGTGCTGAGGCTGTCACCATGAGTAATGGCTGCTCCCGTGATAACTCAATGTAACTATCGGATAGCGAGTGACTTACCGAGGCTTTTTGTAGAACAGCTGTGCAGAACAAGTTTTTATAAATGGGGCCCAGTGTCTGGTAGGATAAATCAGAGTATTTGGTTCGCCCTGTACTTCCAGAATATTTAATTTACAGCCATAATGAGACTAACCTATTGTGATTACAGATTTATTTTTGCTGTTGAAGGTGGTGATGGTGAAATGCACCTCTAATGGTCTCGCTTTCAAGACTCTCCAAAATGTCTCTCAGCTGAGAAGACACCTGGCCAGGGTGTTGCAGGGCATGGACTAAGCCATGCCGTCCTCAGGACCAACATACCCACTGGTGCAGAAGGACTGCCAGGTTATTGTTACAGCTAAGGAAATATGGCTATGTCCTTTGCACTGTGCAAAGCAGTAGGTTGCACTGCTCATTCTGGAGCTTTCCCCCAAGTGCCTTTCCTGGGCCTTTGGGACCCAAAAAGCAACGAGGAGAGACTTAAAATGAAGCGAGGTGGGATGGTCACAGAGGGGTGGAGAGGGTTTGAGGAGTGAGCGATTCTGTCTTTTTGGTCCTAATTTCAGAGGAAGGATCTTTGCTCTCATACAGTCAGTAGTGTCAATAAACATCTTGTTGTGCATCTTTTTGGGATGTAATATGGCACCTTTCTCTAGTGTAGGCTGTATACATTTATTCACTAGCAGTCAGGATATATGGGTTTGTTTTCTCCCTTCAGCTGTGGCCTTCTTATGGCATTCTCTAATCTAGTCTGGAGTTAATTTGCACAGGGCATCGTACAAGGCTTTCACATAACACAGTCTTCTCGTGGTTGTGGCTAGCAAATCTGACTTGCATGGAGAGGGATAGAATAGCTCTGATGTCTCTTACGGGGGTGATGGTGAGGTCTCCCAAAACAAGTAAGAAACCTAAAGGCTGACTGTTGTGGGTAGGCATGGGAGGCTTAGACAAAATTTATTAGAAAACTCTGCTGTTGAATCAGAAGGTGCAGAAAGGACTGTCTTGCTTTTTAAACTCCTTCTCAAAGAAGAGTTTAGGTGCAGCTGAATCCTATCTTAGTCTTGGACTGTATTAAGAGTTTAAATTTAAAGGAATTATAGAGGTATGATTAAATCACTTTGTCCTGCAGGTTTTTAATGGTTGGCAAAATGAGAATATTAATATAAAATGAATAATTTATTTTATACAAATGATCAGACAAAAGATCTTAATCAGAACTATTTACTACACAACACACTTTAAATCTACTAGCAGAGTATAATATAGCATAAAGTAGTATAGTGCACTGTAACAAAGCAATTATTGAAACAATTATATGGAAGCTAGTAAAAAGAAATAATTGTTAAGCAGAGATTTGATGTAACTCATCCATACCAGCACTTGTGGGGAGATCTCTTTCTCTCAGCCTCAAGGGGTAACCTTGGGGGGCATCCTCAGCCCAAGGGAGGAATCTCTGTACATACACCCCAAGAAGGGTTATGTCAGAAGAACCTGATTGCATGAGAGGGGACTGGACTTTTATAGTATAAAGTGATTGACTACTAGTCACACATTTACAGGCCAGCTACCAGCTTATCTGTCACATCAGACTCCAAAAAGCAGGATGTGTATTCTGAGTCTGGTGAACCAGAATGGTTTTAGCATAATTAACACCAAGACAACATTCTGGCTCCAGCAGTTGATCTTGCATGATGGCTTGCATTATAGCTTGATTGGATTTTAGGTCTTATCAGGGTGGGTCTATCCTGCCATACTGACAGCTTGGTTTTTGTTTGGTTTTTTTTTTGGTTGGTTTTTTTCCACCCCCTAAAGTGGACCCCTGCGTAGGCTAATTTGTAGCCATAGGTTTTAATTTCGCCACTGACTGTGCTAACAGCAAATGACAGTGTGTCCCATGTTTCTAGGCTAGTAGGATAATGGAACTGGGCATGCTGGGAACAGCCTCTCACTCACACTGCTGTGTTAAGAGAGTACTTGCTAAGTAGCAATTTTGGGAAAGAGGCCTGGACAGCTTGATGTGCAGAGCTGCCATTACTGATGAGATCACATTTTTGCCCCATGTGTTCGCTCTGACTGCATAGAGATGTTCCTGCACGCTGGCAACAGAGTGGTATAGGCAGAAGAGGGGACAACTGTTTTGTCTTTGAAAGCATTCTTTATTTAACTGCAGTGGCTTCTGAAGAGCATTTCTTCCCTCCAGGCTTCCTTCCTTGTTCACTTCTACTGTGTAGGGGGGGAAAAGACTGAATCTTTGCTCCTCCTTCTCTTCCTTCACCCTCCTCCCTCCTCCTCTATACAACGGGAGATAGCTTGGTTACAGTTTAGTGTTACTTGTATCCTAGCGTTTAGCAGATGAACACACCGCAGCACCCAGATTCCCACTGAACAGTCCACAGCCCCTGGATCAGACAATTTCAGCAGCTGTAGATGAAATACTTTCTCTTCCCACCAACATAATCTTTCTTCAGCAGGCCCCTACCATTTCACTCTAGTGCATGTAGTAGGATGATCTGTGCCTCACAGGCGTAAAGCATTGGTTCTCTTCATCTCCATCCCAGAGGTCAAGAGTTTTTGGTACCCAGTACAAAGCATGAAGTCTGCATGTAAAGTTCTTTGGTGTTTCTGAGACTAACTGTTGACTGCCTGATTCCCAGCCTTTATTTGGCACAGGTAGCATGTAATGACTAACAGCACAAACGATTGTAAACCAGCTTCCATATTTTAATGTTTTTTCTGCAAGAGGAGGGAGATTGTTTTCTGGCATTCCTCCACAGCTCTGCACAGCCTGAAATTAAATTGCTAGAGCACTGCCCTAAGAGATTTTAATTTACATTTCAATAGTCCAAAGTAGCAGTTACTAAATCTCCTTGTTGGAGTAAGCTTAAAGTTCTGGTTAATCACTGAAGGTTTTGGTAATGGGGAGAAATAGATATCTAACTTTGAGGGTCAAGATGTAATTTCTTTTGCTGTGGAAGGGTATGAGCACAGGAAGTCTTTCCTTCTGTTAGAAGCGTTGAAAAAGTACCAAGCCACAGTTTTAAATTACTTTTGTCTCAGCTGAGGAGTGACACAGGAGGAGCAAACTTGTCTAGTGATGCTGCTCAGCCTGTATGCAGAGAAGCATGTGGTTCTTCCTCCCCTCCCACACAAACCCCATAGTGTGTGATTTATGAGCTCACTGGAAACAAAAAAAGGGGCCAAAAAAGGTCAAGAAGTATAGCTTGATGCATAGGCAAAGGAGGCATGTGTCTAGAAGATCAGGGATATGACCATGACTTTGTTTCTAAACTCTGTCCCTGGCAGAGCCCTGGAGGGCTGCTGCATTGGCTCCTGGGCTGTGGGTGACAGGGACAGCCCTGGCAGGTCCTTGCTCTTCCTGCAATTCCCTCATCCTCTGCCTCTCTGCAGAGAGCAGAGGAACCTCTCCAAGCCTACTCCTGTGCTGGCCATCCCTCTCATCACCAGCCCCTTTCCATTCTCCTGCCCTGTGCCCAGTTAGTCCTCTGCCCTACAGGACTGAATTACCTGCATCACTGAGAGGCCACAAGACAGCTCCACACTTGATGGCTTGGACAACCTTAAACAGTGTGTTTTATGGTGAAGGGAGTGCAAGAGAAGATGTAGCAGCTGGTGGAAAATACTGAGCTGTGTTCACAGCACAGGTGGCACAAGACATTCTGTCCAGTTGGCTGCCTGGGCAGCTGTGAGAGGTGATGCTGCAGAGAGGAAATGGGTCTGTCAGACAGAGTGAAAAACAAATTACTGTAATGGGGATGGAAGTCTGTTCCTGGCTTACTGATGCTTAAAAGAAACCAGACTTCTGGTTTCTGCAGATCTTTTTCTGCTTTCATCTTCCTCCTTTTCCCAAGGAAAGCTTTCCTTCACTACCCAAACCTCCCTGGTGCAAGGAGGGTGCTGTGGGGAGTTGTGTTCCCATCTGGCAGTGGCTTTTCCAGCCCGTCTCTGTCGTGTCTGTGCCAAGGGAAGAGGATATGTGCACCTGGCCCTCACAACCCCTGATGAGAGTACCCTAGGCTGTAGGGCAATGCTTTAGTGTATGAAGCTGCTGTACCTATATCTGTAAAAGTCTTTTCCTTAGACTGTGGTACATCTCTGACTCGCCCCTGTAGACAGTAGGTGCAATGAATCCCATTGCAGTTCCAGTATCTGAGGCACATTCAAAAAAAAAACTGAAAAAGAAGAAGGAGGACATCCTGATACAAAATCCTTTTAATAAGATTAATCTGAAGAATCCCACTACCCACCTGTTCTGTGGAGTTACTATCTTTCTACCTTTGTTGCATTATTTTTTTTCTTTAGTAGGAAAAAGGTATTGCAATATTGGGAAAAAACAAATATTGCAATGAAATACTTACGAGCATCTCTCATGTGACATCAAAATGACTTTTGATACAAACAGTTGAATTGCTAGAGGTTGTATTTCCAGAACCTGAAAGCAAATATTAGATGGAAGAATATTCATCTGAGCATTAGTGGAGTTTCCTCAAGCAGAAACGAAGAGGTGAACTCTAAGCATGCATCTGATTAGAAGCTAAAAGGATCTGATTTTACCACGGAGCATGTTGTGAGGTGGATTTTCAGGGTGTTAGGCTCTTCCTTCCCCCCCTTTACCTCCATTTATATTTTCTCTGTTGTGATCTGTTGTCCTTCTTAAGATGTGTTGTGTGTTTTTTCCGGAAAATAGAGTCCCCAGTCTCATTTCTCAGACCCCCGTTGGCACCACTTGCTCTGTGAATCCCACCAGGTGTTGCTAAGTGTATTGGAAAAATCAACTGAGCTTACAGATACAAGTGCAGTATGTTTACCTTAAACCTAAAACCCAAAGTCCACAAACCTAAGAAGCTGTTTCCTGACCATGACTGTTATTCCTTGGGGGTCATCTTTCAGGTTATCTTGGGAGCAGCTACAGATGCTGACAAAGGCCATAAGTGCTATATGACATTACAAGAAAAGGAGCCAGGTACTACATGCAGGTTAGTGTAAAAAAGTGACTTGGTTGCTTAAAAAAAAAATTTAAAAAAAATTATAGCCAATGAATGTATGAAGCAGTCGGTGACCCCTGATACTGTGGATCTGTCTCCCTTAATGCTTGACAAATGGCTTAAGCTCAGTGGCTGGCTTTGGAGGAATGGAGCATGCACGCAGCCCAAGCGTAAGCATTTTCTCCAGAATAACACAGAAATTAATGTGTTACAGTAAAAGCAGCTGCTTTATTTAATGACCCATTTCATTATGTAATTCCTGTCTTTAGCTATGAAATGCCAGCAGTTTTCAAGAAGGCTGGGAGTGTCCCAGGAATGATGTGCCTATTATCTTATTTATGAGGGAAGGGAAGAAATAAAAGAACTCTAAATAATTTCTGTCAGGGCTGGAGATGTTCTCTTCTGACTGGGCCTGGCATGGTGGCCCTCAGCACATCTCCGTCTCATGCCAGGTAGAAATCTGTTCCCCGCCCCTTTCCTTGCTTCCTACTGCTCAAAACCATTTACAGGTAAAATGCCAGAAATGTTTTGAAAGGGTTCTGGTGTTGGAATGAAGACTCTGCAGGGCAGCACTGGAGTTTCCTCTCGTGCAGTGCATTAACTGGAAGATAATGAAATGCAGTTGTACCTTTTGTATTTAAAGATGAGAACAGTTCTGCACTTCACATACTTCTCTAGCTTGTTCTTCATAGCTGATTCCTTCAGATGCTCCTTTGTGGTCCTACCTGGTACGGGCTCAGTTCAAAATGGCCACAGCAGAATTCCCAGCAGGTCCAGAAAAAAAGTGTGAAATTGCAAAGCTATAAAAAAAAATCCTCAAAGCTGGTTTTCAAACTGTAGTACGCCAACGCATTCAGCATTACAGCTGTATTGGAGAAAAAATTGGAAAAAAATGTTTTAAACAGGCAATTGGAAGTAAGGTTCGTTACTTCATTGCTTCTCATAGCTTGTCTGAGAGGGTTATTTCAGTCCATACAGACCATTTCTGTAGTCCATTTCCTAGCACAGTTCCACGAGCATCTGTGCAGTCCGGGTAGAGGGGGAGGAATAATGGAAGCAGGGGATGGCCTTCACCTCCCAGTGTCACCGGACGTGCTCTGTTGACTGACCCAGGCACCAACAGCTCTCCAGACACTGGAGACTCCTGAGGACTCATTGGCAGTGGGAAGCGATCTGCAGCTGATCCTTGGAACCACTGTATATGGCCAAATCCATACTCTTCCCACATGACTCTGTCAATATATGAAATAAGATGAGGGTTAGCTAAAACCACAAATGAACCTCTAGCCTGGTTAAACATAAACAGTCTTTCCTGATATGGTTTTTACAGTTTAACATTTATGGTGGTAGTTGTTATGGTTACCTTTCTTTAGTTCCTGAGGAACTGAGCTGCTTTTTTTTTTTTTTCTCTACTACTCCATTACTATTAAACAGGCAAATATTTTTTCCATATGCTTTTCTCCCATGTAACGTCCTCTGTTTTTCCTTTCTTTTCCTCCATGCTGCAGCCCCCATGCAAATCTCTTGTGACCATTGCATTGGACTGAAGTTCAGAGCTGGTTGCTTTCCACCAGAGACTCCACTTGGCCTCTGTTCATATGCTCACTTGCTACATTAAGGAGATAAGAGGTTTTTTTCTTAAGCCATTGTTTGTCTGCTTCCCTATTTCCCAGAGCCTGTATTAGATTACTCGTCATTTGCAAGTAGCAACATGCCCTGTTCTTCAGGGACTGGAGATGGAATAGCCTCAGGATAAAGGAAAACAAAATGCAAAACATCCCTGTCATGGTGACATGACCTTGAAGGGGATCCCCTTTATAACAGATTTTCTCGGCCCCTTGTGTAAGTAGAGCTGCCAGGGACAGTAGAAATGGTGTGTTTATTTTCTGAGTTTTTCTCACAGTGCCCAAGGTGAGTAATTGGAATTTCATTCTCTTGTTGCTTACCTGTGATATCCAGAATTCACGTCTTAGAGGGCAGTTCATCCCTGGAAAGCTAATATATAAAAGTGGTAAATTCTTATGGAGCAATTTCATTTCCTGTGTGTATACAGATCTTGGACTTAGTTTTGCTTATTGCAGACTAATTTCTTATTTTTTTTTCTGCATGTGTTCTTCTTGCCCTTGGCGCTGGAATGCACCTGGAAAAGACTGAAGTGGATTTTCTGCTGACTTTCCCAACACAAGAGAACTGTTAAATAAAATCTGGATTGTGGTGTGAAGTTGAGGCTCCACTTGCATCTCTGGGAGAATAGTAAAAGCACAGAGAAAGGATGCAGCCTGTGAAAACTTCAGTGATAGACATATGTATGACTCAGGCTTAACACAGAAGGAGCTCTGGGTTAGCTGGAGTCAGAAATGGCCATCTCTTCATTTGTGAAACGAACAACTGACGTGTAAATCACGAAGATATGACAAACCCTCTGATGCTGTTTGTGCAGAATACGTTTGCAAAGTTGAGCTGTTTTGGAAAGAAGGTTTTGTTAGAGACATAGTTCACTTTGAAATGAATAAAATTTTCAGGCAGATGAAGGACACTACTTAATGCATGACCATTTCCTCTGCAGCATGCAATGTTTTCTTGAAGTTAGGGTCAGTTTTAGATGCCTTTTAACTGTGTTGTGAATTGCATCCATAAGAAAGAGAAACACAGGGGGCATCACATTTCCCCTTTCTCACGTTCACGGTTTCAGGGTAAGAGGTGTGAAGGCAAGGACAGTGAGTATTCTCTTGTATACATTAAAACCCTTTTATTGTTAAGGTTTGATATCATCCATGTCAATGTAATGCCATTGTTCCAGTGGGAAAAGAAGAGCCTTCATTGCTCTAGAGTCAGTCCTACAGGGAACGAAACAGTAAAGTAGCACTATCACCATGAAGCAGACCTTTGGTCTTCAAAGTTTGGTGGTGTGCAGGGATCACTACTGAAAAAAGAATTACTTGACAAGGTTAGTGAGAAATTAAATTAAATCTGTGTAAGCCTCTGGAGGTTTGGTTTATTTTTGGTTTTCGAACAGCACAAACTTAGTAGGATATTTTGTAAGTTTCTAATTCCCTCAGCTAGCAACTGGTTTGTGCCACAGCATCAGAAATCAGGTATGCAAAATAGCAACAAAGACGAATTTTGTTAACCAAGAGAGTGTATATTCACGCATGTTTAAGGTTCCCTTAAAAAAAATATAAAACATTGTTTAAACTCCTGCACAAAATATCGAGTAATATCAGTATTAAAACTGAAAAATGGGAATTTGTAAACCTTTCCAAGCTCTCAAAATGTCTATGAGATAAGCAGAAATTTTGTGGTTTTGACTGAGAAATTTACTTATGAAAAAAGTTGATATTGGAAAACTGAAATGCTGGAGCAGACTCCTGTGCCCACGGGAAGCTCTGTCTTCTCAGGGTCCCAGATGATTCTCACAGTGAACATTTCCCACCCAGTGATGCTGGGTTCATGAATCCAGCTGGGCAGATGGGAGGCTCAAGCATGGTTTTGCTCAGCTGCCAGCAAAGCTATTCCTCCCTGGTCCTATTCTAATCCAACCCAGACAGCATGCACATTTGCAGGCACAAGTTTTCTGAAGTAAACAGAAAGCACTTTCAGAATTGCAGTCCTAATCCATTTTTCTTCAGCATTAGTAATGACTGTTCTCTCATCAATATTCATTTATGGAGAACTGAAGTAGATAAATGTATATTTATCTCTGTTAACTACAAATTGGTTACAAGTTGACACTACAACTTGATTAGAAAAATTTTTTTTTTTTGAAGTTTAAACTACATGGACTTCACCTTGTTGAAAACAAGTGGTAGCCACTGTTCTGGTTATTCTTGTCCATATAGGTATTGTACTACTACACTATCTGGTAACACCGCTATAGACAGGATTTCCTTGACATTTCTTTTCTCATTTGTATTCAGGTACATTGCACATAGTTAATGGTAGCTGATACTTTGCTGCTTCAGAAACAAAAATAGAAGCTAAAATCTCATTTTTCCCCTATCTATTCCAAAAGATTGAACAGGCAAGGACAAAAATTGCCCTCATTCTGTGAACAGTGGTTGCATCAAATAATTAACAGAACTTTTGCTCCTTAGATTATTGGATTCTATGAAAATTCTTTTTAAATATAGTGGCATAGAAATGATGGATATGACAGATGAAAGCCAACCAAATGATTAAATATGTATTTCTCAGACAAAACTACAGTGCTAAATGACAATCCTGAGTTTATGTTTCTGTTTCATGTCTTATTGCAAAGGATGGGCAGGGGTTTTGTCAAGTGTTAGGTTGTGTGGGGATTTGAGAGCATTGGCTAAAGAACAAAGAGAAAAAGGAATGTTATTATGTCGATGACATGGACAGTGAGATTGACCACAGGCTTGGCAAGTTTGCCAGCAACACCAAGCTCTGTGGTGTGATTGACATGTTGGAGGGAAGGGTTGCTATCCAGAGGGACCTGGATAGCTTTGAGATGTGGGCCTGTGCAAACCTCACGAAGTTCAACAAGGCCAAGTTCAAGGTCCTGAACCTGGGATGATTCTCCCCCTCTGCTTTGCTCTGGTGAGACCCCACCCAGGGCACTGTGTCCAGCTCTGCAGTCCCCAAGATAAGAAGGATGTGGACCTGTTGGAATGAGTCCAGAGGAAAGCCACAGAGATGATAAGAGGGTGGGAGCACCAGTTCTATGAAACAGGCTGAGGGAGCTGGGGTTGTTCTGTCTGGAGAATACCAGGCTCTGGAGACACCTTATAGCAGCCTTCCAGTGCCTAAAGAGGGCTTACAAGAAGGTTGGAGAGGGACTTTTTGAAAGGGTGTGTAGTGATAGCATGAGGATGAATGGCTTCAAACTGAAAGAGGGTAGTTTGAGATCAGATACTAGGGAAAAAATCCTTTACTATGAGGAAGGTGAGACACTGGAACAGGTTGCCCAGAGAGCTCGTGGATGTCGGGTCCCTGGAAGTGCTCAAGGCCTTGTTGGATGGAGCTCTGAGCAACCTGGTCTGGTGGGTGGCACACGTGCACCTTGGTGGGAAGGTTGGGACTAGATGACCTTTAAGGTCCCTGCCAACCTGAGACATTCTATAATTTTATAATTTTTAGTTAAAATGTTGTATATATCCTCTGAAGCAACTGCAAGTGCCAGATTTTGCACGTGGGATAGGGCAACCCTGGCTGGTGTACAGACTAGGGAACTAGAGACTGGAAAGCAGCACTGTAGAAAGGAATCTGGGGGTCCTGGTTGATGGCAAGTTGAACATGAGCCAGCAGTGCCCTGACAGCCAGGAGGGCCAACCCTGTCCTGAGGGGCATCAGGGAAAGCATCATCAGCTTGTTGGGGGAGGAGATTGTCCTGCTCTGCTCTGCACTGCTGCAGCCTCACCTTGAATATTGTGGCAGTTTTGAGTACTGCAATATCAGAAAGATATTAAACCATTAGAGAGTGTCCAAAGGAGGGTAATGAAAGTGGTGAAGGGTCTTGAGGGGAAGCTGTATGAGGAGAGACTGAGGTCACTTGGTCTGTTCATCCTGGAGAAGAAGAGACTGAGGAGAGACCTCATTGCAGTCTACAGCTTGCTTGTAGGGGAAATGGAGGGGTAAGTACCAATCTCTTCATTCTGATGATCAGTGACAGGATTTGAGGAAGTGGTAGGAAGGTGAGTCAGGGGAAATTTAGGTTAGATATCAGGAAAAGGTTCTTCACCCTGAGTGTGGCTGGGAGCTGGAAAAGGCTCGCCAGGGAAGGGGTCACAGCACCAAGCCTCAGGCACATGGTGTGACTCTTGGGGTGCTCTGCATAGGGCCAGGAGTTGGACTTAATGATCCTGATGGGTACCTTCCAACTCAGCATATTCTGTGATTCTGTAATTCTATAATTCTATGATAATGTCACTTGCTAAATGCTAAAAGACAGAGCTAGGTGCTGAGAGTGTCCTGTATTGGCATTCTATCTAGGGGGATAATTTGTGTTCAATAAAGACTCCTGGGGGGTGTATGTGTTTGTATATTCATTGTGACTTGCATAAAGGTGTTATTGGGTGCAGGTTTTTTTAATTAGGAAGTCTACCTGTCACTGCTTTTTCTGACAGCATATTCCAGCAGAGAGCACTTGCCTGCACAGAGTGAAACCCATCCCCAGGAGCTAAACAGTTCCAAACAACAGGGAAGTTTCAATATGTTACAGAGTCCTGCATATTGGCTGTCTGCTTCTCAAATTAAAGATTTATGATATATTTTAAACCAATAAAAACTGGAACCACTGGTTGTAAACTACTAATGGAAGAGCAGTAGACTTGTGCAATCAGGTAAGATCAGTTGCTGTGCACTGTTGGGAAAGAATAGATTTGGTATCATCTAAATCAATGTGCTTCAGTACATGCTCTTAAAACATCCCAATTTCCAGGCAGTGTGTAAACTCCAAGCATTTCCTGAAGCAATTAACGAAGTATAATGCAAAAGCAAAGCAGAAATGAAAACAAAAATGAACTATCGACTCTAAAACACAAAGTCAATCTCATGTCACTTCTCCCTTAGTCATAGCCAAGTGCTGTTAATCATCTACTCTTTGTTGCATTGTCAGGTGAACGGCTGAGATTTTAGGTGATTTATATGCCTATTGTTCACTTTGCAATGCAAATGCCTGGAAGTGGATGTGCTTTGCTGCCAAATGTCAGCTGGGAAGAGGTAACCTGCAGCTTTTTGTGCTCTGGGTGTACCTGGAGCTCCTCCTGAGTCATCCCAACAGGAGGTATGACCTTTTTCTAATTTCTTGATAAACAACTGGCTGTGTGAGTATCAGCATACTATCAGAATATCTTATCTTTCCAAATCCTGTAGCATAACTCTTTGTACTGTAAATATTTACACATTTACATATGACTGATCTCCGGGGTCATGCATCTGGTAGAATTGCCACTGGCACTTACAGACCAAGTGTTGAACATAAGCATTTTATACAGCTAAATTAAAAGGTGTTTGTTTAGGAAGAAATTGATCTAAAAGAAAAAGAAAAAGTAGACCATGACTCTTTGGTGGACAGAGAGGATAATAAAGAATGCTCCTGAAAAGACAGTTTCAGTCCTTCCATTTTTCTTACGCAAGCGCTAGTTAAACCTGTTGGGCCAAATTATTCCCTCTCTGACTCTTCCAAGGGCAGCAAGTACCTTAAAGATCACCTCTCTGATTCAGAACTATCTCTAGCAAAGTTTAAAGGAATGCCTGGGTTGAAATGTAGATGTTTTATATATGTTTATAAACTGCTGATCATTAGAGGCTGAGTTCAGACTCCATGCAAGTAAAAGGACCTTGGCCTTCATCCTGCCATGCGGTAGGAAATCCCTGTAGCTGCTAAGCACGAGCCACACACTGCAACCCTCTAGTGCCACAGAAATGGCTTTAAAAGGATATTTTTTTTTTTTTCCCAAGAAGCTAAAAACCTCTGTGACAACCCCCTGCAGCGCTCCAGGCTGGGCACAGAGTGGCTGGAGAGCAGCCAGGCAGAAAGGGACCTGGGGGTGCTG
>JAWMRA010000113.1:90531303-90547150 GCA_035584735.1 Pseudotriccus pelzelni | reverse complement strand
GATCAGGGGTTGGACTTGATGATCTTGGAGGTCTTTTCCAACCCAATCTATTCTATGATTCTATGATTCTATGATTAAAAAAAATAAAATCTTTAGCTGACTTTGTACTTTAGGTGTACCCTTATGTTCTGAACTTGTCTAAAACTCGTCTTCTCTCAATATCTTGAATTTCGATTCAATTATTTCTGAGTACCTAAGAACAAAATTTGTGATTCGCAATAATGCCAAGAAATACCTGCCTCTTTCTCACCAGTTTTTCTATCATTGTGATCCTTCAAGCTTAGGATACCTTGTGCTCCCTTAGGTAAAAGAGATAACAGTTTATGAAACTTTTTGCAGAAGGGAAATCTGTACATACCTCAGTTGTCTGATTCAGCTTGGCACTTCACAATATGTTGTCTTTTAAGAGAAAAATAATACATAATAATAATAATAGTTACTTTAACTGGGGAATGCTGAGCTATGTATTTTCTGTTCTCTCAGAGTAGTGTTGTCTTTTGTTACTATTTACTTTTTGTGCTGCATTAACTTATTTGTTAAAGGTACTAAACTGTTTATGTGGGATGGGTAGTTGACTAATTTTCTTTATCTGAAAATAGATGAAATGGCCTCAAGCTGCATCGGGAAGGTTCAGGTTGGATGTTATGAAGAATTTCTTAAATGAAAGAGTTGTCAAGGATTGGTATGGACTGCCCAGGAAGGTGGTGGAGTCACAACCCCTGGAAGTGTTCGAGAAATTACTAGACGTGGCACTTAGTGCTATGGTTTAGTTGACATGGTGGTCTTTGGTCAAAGGTTGGACTTGGTGACCTTTGAGGTCATTTCCAACCTTAATAATTCTATGATTCTATGAAATTTGAAATCTGTTGCTGCCTGGAACTGTGATGGTCCCCAAAAGATGAGATGTGCTCTAAATCTCACCTTTTTAATGTTCAAGTAAAAAAGGTATTATAATTTAATTTTTGGAAAAAACACATTCACATCCTAACATGTGGCCTGAAAATCTCTGTGCTATTATGAAGATTCTTGACAAATTTCAGTTTGCTTTTCTGGACTTTAACTTGTTTTTAAAGTGACCAGCATGTACAGACTTGTAAGTCTCCTGTATTGTGGGTGTCAACCACTTGAGAAATGTAACTTCCTGGCTGTCTGCAGAGTCCTCTATGTCTTTTTACATCATTTTTTTCCCTCTTCCAAAGCTTTGTCAACCTTTTTCATTAATCTGTAGTAGTTTTCCTATGTATTTTAATGTTTTATCAGTCTGTTTAATCAGTCCATTATACAGCAGTATAAAAGTCATTTGAATGATATATTCTCCAGTTGTCATAGCTTGCCTCAACACTAACAGGATAAACAGATCCATAGATCTTTCTGCATCACCACCTATTTATTCTTTTCTCAAACTTGACTTGTGTGATAGACTTTATTTATTTCCCTATGTCTGAGCAGCAGTACCATGTACCTCTACTCGGTTAACAAGTCTGTGTGACTGCAGAGCTCTTCAGTCGTGCTTTGATTGTGTTTATCTTCAAGCTTTCCTTTTCACATTATCTTTCCATACATATTAAAGTTGGATCTAGAGACCACTGAGGTAAACCTGAGGCTTTGCACTGACTTTTGTGAGCCTCATTTCTGTCTCCATGGGAACATCCAAACTTCTATATGAAAAACATAACCTGGAAATACCTTTGCCTGTTATCTGTGAAGTAATTTCATAATTAGCATTTACTGTTTAAAGTAAAAGCATGTAATCCTGACATCTAGTGAATATGATGTTCAAAACCCAGAACCCTTTATTAAGCTAATTCTTGCCATTCAGAATAGCTGACTCTTGCCCTTCAGACAAGCTCTCAGACTTGTAGATTGGTTCTGATTTTCCATGCAGCTTCCTGCACCATAGTAATATATTGTGTGAAGGTATATTTTCTTCCCCATAGACTGCTGGGACTAAATGCAGCAACATTAACCCTTCACTGTGCATTGCAAAACCTGTCAAATTCATGTACCATTCGAAAGGAGACTTTCTCCAGTTCATATATACTGAAGGAGTTCATATTTGTTCTGCAAGTCGTTTCTCATTTCTGAAATTCATTCCCTGCTGTGTGCAAAGGTTGTGTTAGGTTTCTGCATGTGATTTCGGATTTACAGCTGCAGTGGTATTGCTTATCACAGGCAGCAAGTGTGAGATGGAAAAAGGAGTTAGGAATAGTTGGCAGTTCCCTGAGAAGCTACATTAAATCTTCAGGTATTAATCATTTCAGTGAGGAGGAAGAATAGGTAGTGCTATTTGAAAAAATTAGCTGAAAGCAAATTCTAAGTCTAATAGGAGTGGATGTGGAAATTTGGTCAAGTTCCTAAGGAAGAAGTGTAAGGAATTAAATACGAGTGAGAGAAAAAACCAAAAAACCCAAGACATACAGAGAGAAGCAAACCAAGACCATGCAGTATAAAATACATATTATATAAGTTTCACATAATATTATGAGTTTGAAGGGACCCATAAGAATTAACAAGTCCAAGTCTAACATGATTGGCTGATACAAGGATCAAACCCATGACCTTGGTGTTCTTAAAACCATGCTTCAACCAACTGAGCTAATCTCAGGGTACAACAATAGGAAAAAAAAACATTCCACAGGAAATTGTGGACAGATGAAACTTAAAATATGGAAATATTTAAAGCCTTCTTAGCTCTATTTCTCAGATTATCACTTGATGAACTGCTATTTAGACAGGCAATAAGTGGATGAAAGCTCAGGTTAGACCAGTTGAAAAACAGATGGGAGAGCACTTAAAGCAGTTTAACAAATTATCTGGATCAGAACACCTGTGCCAGGATATTGTAAGAACTGTCTGAATCAATCTTAGTGTGGTTGTGAAGGGCAAGGAAAATTCTGAAGGAATGAAAACTTGCTACCTATCTTTATCCTATTAGGAATAGAAGGTTTTTATTCTTTATTCTGAATAAGAGAAAATAGAGACCTCCAAATATTAATTTTTGTTCTCTCTGGATAGGACAAGAAGAAATGGGCTTTCAGTGTAGCGAGGCAAGCTTGGGTGAGACATTAAAACATAAGAAAATTTCCTTAAACCTTTATAATGTTAAAGGGGTACTTATTTGTGGAAATAGGTTGCTTAGAGGGGTTTTGAGAGCACCATTTTGGTGCATGGTTAAGATTAAGTTAGATAAGCATCTGTCAGGAAGAGTATAAGCATATCTGACCCAGTTTAAAGGTAAGAAATGGATTATAATGTCTCTCAAGGATCCTTTCAGGTTCGATACCTGCTTTTTAAATAATGTCATTATAAAAAATATCTATTTTGACTGTCCTTGTTCTGTTATTCACCAATATATATAAATCCTTCCAGCTGGACTCTGTTGTGTTTTCATATCCTATATTTCCTATTTTAAAATGAGATCTTTTAAAAATTATGATTTTTTGTGTTTTTCCCCCTTGAAATGTATGAAAACATACCAAAACATTGTGGGAAAGCCTCCTCTGAATGACTAAAATTGAGCAACATTAGAAAAAATTCATGAGAAGCTATCCACAATATAAAGGGGAAAAAAAAATCTCATAGAAACATGTTACTAGGCAGAAAGGATTTACAAAAAACAAGTAGAAACAATAAAAATCAGTAGTGAACACAGGTCAACAATTAAAAGCATGTTTTCAATACATAAACAGTGCTAGAACTTTAACGTAGTGTAGTGTCTCTGCCTGAGTCTGTAAAACGAACATGGAGAGTATGAATGCACAGTTTGTCGGGAAGGATGAGCTGGTAACATCCTGAACTGCTCTACTCAACAGCTTTCCAAGGGCTCAGTTTCTTAAAATGAGAGATAATCAGCCAGATATAACAGGTTGCACAACTATCTCCTCTCTTTCCCCTTTCTTAAGCCCTCAGTGCATCCTAAGTGTTAGTCTAACATCCCCTCTGCCAAGGAAATGACCTTCAGTGTATGTTCAGTTAGACAAATGGTAAACGGTCTCAAATTCTACATGTGCAAAACAACCCAAATAGAGATTATGGCAATTACGAAGACCCGGGTCAGAGTCCTTAATCCAGTCTGTGTGCTGTCACCTGTGAGGACACCTCTCTGCTACCCACTGGGAGAAAGTGGCAGCAGGCAGCGTCCTGGTGACTGGAGAGTCATGGAATGTCCTGTGCTACTCAACTGCCTAACAGGACACAGACCATGTGCTGGCCAGAAAGGGAGAGTCCCTCTTCCTCCTTTGTTGATTATTGCAAAATTATACAAGGCCTCAAGCACTCATCTTTTTTTTCAGTGTAGTAATGCTCCAATGCTTTCCAGGAGAACTATGAATTTCTGTGTAGTCTATTTATTAGACTGTTTATAGTATGATGTTGATTTTAGTTACTTTTTGTAGATCTAGAAATATGAATTTCCTGGGAGTCTGTAGGCCATAGGAGGAAAATTACTGTATTAACCACGCATGTAAATGATGACTGCAGAGGGCTGTACAATTTCTGTGATTAATAGCAGTCTTTGTGCTGCGGGAGACCCAGATCAGAAATTATTGTTCCATTGTGCTAACTACAAAATTACCAAATCTTCATGTAAAAAGATGGTTTTCATTCTGAAAGTTTTATAATCTATGCTTTAAGCCTGTAGAAAGACTCACCAAGTGGTTGGTAGACAGTGTAACACAGATAATCACATGCAATTAACGTGGTGGTCACAGACCACCTCCTGCCCTCTCAGCTTCTGCTTAACCGCGGGCCATGGTTGCTTTTAACAAGGGGTCTCAAATTTTCTTATCCTTCAGGCCTGCTCCTTTCTTCAGAGGCATCTTCAGAGCCTTTAGCTTTCTTTCTGGACCTTTGCATTTCTTCCCAAGCCTTTTTCATACCCTAACCTCTCTTTGTGCACCCTCTCTTTTTGGTTTGTAACATGTCTGCTTTAGGTGGCTACCTCTTATTTTTCTAAGTTTATGGTTCTTGTGGCAGAGACTGGGATTTTTTGCAGCATCTAGTAAAATAGGGTTTAAATCTGTTGGCACCTAGATGCCTGCTGTAGACCTTTCTTAAATGGTACTAAAAATAGAATAACTAGAAAGAATAGAATAGCCTTTGTTTTTGAATACACAAAAATCATATTATCTGAAAATTTACTGCAAAAGAATATCGGGTGTTCTTTGAGGAGGAAGTACAGATAGTATTCTAATATTGCTTGATGTTGGCTAGCAATTTTGAGAGTTTTCCACAGCATTATAAACTAATATTTTATGTTTGACTATACAAAAAGTTGATAAATAATTTTAGTTTAATTTACAATAGAAAAGTCTGAAGAATGGTGAGTTTGAACTCCAGTTTGAATTGCATAGATAAAAGTGAGACCAGCCTCAAACCTTTCTCAATACTGAATTTAATTCACTTTGGGTGAGTCTTAAGCAAGCAACATTTAAAGGATTTGTGCCAGGCAGTTCAGGCAATATACTTTGGCTACGTCAAAGGTGTACGTATGTGAAACAATAGTCACCATCCCTGGAGGCATTTAAAAGATATGCAAATGTGGTACCTGGGGACATGGTTTAATGGTGGGTTTGACAGTGCTGGATTAAGGGTTGGGCTCGGTGACCTTGAATTAGCTAAATGACCAAACGATCTAAAATGATCTATGCAATTCTATGATACTATGATTCTATGAGTGAGGGCTTGCTTTTCTCCTTTGGTTTAACTTCTATCTAAGCAACACCTAACTAAAACAAAAAATTACGTCTTAGAAACATCCTTATACATCTGGAAACACCGCTGCAATTGCGCCATTGTTATAATCCAAAAGATGAAAATTTTCAGGACAGAAAAAAATTAGTAAGGGCCTTTGTACAATTTTGGTAGCATCATTCTGCTTTTATTTAGGGTCTGGACCAATCTTCCTTCCTTGCTTCCTTCCTTTCTGCCTGCCTTCCTTCCTGCCTGTCTGCCTTCCTTTCTGCTCCCTTCCTGCCTGCTTTTCTTTATGCCTTCCTTCCTGCCTTCCTTGCTGCCTGCCTTCCTGCCTGCTTTCCTGCATGGCTTCCTGCCTGCCTTTCTTCCTACCTTCCCTCCTTCTTGCCTTCCTGCCTGCCTTCCTGCCTCCCTCCCTCTTTACCTCCTTCCTTCCAGTTAAATTAGTTAGTTTCCCACATATTCCCCACTGCAAGAATATTAAATATAACATGGGGATGATCAAAGCAGTTAAAGTTTAGATACTGCATTTTCTTGCCAGCAATTTATAGCAAAACAGATATGTATGCAAATTACATATATCTTAATTCCAGAGATTACTATCTCAGTCAATTACTTTAAAATAACTTATATCTTTGAAATATAAAATGTGATGAAGAAGCTTTAATGTTGGATAACGAAGGTGTCAGTAACTACTCAACCAAGGGCAAGACTGAAACATATGGTCACATTTTCCCAGCTTTCATTGACCTCATGGGAGCTCTCAGTAAAAAATCAATGACAGGGCCTTCCATGTAAAAGAGTAAGAACTATGTGCATGTGTGTGAGAAGTAATAAGACACGTCTTGTATTACAGATGATTTGCTTTTAGGGTAAATATGTTCTAAAGTGTTTGAATACCAGTGTTTTCTCTACTTGAAAAAAAAGGCAATAACATTTTAACTGCAAGTGCATCAAAAGAACGAAAAACGACCCCATGCTTCTATGCAGAAAAGCACAGAAACTGAAGCATCAAGTCCATGATATAGAGATTTTCCCATTTCCTTTGCTCACGTCAATTTCATTGTAGAGCTGTCTGTAGAAGCCCCTTGTATTTTTATACTTGCACTTCTGCCTTCCTCAAAAGTTAGTGCAACCTCCATTATGCTCAAGAGACACTGTCTCCTAAAGAGACCTGTCAGAAGAGGCACTCAGCAGCCTTGACAAATAACTGTCAAGACTTTGATTTCACAAAGTGGAATAATTTGTGGTCTTAGCCTTTGATTCCTCAAGTCGTGTTGCCTGGGTCCTTCTGTCCACAGCTGTTAAGCACGTACATTTAACACATGATTCCTCAAGTGGCAGATGGTGTGGTTAAAACCATGCTGAGCATCAGCTACTTTCAGAGATTCTGTAAATGCTTGCAGTCTTGCAGTAACTTTTTTACCCTCTCCTTGAGGGACAGGGGAGTTCTGCAACTAGCACCATTGGCTGAGAAGGGGTACTAAACTATTCCCAGCAAAACAAACCTTTTCACACAGTGGGCAGGAAGAATTCAGTGAAAGCAGGATGATTTTGCTGTGGGAACAGCTGTGTTGGTGTAAGAATAAGTCTCTTTGCAGGAACCTATATGCCAAGTATTCAGGCTGATGGCATAATGTAGATGCATCATGAGCCTAACAGTTTCTTTATTTTTAATTATTTCTAAGTCCCTAGTTCCTACGTCCTTTAAATTTGGTGCCATCTTTTCCCTGTCCGCTCCCTTGCTTTGTTCTCATTACAGCTCGTTCAACAATAAAGTATTTAACATCTTTCATTTCTGCTGGACGCTGAAAGTATTGATTTAACACGTGCCTTGGTATGTTTCTTTTCTTGTTCAAGGTTTATTGGAAGGCAGACATGCATTTTTTTTGTTCTCCACGTATGAGACCTTGACAGGACACATAAACAACTGCTACTCTGTCTTTAGTAAAAACAGAACAAAAGAATGTTCCCTGGATATATTCCAGTTATATCTCTACAACTGAGTACAATAAATTTCTCAAGCATTTCTATTTGTTGTCAAGATGGTGTGAATAGGAAACATTTTCCTTCATCATTTCTTCATATCTTCTCTTTTCATTTCCTGGATTATATTTAAAAGCAATTTGGCAAGAACATTCTCTCAAAACCTGGAGTATTATTGTTACTCTGTTGCTTTTAAAAAACCAAGAAGTTCTGATGAAAAAGAGAGAAATTTAGAATAACAATCTGGTGTCCAAAGTGGGTCTTTTCACTGATATGTCATCAGCCACTGATTCAACAATGGACAAAAAGGCACCCAGGAAAAGGTTTTTTAATAGGAAAAATCCTGTCCTAATAGAACACACTTTTGAAGAGTAAAAAGGCAGTGCCTGATGATTTACACATGCCGTATGTCCCTTGAAGAGAGTATGAACAGAGTTTTTCCTCTACAGCATTAAGCAAAAGAGTAAAGAGAGCAGTTTCAGTTTGCTGTGGTATGTATTCATCCTTCTAGTGTATCCGTACCTTCACTATTAATCTTAAATTTTTTTCCTTATTCTGTTGTTCTCAGTGAATTTATGCATGTACTCACGTGTTGTAATAATGGCTTTGTCTTGTCCGCTCTGTTTTGTTCTCACATCTTATATGTCCGAAATAAATATAAAAGGAGAGAGAAAACCTCTCTGGTAGATTTTCCTTCACGTTATTTCAGAAGAGAGTAGTTCTAATGCTACTGGAGAGCACGTGGCATAGGGTAATTGTTACGAAATATTCCTTGCAGACATCTATCATCTTTTATCGTGGAGCACTCAATATTCTGTTCACTATAAGGATGTAATTCGCTCTGGGCAATAAGGCAACAAGGTGCATGCTACGCTAATTGCAACAAACCCCTGCAGTGTTTAGACACGGTGGTGCATGAATAGAGTCCATTGTCCATAAACCACCGTGCGGCGGTGTGGGTGCTGGCAATAACGCGCACTCAGCTGAGGAAGGTCAACTGTGAAGTGAATTTATAAGAGAGATTGACAAGTCCCAAACCCACTGATTTAATTCCAACAGGACTGATTTGCTTAGACTGTGTGTATGGCACATGTTTATAGAGTGTATATAATGTGTGTATTAAGGATATGGACATAATACTGCTCTACAGAACTGAAAAATTCCCATATTCTGTCCAGAAAGAACAGTCTTGTAGTATCCACAAGGCCAGACTAGATTATCACAGTCATTCCATATGGCCTTAAAGTTTATGACTAGAAGCAGAATGGTCCACAAAACCTACTAATAACTGAGATAGGCAGACCTTGTTTTCCTTTCAAACAGCTGAAGCTACCGAAAAAAAAATTATAGAAAGACCTCTTGAAACTCCATTTTAAAATGAAAGGACAATAATAATTCTGAACTACCTAAGGGTGTTTTGTGGCTTGTTTAGTGCTTTCACTGCATATTCAAGGTTCTCCTATAAAAGACACTACTCTACACAAGTGCTGAGTATTGCTATTATTAATGAAGGACCATAATGGTTCTAAATTTAGAGTTGTAGTTCAATATAGAGTTTAAGCTCTTTACCTGGGTTACAGCCACAAGGGTCTGCAAATAAGCAGTCCCTGTCAATTACTGACAATGATATATGTAAGATAATGCCTGCTTGTGTCTCATTATTTTGATTTGAAGACACTGTAGCAGAATCATTCAGAATGCTAAAACCCCAAGAGAAGATGAACATGCTGATAACATGAGCATAAAGCTGTCAAAGGCAGAAAACCTTGAGTATGTCTCCAAGAAGGGCTTTTGCCAAACTACAAACTGAACATGCCCTTTGAAAACGGTAACACATATTGTAGTCTAAATGTTAAACATACATGCCCTAGCAAAAAAACTCCACGACCCTATAAAAATACTAAAAAGCTCACTTTCTCTTTTTAGAACATATATATAGTTATATGTTACATATAGTTATACAGAGTTATATAGTTTTTGTATACTATATATTCAGAATAGCCATTGTTTGAAAAATGTAAAGATTAGCTTCCTTATGTCGGCATTTAAGGCTATGTAGAAATGTGGGGGCATCATTAAGAATTTTTGTTAGTTTTTAACGGACTATTTATTAGCCCACACATGTTCATTGCTTCTTTGGTCTTAACTCCAAGGTGTGGAGCCCCTGGTACTGTTATAAGTTACTAAATGACCAAATAAATTTAAAGAGCCAATTTATAAATTAAAAAGGGTAAAATTTATTAACAAGCAGTAAATAGGCAAAAAAATCCACGCGTGGGGCTAGTTAGCCCCATGGCTAACAGTGCTGATTGTCCTTTTCTCTGGTCTTTTGTATCCTTTAGCTTCGGTTTATCTCTTCTTGTTATCAGCAGCTGTCTGTCTTCTTGGTTTCCAGTAAGTCTTTAGTGAATGTTTATTGAGGTCTAGGTGTTTCCAGGGATCACTCCTTTGAAGGATTAAGCTGTTAAAGAAATGGTTATCGTATAGCTATAGCTAGTTACTTATAATTTTTTACAGACAAAACCAATTTATTACAAAGGGAAGGCGTTTTGAAGTGAAGGCCCTGCTTGTACTGTACAACTGTACTATAGCACTGTAGTTCTGATACCTTAAACGTAAACCTTCGGCAGCAATAATTTTGGGTCAGTTACGGCCCGATTGATATGCTGGCCTTTGTCTTTTAATGCATTTGTACTTAACAAACGTGTATTTAATGGTATTTAATTTGTATTGAACAAATGCATCTATTTTGGAAGTTAGCTACAGCCTTTCTATGTTTAATTCTGCCATTTCTGGCCAGCAGAGAAATGACAGGAGAGAGAAGTTCTCTATTTAAGCCTCATTCAGCTGCTGTTTGGGACAGGGCTTCTGCCCTTTGCTGGTACTTGTCGTCTCCAATTAATGCTATTTTTCTTGTCCCTCTCTCCTTGACATCTAAACTTTGACAAAACAAAAAACTGCCAAAAATTATTCTTCCCAATTTGCCAGCGCGTGGTTTCATAGAATCACAGAATCATTAGGGTTGGAAAAGCCCTCTGAGATCAGGCCCAACCATTAACCCAGCACCACGGTGTTCATCACTAAACCATGCTCTCAAAGTGTCACATCCACACCCTCTTAAACATTACTAGGGATAGTGACTCCACTAAGGCCTGTCCCAGTGCCTTTTCACAAAGAAACTTTTCCTAATATCCAACCTGAACCTCCCCTGCTGCGACTTGAGGCCGTTTTCTCTGGTCCTTAAACCTAAAGCCTTAGTAACAAGTTAGCCTTCTAATGACAACTGAACGCGTGCCCCTTCCTTGAAAAGCAGGAAAGGAAAACCTGTCAAACTTTCTGGGAACTCTGTAAACATTTCTTCTTGTGAGTAACTTGTCAAGTTGTGCTGCTTTTCTTTTTTAGACAAGGACTCCCGAAACATGCCCTGAGGCATCACCCACTGCCAGAGCCAGGAGTTCAGGTGTGCTCAGCCACACCCAGGGCTGAAAACCACGGCCACCTCTCCAGGTACTTGTGGGGACGTATCTCCCAGAGCTGCTCTGATACAGCCAGGCTTTGTTTGCTGACACACTGCACGGTTTAGTTTTTTTCCCCACTGTTTATTTTTTGTGGGTTTCAGGGAGTCGGAAATCCGGAGGGAATCAGCTGATCATGGGAATCCGGGGACTGCCAGTGAGAGCTGTGCTGACACCTCCACTGAAGACAGCTCAGTCTTCTCTTGGGGCTATGATGTGAGTAGAACGTAATCATCCAAGCCAAACTGACCACAGTGAGGAGAAAACCGTTCAAAATACCATTAAAAAGACATTTCAGGATAAAAACGAGGATTGGATCTGTCAATAAATCATCACAGTGATTCTAAAAAGAACATATTTTTTTACCTCTTACTGGATAACTTCCCTTTTCTAGGAATTCGATAAAGCTGCCACACAGCAAGTTCAGCAGATGTTCAGACAGATTGATGAGCTTCTCTATGAGCAGAAAGAAAATGTGCATGTGGAGGGACTGTGGGAGGAATGCCAGCAGTGGACATCCAGCTTTCCTCACCTCAGGTATTTCTGGACAGACTAGTGCCAATCCCCTCACAAAAAGGGTAGGGATGGACACAGTTGCTTTTAAAACATTAGTAGCAGGGTGGGTTTATGCAGTTACCCAGTAGAGAGAGAGAAAAAGATCACTCTGGTCATTAAAATAAACAGTCTGTTACCTCACATTTGGTTCCTTGACAGAGGTTTATGGCTGTTTTGCAGCTGACTTGGCCTTAACATAGCAGAGTTCTCTTAGAAGATCAGCTTTTGCTCTGTTAAGCACAGCAAATTTTGTTATGGTATTTGTTATAAGCTTAAAATCATGTAAAAACCCTCCTCCCCTAGTTCAGCAGTCCTTAGGGCTGCCTGAAAACTCACATTTTAAATCTTCCTTGCGTTGCACTCGGAACAGTTTTGTTCATATTCGTAAGTTTTACAGTTAGCAGAGCATTAAACAAACACAGGCCAAGTTTTCTTGATGTATTTCCCTGGCTAGAAGCAACCTGTATGCAGGGAAAACAACTGAACCGACCACCAGGAAAACTGCCCAGCTTCCCAGAGGAACTCTTGGGGTTTGCCGCCGCTCTTACACCCTGCAGTAATCTGCCTTCCAGTGTCTTCTGACGTGGGTACCCTTTGCTTTTGCCGTGGCAGGGTTGTAGGGAAGCAGATGGTGGTGCCCACAGATGAAGGGTACGGATGGTACTCGAGCCCCCCTTCGGGCAGTTTGGCCCTCTCAGATGTAAGTTCCCCATCAGAGCAGGATTCCGATGGGTAAGTGCCCGTGGTGAGCCCAGGCTGTTCCGGGGTGGGAAGGTCGTTTTGTTCTGTGCGGGGAACAAGGCAGTGGGAAGCAGCTTTTGTCCTCTGCTTCTTGAAAATGTGCAGCCTGACTCCTTCCTGTCAGGCGGAGTTTTGAGCACAGCACACTTTATTTTCCTTTTAAACTAAAAGTAGTACATTCAGAGTAGCAAGATGGTGTAGCCGTGCTCGTTGCTGACTTACAGTGGGCTGGTCAGTAAATAGAAATATCTTTGCTGCTGCTGACTTCTTAAGGATGCGTATGTTTTGTAGCTGGTTTTATTGTCAGTCATCTGTTAAATTTGCATAGAACTTCAAAAATACAAGGCACTGCGTTGGTACTATTATTATTTAATGTTCCAAAATGCATGGTTTCAAAATGTGGGTTTTTTTCCCTGAAGTTTCGAGTTCCTTAGCAAGAATTTAAAAAATCCAAAGCAAAAGTTTGCAGTGTAATGACTAATCTGTTGGTCTGCCTTGGCCTTATGTACCATGCTGTTTCTCAGTTATTGGAAGTGGAATAACAACTTGTTTTCATTTCTGCTTTCTGACAACTGTCACCTGTTCAGATTTAGTGTTTTTGGCAAGAAGGTCCCTCTTTTTGTTACTCCTGTTCACAAAAAGGCCGACCCTTCCAAGTCTCCGACCTTGTGTTCCTCAGAGAGTGACGAAGGGGAAGAGGAAATAATTCTCTCCGAAGGCATAGTGGAGGAATATTTGGCATTTGACTGCAGAGATGTGTAGGTATTGAATATTAAGACAGAAACCAGTGTCCTGGGGTTCCTGCTGTTATTTGATGAGTTTACTTTTTTTTTTAATACTTTACCTCTAGAGAACTTTCAAAGGCCTGAAGTTGCCAGGGAACGGAGAATTGTCCCTACTCATTTCCTAGGACAGTTTGTTATTTTTTTCTGAATTTTTTTGTCACCTTCCATACCATCCATTTTTATGCCTGGTTTGAATAGTTCATCCCATCATAACTAAGAGCTTGCATATTTCATAAAGCTTGTTTAAACACCATCTATTTTTTATATTAAGTCAAATTCGTTGCTGGTTGTTAGGCTGCTTTGGTTTTGTGCTGTCATTTTAGGCGGAATTGTACCTTTTCCAGATTTTTCAGTGGTAATTTAAGAACTAAGGGTGGATTTGATGCTCTCCAAGAAACAATTACCACTTTTTTTTATCTTTTTGTCCCTTTACTTTATTCTACCCAACAATATGAACATATGGCCTGGGTAAGGACTCTGGAGGGTATACTGTCAGTTCTTAACTACTTAATTGGCTTTAATAATTAAAGCCACTTAGCTGCATGGACCATTACATTAAAATTGTTACTTGTCTTGTCTTCGACCAGGCCAGAGAGGCACTGCTGCAGCAAATAACATCGTCTCTTGTCTTCAGCATTCTGTAGTGACATTAGATATGGAGCTTAACGATGTGATGAGGAAATATCACTGTAACTATTAATACTTATTTTTAAATAGGACTTTGATCTTACCGGTATATTGTTCATTATTTGTGAAGTATCATTTAAGCCATTCTTGTACAGGGAAACCAGGGTGTGGTTGTCTCAGTCATGTCTTATTCAGATTGGTGGAAGAACTAAAAACAAATGCAGGAGACAAAGGAGATGTGTTGGTGGTACAGGCAGTGCTTACGTTTTTGCAGGGAGGAAGAGCTGCACGAGAGGAAAATGGGCCTGTCCTCTGGCAGACGGAAACTGGGGTTTCCTCCTGTCTCTCCATATTCCTGCACGAAGGACTCCGTGCTCACCTTTGTGTTTGATGACGTGTGGAGCGAAGTGCTGGGCTGCATGGAAGAACTGATCTGCAGGCACTGGGAAGGATCAGCCTCCGGTAAGGACCACGGCTCGAGTGGAGGCTGGAAAGGGGATTTCAAGGGAGTTGGTTTTGCAAGGAGGCAGATGTACTGGGGGACGATCTCTTCAGCGGGAATGAAAAGGTAACGTTGTTGGCAGCATGAGATTCGCCTTCAGAAGATGTAGCAGAACTTACCATCCAAGAGGACCCTCTCTGTAAACGTTTGGATTGATAGCACTGTCCTCGACTAGCAGTGCCAACAGCCTGTACTGACAGCAGCTCTCTGTTGCTTTTCACAGATGATGAGAAGAATATCATAACAGTAGAAACACTCAGGGCAGGTGCCAGAAGCCCCTTGCAGCTCGATCCTCTGCCAGCCTTGTTACCTCGTGTGCCACCCACGAAAACGCCCTCGGGGACCTCGAATCTGGTAAGTATTTTTAGCCCCTGCTTTGTGGAGGGACGAATCAATACAGTGTTACTTCAGCAAGCACACTGGAGGACGTCAGCCCCTGGGTTATGTTTGGACTTTGTGGGAATGCTGACTGTCCTTTCTAACACTTAAGTCCTTTTATTACTCAGTTGCAAGTTTTAATTCCTATTTTTCTCTTTAAAACTTAGTATTTTATATATGTATAGGACAACCATGTTGATTAATGACATAGTTTTTCCTGTACTTTAATAACATTTGATATTAATGGTGAGATTGAGGACTGTGTGTGTGGGATCCTGTTCTCACCACCGTCTTTCATCAGGCAGTAGGGGACAAATCTCAGTGCAGCTCTAAACCAGCTTTTTTTCTCAGACACTGATTTTAACTGCATAATCTCCTTTGGATGATCTGCTGCTGGAATGGTGAGCACCAAAGCGTTACCTGTTTATTCCATTTTAATTCAACTCTGTCCTTATTTCTCTCTCCTTTATTTCTACCCCTGCCTGTTCCTCGTGTTCCCTTACTGTGTGTGTAGTGCCCAAAACCCAGATGTGGCCGCAAAAGCAAAAAGAGAAGAAAAACACCTCAAGTATGTATCTCCTGGAGGGATTAAAGCTCTGCTGTTTTCCGTTTTCTGTTGTTTTGGTGGGTGGAATTTGATGTTTTTCCAAAACAGTCTATACTTTCAGATAGAAAATGTGAACATGCGCTCAAAATTAGTTTTGTAAGACTTCAGATTATAGTAATTGTTGGAAGATCCTGTCATGCAAATGAGCTGCTCAGTTGGAAAATATGAAGTGTTAGGATACATTTAAAAAATAAGAAAAAGGACTGCTAAGATGTTTGTCTTAGATGGGGAAATAATATAAAGCTGAGTATATATCTGGATGTCGTGTGGTGCCCAAAAACAGGCCAATAGAAGCTGCTTAGAGACAAAGTTTTATGCCTTTAAACAGTAAGGTATTTATTAGCGATATCAGGGAGCTCCCCAGCTCATGCTGGCAAAAGGGGCTCCGAAGTGTTTGGCGTAGAGACAGGTAATTTATACAGTTTCTGAGTGTGATTACAACATCTTTACATACATA
>JAWMRA010000113.1:90490217-90531203 GCA_035584735.1 Pseudotriccus pelzelni | reverse complement strand
TAGTGAATGTTTATTGAGGTCTAGGTGTTTCCAGGAATCACTCCTTTGAAGGATTAAGCTGTTAAAGAAATGGTTATTGTATAGCTATAACTAGTTACTTATAATGTTTTTACGGACAGAACCAATTTATTACAGTACTGGTTTGGAGTATGACATTTCCTTAGGGTGTGGAGAGGTGAGGAGGCCTTTAAGAAATACAGGCAGCTGGCAGGCAGTGATAGCACAGTGCTCAGGATGAAATAAGAGCAGCAGGAAGGGGCCACAGGCCCCACAGCTGCCACCACTGTGTCCAGTGTGGTGGCCCCACTGCTCTCCTTGGTGAGAAAAAGGTTCTGTTCAGAGAAAATCTGCCTGGTGGAGGTAATTCTGTCCAGCAATTTCTGCCCCGTAAGAGTCAGAAGACCTCCCATTTAGCACAAGCTGAAGGATATCTCAAGGTCTCTTCCAGATGTGTTTTCTGCAGATTTACTCTAGAGTAGCTCATATGGATTTGGAAGGTTAGTCAGGGAAATCTTGAAAATGTGATCAGTGCTGACAGGTTGTCACCAGTGTTCTTCCAAGTACTTTCAAGTCAAACTTCTACTTAGGTGGACTAAGATGACCCCGTATGTATTTATGAGAAATACTTGATTTAACGGAGTTTAATGTACACCAGATGCAAAACATACTGCAAGGACAGCTTCTCCTGGAAAAAGACTTAATGGATCCATATTTAGTGGTTAAATACTTTTTGTGTTGCATCAAGCTCTTATGTAAAGAAGAGATATCTGCCCTTCCATTCTCTAATTTATTAGAGGGAAAGAAAAGAAAAAAGTATTTGATTAACATAGATACCCTTCCTTAGCCAAGGTTAGACATGCTGTTAAATCACTCACGTCCTCAAAAATCAGTATATATATTTGACAATCCTTATTTTTCCCCATAAAAGAAGTATTTTTGTTTTTATTTTTGAAATTCACACTTTGACTTATTTAATAAAATATAAACAGGCACCAGTGTGGCACAAACTCACATCAAGAACAAAATGCTGTCACAAAAGTGATTTACTACACAGGAACCTGCTGTTATAATTTCTTTACTCTGCAGGCTCATGTTGCTGAAAAAATGTGAGTCAAGTCTAACTCTTTGCAATCAAAAAATAGACAGTTCAATTATTTAACATATGAGAGACCAAAGTGATATGAACACAAAAAGCCAGCAAGTTTCTAGTCTCCAGAGACATTTGTGAATCCTGTACCTCTGAAAGTGATATACTGTTTATCTAGGTCAGGCTGCCAAATGAAATACATATTTATATATCTTCCTTTCCAGGGTAAACATCATGTCAAAAATGTCATCAGGAAGCATGAACAAAAACATAGAGATAGTACCCATTAGCTTTGTGGTTACATTAAATTTTTTTCTCAAGGAACGTATACTACCTGGTAACTGGTGAGTGATTTCTTCCTGTCCTTATCTCCACCCTTGAGCCTTTCATTGTATTTTCTCTCCCCTGCCTAGCTGAGGAAGGTAGTAATAAAGCAGCTTTGGTGGGCACTCAGCATCTAGCCAGGGTCAATCCACCACAATAGTACATTAAAATAAGTATCTATAATAGGAGAGGGAAATTTGGTGTTTTTTTTGGTGTGAGGTCAGGCAGGGACAGAAAGAAAGTCCTGCAAAGAGGTGGAGTGTTCTACTTCTTAAAACTCTTCATTCTCTTCACTGCCTTATAGAGAAGGTAGGTGGCCAGCTCAGGAATGATTAGCTACAGTGAGGGCACTGAAACCAGAGCCCTAACGTTTGCTGGTAAAAAGATGTAACGTGAGGCCTGGGGCCTCACACTGAACAGTGACACCAAAATATATTAATTTATTTGAGTACTGTTTATTTTATTCACTAAATGTGAGAGAGCCTATTAAAAACATTAGGTCATGTGATCATGCAGTGATTAACTTTGTCATAGCAAATTTACACAAAGTGATGGTGTCTGTAAAACCTTAATTCTACCATTTATTAACTCTTTGCAACCTGACTGATTTCTCAGAAGAAATAGCTGTGTAGTCTTGGGGTTTTAGAAGTCAGACTGAAATAACAGAAATTTTCTCATGAGAAATTTTCTATTGACAGAACCAGAGCCTTCTATCACACAGATCTTTGTCACTTCAGCAACAGAAAAACTGATAGCAGTACCAGATTGTCATCACCCGTTTACCAAAAGTAAAGGAGAATGAAAAGTGCCCTTTCCAAGGTGCTTTATGGCCTATGGCTGTTACTAGGTTTGGGAAATTGAAATTATGGTCTGCATGTTGAACAGGAAGCTTCTTCGGTGATTAGAGATCCTTTTTACATATCTTCTACGTATACCTTATATATATATAATGGTCTTTTCCTTGGCTAATCTTAGCTAATCTCAGGCTTACCATCTTCTCTTGGTTCTTTGGGTATTACTTGTCCTAACCTGGTCCTCCCATTGTGTCCTCATTGTACCTGCATCATACAACTGATGCATAAGTTTGTATCAGGTGGCAGTGCTCTCAGCTGGAAGTGTTAGAGACTGCTGAAGACCATGTCCGGAGTTTTGGTTCTTGTGAAAAAAACCCAAAACTCAGTAAGGTTTCGTAAGTGCGACACTCTGCTATCTTTGCATATGTCTTGCAGCTTTTAATGCTACCGTGGAGGAAGTCTTTGCCCATTTCTATTGAGCTGTCTCTGTGTGATCTCTGTAAGGATGAGACATCTGTCATAACAGCCAAAATCTGTGAGAAAACACCATATATTTGGAGGGTCATATCTTAATTTCATTTAAATATCAAGCTTTTCAAGTCAGGTAAGAAACAGAGCCAGCCTGCCTTGCCCCTGGCTTTTTTGTGCATCCTAATCTGCTGTAGCGCTGTGGGAAGAAAGCCAATGCAGCTAAGGGAAGTATTCACAGCCTTGTTTTGAAATAAGGCACAGGAAAACTCAGATTGTGCTAGATCACTGCAAATTCAGGAGTAATTCCTGAAAGCTTTGCTTTAAATGTTTCTTGTGCTATGCTGCAAAAAGCAGCAGCCAAACCATTTGCAGGCTTGGTATTGAAGAGTAAACTTAAGCTGGGAAGGGGTCGATCATTTAACAGTGACACTACATAATTTGTTGTTACTGAAGTTCATAGTTATTCTATTAATAAAGAGTTTGGCATTAAAGTTTTGTGTAAATGAGGATAATTTATTAAGTGGGAAAAAAAAAGAAAACAAGGAAAACAGATTGCTCCAGAGAGCAAAAAAAAAAAAAAAATCACTGCAATCGTACATAATGAACGCAATTTATAAAGCACTTTTAATTAAAAGTTTTTAACTTGAATTATTTCATTTGATTACAAAAAGCATGTTATAGTAAGCCAAACTTCTGAGTTGATCTTTAGAACCTATTTAAGAGAAAATAACCATTATGTTTATAGCTCTCTCTTTGTCATTAAGAAATTATTTATTTATAATTTACCAAAGTGGTGTAAGTACAACATTTGGGATCTGTGCTTTTGTTTGCCAATGTTTCCTCTGAATTAATTTCCAGCTGCCTAGGCCTTTTAACAGTGATAATTATTCTTCTTTATTGGACTGGTGAATAATACTAATACTTACATACTGCTTTTTATAACAGACTTCCATAACTATCTTCTACCTTGGGAACGTGTATTCTTACTGTCCTGCTCTTCAAACATATGCTATACATTATCATATGATTAAAGACACACATAACAAAGGAGCATCTGCTGCAACGAGATGTCTGATGTCTTTAGATGATTGTTTGCTTTGAGCATGTTAGTGAAGAAGGTTGGTCTGCTCTGTCCCACAAAACCTCTGGTTTGCACAAGAGTGAAGCCAAACTCCATTCCCATCTTTGCAAAACATTGAGCAATTTGAGAGCAAGTTGGGTACAGATGGTAAAGACAAGTGTTTTCTACCTTAGCATCTTCATTATGACCAACAAGTGTCCACCTGAGATGAAGCCATGGACAGCTCTGGGAATGATCCCTCCCCTCCTCCTGAATTTTAAGGTTCAGTATCAACATGGAGGAAAGTTTGAAACTTGGAATAGGGGTTGGATCTCCAGTCAAGAAATCAACTTGATATTGCTTTGAGATATTAAATGTTAATGGAAGGGACAAACAATACTGTACTTCAGCAGAGACTGACTTATCTTTTTCTCAGGTCCTTGTTCTGTGTAGCCGCCCTCTCTTGTTCTTCCTGACTAGTAAAACAGATGTGCTCAGTTATTTTATGGGTAAAGATGGTATATCTTGTATTTAGAATGCTTGGGAAATGGGAGGTGAGACACAGAATTTGTGACTCATCTCACTAATACATACCCTTCTCCTGATTCCAAGTAGATTTAGCTATTGAACTATTTGCTGAACAGCTTAACTGTTATAGTAGGATCTATGAGATTTAGCTTTGAACATTTCTCTTGCCAGGTTTAATGGAACATAACATGCTGGCCTATAACAGCTCTGCAGTGACGTGTGCCCAGGTGACTCTTCTTCAACAGCTGAAGGGCAGAGGGACTGAGTCTGTCCTCAGGGTGCCATTCTGTACTTCCACAGAAGCCAAATTCACCTGTGATAATTTTTTTATTTTTTGGTGAATGACCAGGAGTTATCCTTAAAAGACCTTTAAAAATTACAAATAGATTAAGCCACTATTAAAATAAAGGTCTTGATTTTCTGTGTCAGGAAAAAAATTGGTGCTAGACCTTCCTAATAACTTCAAATGGCTCTTCTTTTGATGTATATTAGAAGCTGTATTTGTTCACAAGAAAGCAAAGGGAACTATATAAACCAGAAAAAGAAGAAGGCTTCTGAGAACCTTTCACTGAAGTTTGGAAGTGAGAAAATTAATTGTCTAACCTCCAGATTAGAAAACCTCAGTGCAGATCCTGAGAGTTCACTGTTTAGCTTTCAGGAAATGCTGAAATTTTGCAGCTTTTCTGTGAGACATTAAAGTCAGGTTTTAGTTTTAGTTAAAAATGATGAGGTTGATTTCCCCTCTGTTTTAGGACTTAAATCTTTCTCTCAGACATAAACAGATTTCAATTGCCAGTTGGCCCTTCTGATTACCAGCAGTTCTGCTTGAGTAGTCTCACAGCTTGAAGAACTGGCATAAGTATAATATAATTTCATTCCTTATTGTAAGAGTTTCTTTCCTTTTTAATCCATGTAGTTTTTGAGAGTCAGGGGGCATTTTATACTCAGTGATTTCCCTCCTACATCATCATTTTGCACAGTCAGGCATGCCAAGAAGGAGCTAGAGAGTTGTCTTTGTCCTTTTATAGTGCTGATAATCAACATGCTGCCCTTTGTGAGGCCGTTAAGTTCAAGTAAGGATCCAACACCTTCTGAAGGAAACTGCCAGCACTTGTCTTTGAGTTGTTTTTATTCTGCTCAAGACAAATGCTGACATTGTCTTTCTGATTTTTTTAAGGAGACTACATTCTCAGCTGCAATTGCTGTGACGAGCAAGCAAAGCATGGATGTACTCAGGCTTTCTTACTGCAAAGATTGCTTATACACATTTCAAAACCTCTCTCAGGCCATTCCACTAAAGCTTCAGAGTTCTTTCATTTTCAGATGACAGCATTTAATATGGGGGGAGCTTTTGGGCTAACTTCACCCTAGTTCTTACATGTCAAAGATGGTTTCTTAGTGTGTTTATGTCTGATCCTGCTCCCTGCCATGGTGCCCTGTACTGATTCAAGGCATTGACTAGACCGTCACTCCCAAGTAGCAAATACATATCCTGGTACCAAAAAACTATTATAGGAATTGGAAATATTATCATTAGTGCATGGACAGCATGATTTTGCTCTCTTTCCCATATAGAGATGAAATTTTTTTCTCACCTGCTGTTGTATTTCTTAAATCCCTGGAGTTATCAGCTGCCAGGAGGTGGTGCTGATGTACTCCTCTTGTGTGTGACACACAAGAGCACACTGCTTTTGGCAGACACGCACAAGCTGACACTGTTTGGTTACACTTTTATGTCAGTTAAATTTCATGTCACTGAAGCCACCTATAAATATTGTGCTGCTGTATTGACTGTGCTGTGAGGGAGAGCTGGACTTTGGTCTGTCTTCAGCTTCTAACATAAATTGCACCACCTTCCAGGTACCAGGCTCCTCATCTGCAGGGTGGTAGTCTTGATATCTAGAAATTCCCTAAGAGAAGCATTAAAGATTAAGCAACTGGTAGCTACAAACTGCAAGTACAAGTTGCTTATTCTGTAAATGCAAATGGTTTGGGAGAGGGGTTCAGAGTGATCTCCCTAAGATTGAATTGCAGTGCAAAGGTGGTTTCCTTTGTACCTCCCTGTGTTGGTGTGTTCCCACTGGACCTGGAAGTTCTGTGAGGCCCATTTCACCTGAGTGGACATAAGTCTATATAATCAGGATCATCATGATCTTTTATTCACTAATATCATCCAAATAAATCCCTGTTACAAACTTGATCTGTCAGAGTTAGAGTCCATTTTCTCTACAACCATCTCACAGCTCTTTGGCCCTCACTGGGCTGCTGCTTCAACCCCATCTAGTCTGTCACAGCTCCTTATTTTGCTGCTGTGACTTCAGACAATATCTGCCTCACTTGGACTTCTGTGTGATGATCAGGCTTTTGAGGCTATTCTAATTTGTGTTCTGTGCACTCAGCGTGGCTCCGAGCACCACGCAGCTCCTGCCACCTCCTGTGTGCCCTACTACCCTGAACATCTTCCCTGCTACTCAGTTGTTGCTCTCCTCTTTTCTGTCCTTTTCTTTTTTTGATAACTAATATAAGTGTATAGAAAACCCCAGCTGCTTGTAGAGCTTATTCTATAGAAATCCATCCAGTAGCCTACAGTAATGCTGTCCTGTACCAGTAGAGGAGAAGTGATACTGAAGAGCCACTGACTGCCTGGTGTACCAGCTCTTCCAGTTCTCCTTAGATGGTCTTTCAGTAGACCCAGCTTGCATTTCTTGGTGTACACTTAACTCAGTATTTCTCCCCATGTCTTTCTTCCATTTGTTTATTGCCTGACATACAACAGTTCATCTAACTTTTCTTGTGTATCTGTTCCTACAGGCAGAGCTCATCTTCTGTCTGAAGGTCTGCTTCACAGTCCTGCTCTGAGGCTTGTTGCCTGTCTTCAAAATGGCATAATCTGTAACAAATGTACCATGTAAGTATGTTAAAGAAACATTGATCTTTATTCCTGTCTGTGAACACTTGATAGGCAAAGAGATATTCAGGAAATCAGCGTCATAAAACTCTTGTGAGCACGAAAACTAAACCCTTACTGTTAAGCCACTAGTATAAAAGACTTGACCTCATAAGGGCAGATAAATCTGTGTCTCACATAAATTCCATCTCTGGGCGCTAATGTTCAGATTCACTGCTTCCAAGTACTTCAGAATTTCACGAATGTGTTTTTTATTTTCACACAGAGGTCTGTCTCAGCATGGCATTGTAAGCTCTGCTGCAAGTCCGTGCTAAAGTTAACTGTAAATTCAGCCTTACAAGTAAGTTTAACTTGCAGAAGGATGCATACTCTTCCAGAAAGTTTGTGGCATTTTCCGTGTTTCAGTTCTCTTTCAAATGGCTTCATTTAAAATACTAGACTATAAGGCAGTCTCAAAGAGCAAACCTCACAATCTTTCCTGTTTCTGTGCAGATGGGAAGCAGCTGATGCTCTGATTGTTTTCCTGCAGAAATCTATGGAGGGAGAAATACAGCAAGGGAAATGGCAAAGACCTGGCTGTACAATAATCTGTTTCAGTAAAGTATTCTCTATAAGAAGGATTAAAGAACCATGACCAGGATCAAGTAAAATGTGAGCATATGATTGCTAAATAGGAGAGGGGTGAAATCACTATGACTGATATTCTGCTGAGGTCTAGAAGAATTCACAATATCCTCTGGGCTTCTATTGCAATGATCAAAGAAATGCCTTTGAGGGTTTGGGTTATTTTTAAACAGTATTAATTACCTTAACCTGGTGGTTATTCCCCTGCCCCTTCTTCAGTCCCCTTTCTTCACAGGATTAAATCTTTTTTCATAAAGTTAGTTTTTGATTAGATTTGTTTAAGTGTAAATAGCTTAGTTCCTTCTGTATCTGATTCATTGATGTACTCAGATATCTCCAAACAGTTATTTCAGGAAATAGTTCGATTAAAACACACTTATTTTCTCTTGGCACAATTCATCATCAGACCAGGTTTTCCAAGTCATCCTCTCAGATTGTCTCTGACTCTACCATACAAGATTGCTACATGTTACTCTCTTGTGTCTCAGCATCATCCTAGAAAGAGATGTTTCCAATCAGCTTTTCACTAGAAAAAGGCAAAGCTCTCTGTCCTTGCCTTCTTGCTGGATTATGTTGTGACAATTATATTTCAAAAATATGCCTCAAATTACTTAGGTTCAGGCATTATCTTGGACTATGACAGTGGTGTGAAACAGGATCTCTGTGGAACTAGTAATTTATGCCATGGTTTACTTGCTGCTGAGAGACTAGAATAAACAGTCTAATTTACATTAGGAGAATATCGTAGTTTCAAAATTAGTAAAAGCTTTCTCTCTAGGGTAAATGCAGCTTGCATAGTTATAGAGCATCTTGGATTAAGCTCATGCAAGCAAATTGGGTGTGTGGGGATCTGGAGACGAGGAACTGTGTCTGGTACAAGGAGGGATAGGGTAGGTGAGAGGTTTGCAGCCTGGTGTCTGTGTCTGGCTTGCCCAAAAGCTCATTAATTAGAGTGCTAGGGTGACTTTTGTTGGTACAGCAGTGGTCTGCTCTGGGCCAAAGTCTTCCTCAGCCTGCCCTTACCACACAAGTCTAGAACTGCTCTGGGAGCAGATAGAACATTCTGGATAGGTGTAACTTTTCCTGTGCTCTGATAAACTGGGTTTTCTGCACCTGCAGCCTTGGTCCCTGGACAGCAGGAGAGGTGCAGCAGGATGCCAAACTCCCCTGTCCTCAGAGGAGGAAGTTAAATGTCTCACTGAAAAATATCTTTCATACCAACCCCTTGAGCACCTTCTAGTTCTGCATTTCAGTGATTCCATTATACAGTAAGTCAGAAAAAAATTAAAACTCCATAAATATATCACTTATGACCCTAGAAATGGTAGTTTTGCAGAACTGCTTTCCTGTGTTTTTCATTCAAGGTGTATTGTGCTGTTCATTACAGTATGTCAGAGTGACAGTAGCATTATTCTCTTATTTACGGTTCTTCCTTTCTCTTCAGAAGTGAAAATGAAAAGGAAATCAATGCCATTAAAGAGAATAATGATAAACTCACCTCCTGCAAGGTCTATGCTCATATATTTTTTTTCTGAATTCTCATCTCTGAATGTACTTGTACAAATGTGATGAAAAAATGGAGGAAAACTCCAGAAAAGCAACGCTGCAAAAGAGAGGTATGCTGTGGTAGGCAACTGCACCTGAAAAAGTCTGAAAACAATCCTGTGTCCTGCATCCCCCTCTGCCCCTCTGGCCTTTACAAAAATCTGCTATGTGATAGAAATGTCAGGATCAAGAAAGATTAAATTAAGTGACACAGGAAACAAGGGGAGCTAGTACAGTTCAGTACCAATCAAACAACAGTCAAACTTCAGTAACATCATTGTGTCTTTCAGTCAATCTGTGCATTACACTGTGAAGCCTCAGATCAAAGAGCTGTTAAAAACCCATCAAGGAAGTTCTCCATCAAGTAGGAGCCTGTGGTCTCTCTCAATTTATTAAGTAAGAGCAGCACCTAATACTGAACTCTGTCAGCAGGGCAATATTTCATTGTCCTTTCTGTGCCATTCTGAAGTAAAACCCTTTCATGAATTTCCAGTCTGTGAGCAAAGTTTGCAAGCACAACATCTGAAAACCACTTTGGCTCTCAGAGGTGAGAAGACTGCAGCATGACTTTATATTCTCTGCAAGAGCCTAGCTCCGCTGTGCTGCACTGCTCAATGAGTAATATTGACCGCTCAGTTCTTCCTGAGCATGAATTTTACTGAGGAATGAAGAAACAGGGGTAGAGGGCAGTGTACTTATCCAGCATGATGCCTTTGCTCTAATGAGTGGGGCAGCGATACAGCATTTAGAGTTGCTGACTACAAAGGATGAAATAAATCTCATTTGCATACTACTCTCAGGGAGAGTTTCATTAGTGAAGTTCACCTTCTTTGTACTGTACCAGTCACTACCTCTGAAGCAACCCTGCTGGGCTGATGGAAAGCAATTTAGATGAGTTCAAAAGCGGTTCAGTAAGATGAAAATTCTCAATGGATAATTACCAGGCCAATATTTCATAGGTCTGACTGCTTGCTAATTAACATATCTTGACTAGATCTGCCTGCAGCCAGAGTAGAGCCCCTTAAGGAGTAAGCTACCAAATTATGTAGTAAATACTCTGAGGTAACTTCATCCAAAGAAAGGCTGCCTATGTGTAAGATGGTTTGGGGGTGCTATGTTTTGCCTAGATGAAAAGAAAGTTAAGCTAAGCTGAAATAAAGAAAGGTGCAGCAGGCAGCTGTGAGTATGATCTGGCAGCTGAATCCTGATTAGCTAAGAAAAGCATCAGGACAGACGGTGTTGGGTATGGGCTGCAGTCTGAGGTTAAACATGGAGAAGAGCACTTACTGCAAATAATGGTACTGGCACAGGAGCAGAAAGTGACAGATTTTGTCACGACTCATTACATAAATGAAGTTGCACGGTAGGGTCCTGATCAACTGCATGCACTTATGGAATTAGGATGCCTGTGGTTCCTGAAGGAAAAAGAAGCCTATAAAGGGCTGTTCTATGCAAAATGGGCATGAGACAGAGAAAAAAAAGGGTTTAGTTAGTGTCTCTGGCTAAGAAGAAAAATTGCTGTTGGCCTCCCTGTTAAAAGCACACTCTTGGTGCAATGATTTCATTACAGCACATTCAGGTACCTGGTGGTGATGGTACTGATGTACAGAGCTTGCACACTTTACAAGGGAATTTGTTGAGACTTTCCGAGTAAGCACTGCATCCTGTACCCTCAGCACATTTCATATGTCATGGCTGATTTCCCCAGGGACAAAATATTTCTGTTTCAGCTGAATTACCCAAGAAATACACCTGCTGCTTTATGTAATCCACACCATCTCTTTAGAAGAGTAAGTAGCTATACATTTACCTGACATGGCAGATGTTAAATGTATTTGTAAGTAACAATTGAGGATTAACTTTGAAAAATTCTCTGTAAGTGTTATAAAGAAATAAAATAGGTAACAAACACAACTTTATGCAGTTTTCTGCATTCATCTGCACTTTTTCTGCTTGTAAGTAGCAGAGTCCTAGATAATCTGTGCACATGTAAGAGTGCATATGTATTTACATGCTTGTAAAAAACCATTTGTCTTAAACTCCTGTACAACCCCTTTGTGTCGGGTATGTATGAACACATGCATTAGAGAAATACTCTCACAAATATAGGTCTAGATTATTTTCTTTGTGCATAACTGTGTGGTATGTAAGGTTGCAAAGAGGGAAAGATTCTCTTCCACTGTACTGTTGCTTTTGAAACATTTGCATTGGTACCTTCAAAATGCTGTCAGTTCTTCATTTTGATGGAAGAGTTTGCTGAGAAGCCACCAGCAGCATCGTGGTGTCTTGTGGCACGGAGAGGGAATGTCTCCTGGCTTGTAGTATCTGAGCTCAGTTTCTCTGTGAGAGGGAATATCTCCTGGCTTGCAGTATTTGAGCTCAGCAGTCTCTGGCAGCTGGAGGAAAATGTATAACTTTGCCTTTTTCATAGCCTTGCAAACCTGTTTTGCATGCAAGTGTGAGATCATATCATAGTCCACATCTCTACCTCAAACATTCTTCATGTGGGTAGTGGAGAGATGTGCTTAAGGACCTTAGCTGTAATTTCCCTGGAAACAAGCTGTTATGTTCTCTTTTCATATAATAACACATTCATATTACAGAGAATGTATATATATACACACACATATACACTCACACACACACTGTGTGTGGTTTTATATATATGATCTTTTTGATATATGCACATGGACTGACACTTATGTGCTCATAACTGAATTTTCTAAGGACTGCACACATATAATTTTAAAATCAAAAACTATAAATGTTTTGTATTTAAATAATACAAGAGTTATTTCTGTTCTGTAGTATCTAATCTTGATATGGACGATTCCATAGGACTTTAGAGGTATGTGTGTTGGGATACATCATGTAAACATGCTTACCTTATGTAAGGCATGATTGCATTATTATCTGTATGTGTAACATAACTCTGTAATGCAGGAATATATATCATTTTAGGCTAACCACACCAGACATCAGGCAACGTTGCTCCCAGCAGTTAGAAGGTTGAAAGCCAAGGCACTGCATGTGCTGTTTATGCAACACTGCTGCTATAGAAGAGAGACCTAATGTTTAAAATCTGTAAAGAGATGCTTCAGCACCTGTGCTACCAGTCAGTGACAGTGGCATTCCCTTGCTGCTCCCTTCAGCCACAGAAGACCATAATTGAATAGTATGTGAATACTTTGCTGCCTGAAGCAGCCAGGCAGCAGGCCCAGAGGTCCTTTCAAATCAGGATTTTTACAGTTCTTCCTAAGCCACAGGAGGTATTGGTCCTCTTCTGCTTTGCAAAGATGGGCAAAACTGCAGCAACACAAAATTGTGCAAGGAACTGAGCTCAGAAAAAAGCTCAGCATAGCAGAGAAATGGTGACAGAAAAAAGCTGCCTGTGTCATTAGTATATAGTAACACAAGTAATACGATAATTATGGAGTCTCTTACCCTTTCTTTGCCATAGGGGGGTTACTCGCCATCTCACACAATATCCTACCTCAGCACTTTCAGAAAATAAGAGGATTTAATACCATTTCCTGCCATCTCTGATCTCAGACCTGTATTTGTCTGTGTCTTGTCATTGGCCACTCAATTCCTTTGTGTCTGAGGAGGGATGGGAAACCTCTTGATACAAGAAGTGCTGGAGGAGAACCTCAAGGGCAGAAAGGAAGATCCTCGTCAAGGCAGCATCGCAGAAACTCCTTCCCACCTCCAGTCTGCTCTTTGGAAAGTAACAAGCTCTGTTAAGGGTTACCCTACTTTACCTTCCTATATCTGTGTGTTATAGCCCCTTTCAGACCGAAGATTTTCTCGGACCTTTTTCCTACTTGCATCTGCTGTTGTTCAAGGGAAATTAATAAAACTTCTCACTGTCACCAGGGACTTTTAAGTGAGGTGCCTCTCTGAGTGCTGTGTCTATGTTCAAAATTAATGATAGACATCTTCAAAACCAATTTGCCTCCTCCCTGCTTCCTACAGGTTAATTTCCTATTACTAATGAAATGAGCTTTCTTACCCGCTAGACTGGACCTTCAGTTTGTGCTCTGTTTACTTAAAGAAGAGTTTAATATATTTACCTAATAGATAATACTGTATTTTCCTTTGTCTTCTATGCTAAGTCATTACTTATGGCCATATCTAGCAAAGCAGGAGCTCTTGCTACCCTGCTGGGAAGGTGCAAGTAGCATCACACAGCTTGTGTGTTGAAAGTTGTATGTGTTCCTAAATGAGCTGACTGGATAGGTATCTCAATGATGTCACTGGCAAGTGGATGGAAAAGTCTGCTTTGGTTGGGCTGCATTACATTTTGCATATATGTAAAAGGTTTTAGGTTGTAGAGTGCTGTGGAGACAGACCATTCTGCTCTGTTTTTCAAAGTATTTTCTGTGTTTGGACCGCAAGCTGTGATGCTCTAGCATTTGTATAAAATCTGCAACTTACAGGTTTGTGAGTCATTTGTGTTTCAGGATGATTTCAAATCTCTCCTTGACCAACTGGCTGAATAATTGGTACCATCCATTAGCTGAATTTAAGTATGGGATGATAAAAACCCCATGAAATTCTGTTAAGTACCTTGTGCTCAGAACGTGTAAAGACTTAGCAGAGGAAGTGCCTCTGATAAAAGGCTGTGTTCCTATGATGAGAGTTTCCCGATTAGTTCCTTTTCTGATCCCCTCATTCTCTTTCTGAGAGCTGGTGACTGCTGCATACAGGGCTCTTAAACCTTCATGACTGTTTCTGGTTTGGCTTTGGTTATAACTTGTTGCAATGCGCTGTCATAGTTTCATTCTGTTCTCCCCACCCAGAGCATCCTTATGAAAGTGAGAGAGGCTGAGTCAGATGAAGCACCCACCATCTGATATGGCACAAAGCAGTCTGGAGGGTCTAGAGAGACCATGGTGCTCAGGGACTCAGCCACACTGCTGTTAGATAAATAGCAATAAATAAGGCCCAAAGAGAAATATATTTTCTAGATGCTTATCTTAATGCAGAAAACCCTATTCTTTCCTGGTTTTCTAGGGAAGTTTTCTTGACAGTGCTGTCCGTAACCTGGTCCTTATAGAAAATAGCTTTAAATGTGTAATAAGCTTTGTATTGTGTCAGTGTGCTTCAATCCTTTACAGGGTGATTTTAAGGATGTGCCTCAGCTCATTTACCCCACTGGATGATCATAGATCTAAGACTACAAAAAGGGTTTCTGAATGTTGATGCTTTGCTCTGTTAAATATTGCCCAAATAGATATTGACTGTTTATTCTCCTCTGTCATAGAATTTCTTTGTTACTTTAGCACTGGGTTGTGTACTGCTTTGAGTTTAGGCTTGTAAGACCCTTCAACAGCAAAATCAAATGCCTCTTCTGCCTGATTAGGGATCCACCATGAATATAATTCTAATTCTTCAGTGAAAATTGAAATGGAACTGCACTTTCACTAGTGTGCAGGTATATTTATAAGCTAGCCCAAAAATACTTCTGAAGTTCTCGGGTTGCATATCGACTTTGTAGACCATTTCTTAGACTCACAAAAGTTCCAGTGGACACCAACATCTTGCTCTGATAGTTTGTGGCTTCTTTGAATAGATAATGAACAGTCTTTTTTGTACTGGGACAGAGCTCTGCCATGCCACCCACTGGGACATATCCTGCCCCTCAGCTCTTCTCCAGACCTTATCTTTGAAACCTGGGAGCTTGGCAGCTTCCCTGTCACAGGAGGGAAATAACAAATCCAAAAAGGCTCTCTGCTCCTCCCCACGCTCCATTAGCTGTGGGTACTGCCTGCTGTGTTCCAACAGCAATGAGATGTACCTGGTGATAAAATTACTGACTACTGTGGACTGCAGAGCTATAAATAAGGCAGGCAGAATTTTCTTCAGCTCTCACCAGAGAATAAAAGCCCTACCACCATATATCGGCCACTTGATATTTCCAGCCTCTTAGAGCTGGAGAATGAGTCTTCAAAGTCTTCACTTGCCTGAGTGTCACTAGCCCTGGTGCAGATGAGGAAGAGTGCCTTCAGTTTTTAGGCAAGCCTTCAGTTTAATCTGAAAGGCCCAACAAGCTATTGCAATGTAATTGCTTAAAAGCCACACCAAGCCATTCTACTCAAATGCAAACTCTTCCTCTATTTTCCAGGGGAAAGGAGAGCAAAGTTTTGAGGGTGACTTTGGAAAGCATTAATTCACTTTTTGTTTTGTGTTTGGGACATTGTACAGGCCCATCCATAAACAATTGCTCTTGGATTTCAATTTCTATTTTATTCAACTGCACGTGTTTTATGAAAGTCACACAGACCTGTACGTGCAACAAGATGCCTGCATGACGGAAAATATGAAGCATCAGAAAGATTAACATAATGGTAAAGTATGTGCCAAAAATAACAGTTCTTTGAACATATGTTGAACAGATGAGTTACTCATTCTACAGTAGTTGACTGTATATGGCTATTTATGCATAAATCACTTAGTTCAGCCTGCAGTGATGGGACATAATTGATCTTTAAAAGTTTTATGAAAGAATCACAGACTGTGAAATTAAAGGAAGTTCGGTTGTTTAATTTTGCATTTCTATCAACTGCCAGGACTATCATAACAGTAGAAAAATACCTGTTCTCTCCTGAGAAAGAACTTTTTATAGGTAGTATTAAATCAGTAAGTATAATAATTTATTGAAGCAAAATATTTAGTACTGTGATATTTTTTACTTTGTATCTGGAATTTCTGGAATAAAAGACATTGTGATAAATTGGTCCACTTTTGGGAGAAATGATGGTAATATTTCACCAGCATCATACCTGAGTTGCAAGATGCTTCTTTCGGAACAGCATTAGACAACTCAGGTACTGGAGAGATCTAGGCCTTGTGCCTATGGGCTACCTGTCTTGCAGGGTTCATATGATGTTGTTTATGAATTTGATCTGGTCAGGCTGGGATTAATGGGAAAACATTTTGCTTGTTGCCATCATTTGGGAGCAAATGGACAAGGGAAGAGGAATGGGTAGAATCATCCTGCTCTGCCACCGGCCAATGTGGATGTCATAATTAGGCACAAATACACTACAGCAGTGAATCCCTTTCTTCTGGAAGCTAGGAAGGATCAACAGTCTCTTGAACCACTGAATTTATCCTACAGTGTTCATGCTGGTACAGCACTTTGCTATTGACTGTGTCCTTGTGACAAAACAAAGTCATTAGTTGTTGCTGTACTGGAGATCATGATTAACATGCTGACAATAGCTGCTATTATCTGCAGTTTTAATTAATGTACCAGTTTCTTTACCTGCTTTTGCATCTTAGTTTTGAAACAATTACTCAACAACTTAATCTTCCCTTTTTTCTAGGCTTTTTGTAGTGGGAACTGTAATGAGAACTCCCTGCACGGCTACCCCTTTATCCCTCCAGCTGTTTATTTTTGAATATGTGTCAAATACATCTTCTGCACATTTTTCCAAAATAGTGAATGTTTTGATACTGGAAAAACAGGCAGAGAACTGTGAACCAGCCTGGCAGTGGCTTTATCTGTGTATTAAATTCTTAAATGTGTAGCAGAACCGAACAGAAGTTATGTAGGAGATGTAAATTATTCCCAAGGCCCATGTACTTTCATGGACATGAAAAATAAATTTCTTAACTTCTTAGGAGAGTCTCATATGCTGCAGTGGCTTACTTCAGACCCCAAATGCAGATAAAGGAACCCTTCCTGTGCTTTGAGCCTGCTGGGCTCATAATGGTTGCACACAAAGGTCTCTTGACAATTCATTCTTATCCTCCTCTGTGATACTCCCCAAATCCCTCTGGGTGCTCCTCCTGCCTGATGTCCTGGGGACCCGCTGGCTTATCCTTAGCCCTCCATGTAGGGATAAGAGAGTCAGGGTTGAGGAGTTTATAGAGGATTTGCTGTGCAATTGAAAGGGAATGACCTCAGACTGAATATCCTGCAAATGCATCTTGAAAGCACTGCATACAATTATTATAAATTATTGATACAGAGTAAATAAAAACTACACCTAATGCATAGAATAAAACAATGAAAATAGTTATCTCCCTCCCTTACAGTTTCTTTCTTATTCCTGTTACAATCTAACATGGAGTTCCCACTGCAGACGAAATTATAGCAGAAGGACTATTTAACCTAGACAGGGGCCCCTGTACACAAGCACTGCAGTGCGTGATGCAGGGTGATCTGTTGTAACGTGGATAGTTTTGTCTTTGGTTGAGCCTTTATGCTGTCAGATTGTATTTTCCTGCTTTGCATGGTAATTGTCCTCTAATGTTGTTAGGCAGCCACAATGCCTAGTCTGATAGTCATGTGATTTGCGGCCCTTGCTATGCTGCTCTCTGCTACAATAAAGTAATTTTAATTTGGTTGGATTCCTGAAAAAGCTTATTCTATTTAGTGACCTAGCCAGGCAGGTGAGGAGCATGCCCTCCACCTTGGTCTCCCAATGAATCAATATTGGTCGAAAGGAGAAATGGAGCGTCTTCTGTAATTCACCAGAGGAAGGCACAAGCTATCTTCTCTCAATATTCATACAACAGGTAGATGTCAGTAAGAGAGTTCAAAGAAACCCCAAATGTCACTAGGTTGGGACTGGTGACTCAGCTATGGGAATAAAGCAGGTGATGACTCTGTAAATAGATGGGATGAATGATACTGAAGGCAGACACCTGGGCTGTAGGGCTATTGGCAGATTAATAGGTGTAATTATCATAATTGTATGGTAATTGGTTTAGTCATGACAGTATCTGTTAGGTAAGTGCAGAAGATCATTCCTAAGCCACTGAAAGCAGTCCAGGTAGCCTGTAAAGACGTGTCCAAAAAGGAGGAAGATGAGTCAGGTCAAAGAATGGTTTCAGTACAATCACATGCAAGTAATTGCACAGTTGCATGTAAAATGTTTTTCTGAAAACCTTCCTTCCTCCTTTGATTAAATTTTGAGGCTGTACAAACTGTGGACTAGCTGTTTGGAATAATTCACCCTACCCAACAATTTCAGCATTCCCTCCAACAACCAGAAGAAAAATGAAAGTCCTGTTAATTTTTAATTTTATAAGATCAAGCCACTAAGGACAGGGAAGTTGCCAAAACAGATGACAATGCTCAGGCTGTACACCTTGCTTTTAGATCCATGATGCTTGTGGCTGGCTTCCTAACAAGAGAGGAGTGTAATGCACTGATGCCGCTGTTTCAGAATTATTTTCCAATATGGAAAGGTGTTGTTTAAGGAAACTAATGAGAGAATTGGCTCAGCAGGATATGACAGAGTCAGAAGACATATCACAGGTGTCCTGTCAGACAAGGATTGATAACAGGACAGACATGTCCAATTATTGCCCATTATTGCAGCTATAGGAACAACTTACCAGCCACGTGCTCCAAGCAATGATCTGTACAGCCTTATCTGCCCAAGTGGGTGTTCTAGCATGGGGAAGGCTGAACTTTATCTTGTAAATGCATCTTCCTTCAGTTGTTGTCACTGGCACATTTTGTTGAGACTCAGTTAAAACATGACAAGCTTTGATAGACTGCTTCAATTTTTTTTTTTCTTTTCTTGATAATGCCTATTGTATTTTGCAGTACTCTGTAAAAAATGAAGGCTGTTTGGTCATAGTGAGACGAGTCAGAAGAGAAATATAACACACAGAAAATGAATATTGTTTATGGATTTGATAATGTTGGCTCAAACGTCTGCATTAAAAGTTCCCTTTTGACTTTTGTCAGAATCACAGTCACATCAAATGGCTTTTATGTTCTACCTCAGGTAAAATATTCACCTCATGGACTTTGCCAAAACTTTAAAATAGGGATAGAAAAAGAAAAATTTATGATCCAACAGAGGCTCAGTAAATCGCAAAGGAGCCAGTGCCTCTTTGAATGCAATGCTTTTTCAGCCTCTCTTTTCCAGGCTCTGCTTTCTACTTTCTAATTTGGTAATTTCCTCTACACAGTTCTGGTTTTATTCTGCTGAGCCTGCAGCATGGGAATAAACTGGCTTTGCTTTCTGCATGGGTGGGCTAAAGCTTCCTTGGAGAGTGTGGCTGGGAGTCACTGACACCACTGCAGCCTGTGGTCACGGCATCCCCACCAAGTGCATGTTGCTGTTCTCACTTTACAGATGCGGAAATGAAAGCAGAAGAGTGAAGGGATTTGCCTAAGGCCACATAACGAATCAGTTCCTTGTGTGGGATTAGTTACTGCTCAGGACTTCCTTGCTGCCAACCCTGCGCCAGCTCCAGCATACCGCACTGTTTCCAGTGCCACAGGGATTCGTTTTGCCCAACTGGTTTAGAGGACATGTAGGTGGTCCTAGTCAAGACAAAAAATTATCCTGCTGCAAATTGTTTTTGCTCTCTTCATGTAAGATGAAAGATCTGGGGCAAATGGTTTCTGCTTGCATGACCATTGGCACCATGAACTTTATGTCACTGCACATCTTCATGACATTTTTCTGACAATATGTAGGTTAACAGAAATGTGCTAGGTTAAGCCATGGAAATCTGTGTTCCTTTCCATAATCTTTATTCAGATACAAAAAACAGTAGTATACATGTCTTGACACACAACCCAAAAGCCAGGGTAAAAGTAGGCCTGCCCATCATGCTATGTGGGACAGTTAATCATCTCATGTAAGGTTGCTGATGAGGACTGGCACCGACCAGCTCGGTCTCATCCTGCACATGCTTCCTCCTTCACATGTGCCCACGTGCTGGGTCTTTGGTGGGCTGACACAGAGCAGTAAATAGTTGTCACGGGTTTGAAAAGAGATGCTGGAATTTTTCCCCCAGTGTCCCTCCTGTTTCTTCCAGGATGGAGGGAGTCAGGACGGGAGGAGGGAGCTTTGGGCAGAGCGGGAGAGTGGGGGAGAGGGATGTTTCCTCTAAAGAGCGGGCGGTGACAGCCCTCGAGAGTCTTTTGTCTGAAGGATTTGGGTCTTTTCCTTTTCCACACTTTTCGCTTGAGGCCGCCTAATTTCAAAGTTGTTATCTGTTTAAACTGAGACAATAGTACAGCCAGGAGTGAGCGTTTGGAGCACTGTGCTGCCGAGCTTTTCTATCTCCACCAGTACAGCTGTGATTTTGCTTCAGCAGCTGAGAAGGGTTGCAGGAAATATGTACCAACTTGAACTGGGACCACTGCTGTGCTCACAAAAAAACAACAGAAAATGTGACGTGTACAGGCTTTGACAAGAAAACCAACAGCTGCAGTGTGAGCAGTGCTGCCTACGACATGCACTGGAGTATATACCTCAAAAGGCCGTGTTTCAGGAATGAGGGGGTAGCAGGGAGAAGTCATAGAGGCAGCAGAGAATATCTACAATGCACAGAGAAGCATGGCAAGCAGAGGAAGGAAAGGATTTGCTCCTGTAGGGTGCTGAGCCCCTTTAATGCCCACTGAGTTCAAAGGTAGAAGCCAAAATCCTGCAGTCATGCCTACATGAAGTGTCTTAAGTGCTTCTGAAATTTCCTTCTTATAGATACTACCATTTCATTGCAAGCAAACTAGTGTGAGCAGATCCACTGCACTTTTTGATTTGCAATGCTGAATTGTTATATCTTTCTGATCATGTGTTCTGACAAAGCTCATCCAGTATTGCATGGCAAGAAGGGTGACTTTTGATGCTGTCACTTTTATTGCCTCACTGAATAATACAAGACAATATTTCATCCTTGAAACATGTTTTCTGTCTGACCCACATAGTAATGTGAGCTCTATAATGTTTTTCTCCCTAAGAATGACGTTATTAAAATATTCAGTGGCTTAAGTAGGATCCTCTCCATAGCCATGATGCTCTGATAGAACACCTTTCTTTAAAACTGCTTATCTTCAGGTCCAAATAAATACATATATAGCTTGTACACACAAACCCCCCAACTACTCATGCTGCATGATAATTTTAGATACAGGATAAAAACATGAAGTGTTCACCTATGTCCACAAAGACTTCCCTTCAGGCTCTTCCTCACCCCTGTTTCAGTCAGTGGGATCTGAGCAGAGAGGGTGGGATCAAGCCCTACAACAGCCGTGGGAGTGGCACTGCCACACACAGAAATTTCGTTCATGTTGTTCCCAGATGGTGTGTGTTCCTCCACGTCTGCAGATTAATAGTCACACTGAAACTGCCTTGCTACCTGTGGTTTTTTTCCTAGCAGTGAGATAAATCAGAGCTCTGTGTGAAAAGCAGCACTCCATCATACCTGTATAGATTGTGACACTATCAGGATGTTTTTTGTTTGTCAGGGCATTGCATGGAGGCAAACACGTGCCATTTCTGGCAGATGTAATCTTTCTCTGCAGTCCTGTTTATGCAGAAACAAAGAATCTTCATTTCTAATGGCTGCAATGTCATGAAATATCTGAAAAAAGCATGAACCAGCCAAGCAGATGAAAACTCCATGTGCACATTGTTTAAAAAGTGAACATTGCAGATGTTTTCCTTTTGTAAGGCAGCTCAGGATTAGCTGCACAATAATGTAAGTTATTTATTCAACAGAGGATTGAAGAACTTTTTCTTCTAGTGTCCCTTGATGTGCAGAAGCTTTTGATTTTGCATAACTGCAACATATTGTTGACTACCACTGCTCTGATACTGTGCAAGTCTTTAATTGCAGCCACTTCCATGGAATAGGTTTTCTGTGATCTGGAGACATGATCCACTTCTTCAGCAGAAGATCTGCTGCCATTAAATCTATGAGATCAGCAGACATAAATCCTTTTGAGTAAAATGTCTTCTGCATAATCTTCAGGTGCATCATACATAAGTGCAAGTGTATGCAGATATAAAAATATTTAAAAATATGTATATGCAGCTGTGAAATGTCATGTTTGGAAGGAATGTAGTTATGCTGTTATGCTAAAAGTCATGTAACTAGAACTTTACTGTAAAAATTACTGTTGATATAAATATTACATCTATTAGTTATCTTTTTTCTGTTATATAGTATGATCTCTGTATTGTATATGATAAACTTTTAGGTAATTGCTAATTTGTTGAGGTCCAATTCCATTTGTACATGAACCATTATATTAGCAAAAAGCCTGCTTCAGATAAGAATTTTAAGGGATCCCACTGCGTGGTATTTATGCTTTTTTTAAAACCAAAGTTTCTTCACAATTTTTTTTTTGTTTGGTAAAAGTAGCAATCACGCTTCTTTCTAGCCCCAAGGGGATCAGGTGACCATGGCTTTTCAAAATATGATGCTAAGAACCACTCCTATTACCAACTCTCAACGTTAAATTCATGTTGAGAATTGAATGCAGGCAGCCCTCTGTCCATCCACAGAGCTGCTGACATGTTTAGATTAAACCCTTTTTTTTTTTTCTGCAGGGGTGTAGCATTGTCTTTCCCATACTTCCAGAAAATGCTGTGTATTGCCATGGCAGCTCACTGCTGGGCTACTGTTTAGGAATGACAAAGCAGGGAGGTTGGAAAAGCAGCTGAACGAATGAGTTGCTCTTAGAGCCCAGAGCTCTCGTCATGGGAGCATCACACATCTCTCTGTCATTATTACTATTATTATTAGCCCCAAAGAAGCCTGAGGTATATACCAATATAGAGCACTTATACTTTCAGAGCCATTAATACTTTTTTGTCCGAGGCACTTCTCTGTCAATGTAATTCTCATGGTGGTGAACAAGCTGCAGTAACAGCCTTGAATACTGGACAAACTGAAATAACAAAGTAAAAGGAAAAAAGAATATTTTTTGTAGCTGGAAGGAAGAATGTCTTAGAATTGAACAAACAAGATAGAATTAAAGGAATAGAATAGAATAGAATAGAATAGAATAGAATAGAATAGAATAGAATAGAATAGAATGGAATAGGTGAGTAAATATCACCCACATATTGTTTTTAAAAATATTCACCTGAAAGGACATGCAGAAACATTACTAGACTCTCGATTTTTTTTTAATAATATTGTTGTTGTGTTGATACTGTATGCAGCCATAGTAGCTTGGAGTTATAAAAAGCCTGATCTCTAGCTACTCTGTGGCGGGGAAGTCAGTGTTTTTTTGAGTGCTGGAGATGAAACACCTTCTAAGAAGCAGGGTCTGGGATGACTAATGTGAGAGAAGTAATACCCAGTAAAGTAAATGTAAAATTTATAGCAGTGCTACTGCTAATAGTTGGAAGTGACAGGGGTTAAAGACAGGTGTTACTGAGTGGAAGGCAGTCCATGGTAGTGCTTAGACAGTATCAGGTGGCTTGATAATCAGAGACAGTGAGTTTTGAGACTGGGGAAATGCAAGGGGTCTGGAGCAAGGAAGAAATATATCTGGTGAGCCTGTTAACATTTATTTCTAGATTTTGTATGATCAATACATAATACTATTTCCTATTTTGTTCATAACTTCTATGTGTTAGGTTGACTGTTATGAGCACCTAGGAAACTTGTATGTATAGTGGTTTCCTATCAGTAGGGGGTTTTTTTTGCTTACGTCTGTGGAAAGAATTACTTGAGAATGTTTTTATAGGAACATTTTTGTCCTATCCAGTACTAAAATAAAAATTATTATTTCTGGAAACTTCCTAACAATCAATTTATTTAAGAATTGTGAATATTCCTTGATAGGATTTTACACAGGCTCCGGAAGATATAAATAAATCTTGAGAACAGCAAGTGAAAAAACTTGATCTGTATTCCTGCAATCTCCTACTACTCGCAGTGGGATGTTTGCACTGGTGCAATAGGCACATCCAATTCACAGGACAGAATTCCAAATAATGTAGTCTTTGTGTACCGGTTTAAATTGCCTTACATACAGTAAATGTAAAAACCCAGTGATTTTAGGCACCCTCCTCTGAGGAAATAACCATTATTGAACTTCCAACTTTCTTCCAAAATATGTAGTGCAACCTGCAGCACTAGAAACTTTCTTGTGTAGATGGTATTGTAGGGAGTTACTACAGAAATATTAAACCTGGGAATGTTGGTGTGGAAGCACTGAGGGAAAGTCAGGAGAACGGCTGTGAGACTGGTGTGTGCTGATAGTCACTAAGATCCTAGCACAGAACTTCCTGCAGCTTCCCACCAAGGCTGGGGGACAAAGGGCAACGAGCAAATCCTAATGGAGGTGGAGATGGGGAGGGAGAAACTGGCAGTTCCGAGTGGTACCAAAAGGTATATCTAAAGCCAGTACACAGTGGCCAGCATAAGAGGAACACAAGAGGTAAGGAGGGCTTGACAGATGGAGTTCCTTTTTCCCCAGGTCATTGCCTGGGCTCCTAGGCACAACAGCTGCATTTACATGGTATCTTGCCTGGATGCTGGACAGATGACTTGGGTTCACAAATTTTAGTGAGTACATGGATATGAGAAGGTGAGTATCAACAACTGAAATTGCTTTTGTTCAAAAATAAAACCACTTGCCTCTCCTGCATGGTCCCTCTTTATGATTTCGTATGTGGCTGCAAAACTATTATTGCATTATTTCCCACAGTGCTGCCTGATGCACTGTGGAATTAAGGCATTCTGTAGACAAAAAGAAAATCAGGCTTTATATTTGAACAATGCACTTATTGTGCCCCTGCTTGCAACAATATATTCCAGTAAATGTGCAGTGTACTTTTTTTTTTTGTTCATTTTGGGTTGTATTTATAAAGAACTCTGGAGATTCACACCATGTGTGGGTGGATCCTGTAGGAGGTGAACCGAGTACATCTGGTTGTGGAAGATGATGTTCGTGTTCTTCAGTACAAAGATACAAGAGGCAGAAAGCAGCTGAAGAACAGCACAGGTCAGAAGAAAGTGCAGGGTCAGTTATGCCTGAGTGCCAAGGGGGTGACACTGATTGTGGCTGGGTTGCTGGTGGGGATGACCATGCAGAGAATTTCTTGCCCCAGGGATGGTAAGAATATACCACACTTGGAGAGGAGGTAGTAGTATTTCACTGAATCGAGGAGAGACAGGAGGATAGATGTCAGAAATGACTAAAAAGGATGAAATAGTCTGAACTGGAGGAGATTCTAAGGCTTGGAGATGGAGAAGATCAGATAGCTTTTCAGAATCTTTTCTGTGTGTCTGTGAAATAAACGTCCCTTGCTTTTGCACAGGAGTGTATAATAACCCATATATAAAGAGAGAGAGGCATAGTAAGTTTTCTACTGCAAAGAAAAACAGCAGAATTAAAGACCACTGAGAGAACAACAATTTTTTGGAGAAGACATGAATGAGCGGAAGGGGAAGTCACATTTTAGTCTAGAAACTGGTTATAGGCTTGAGTGTAATATGAATAATGATGCCTTACATATATTACATTATGGAAATATCAATTTCTGATTCATAAAGTTGAAACACCACAGAGCTTAAGGGCAGTGCTAATGGTTCTTCCCATCTCTGCATAAACCCTAGGGTGTTACCATACTAGGGTGGGCAGGAGTAGCCTGCATTTTGCTTCTGCATGTGGCTCCTCATTGATGTAATCTATACCATGCCATCTGAACATCTCAAGCTTTTGGTCATGCAAAAGCATCATGAAGCAGAGAACAGATTGGATCACATGGAGACAAAAGCCACTGCTGTTTTCGCAGCTATGATTTTCCTGAACAATTTTTTTTAATAGCGAAATGGAAAGGTGACATTTTTATTTTGATTTGAGTACTGACTTGCAACTTAAAATTTGATAGTCAATTTTTAATTTTTTTTTTTCCTAAAAGGATATGTAAATGTCTCAAAACACAAGCTGAATTAGGCTTAAATTTGCTCTACAATGGTCTCCAAATGTCTCTGAAAATTTTTTAGGGATTTACAGATTGAAAACATCTGATGTAAAACAATGCTGGAGAAACCAGACATTGTGTCTAACTTTTGCTTAGATTTTGTAGAAAGTGCCTAGGTGAGGTCAGTAGATCTACACACTCACTTTGTTATGAAATGAGATTTTATTTTTCAGCAGTGTGCCAAGAAGTATTGAAGTAGAATCAGTGTAAGAAAACCTGCAAAGCTTCCTCTATTCATAGTTCTTGATGGTCTGGATACATAACTTAAAAATAATGTATCTTGGATTTCTACAATTTTTAGTTACTGTTGGTTCATGCTTGTATCATGGGAAGGACTGAATAATTAGCAAAAAAATTAAAATGTTGTTTTGGTACACATGATCAAACTTGAAGGGAAGATGCAGGTCATTTACTTTATCCAAGGTAATCAGATAATTTCTGCTTTTGATTCTTTTACAGTAACGTTACCTGCAGGTACAGAACAAAAATAAAGAAACATTCAATTTTGCTACTCTCTGCTTTGGCTTAATTCTTTATAGTGAAGAAAAGCTTTTATTTAAAATTATGAACAATTGTATTACTGCTCTATTCTGGCCATTGGACAAGTGCACTTAAGCTCAGCTTCCTGCAGTTCTATATCATAGCAGCTTACAGACATTCAGGCTGTGTCTACACCATTAAATTAAATGTGTTCAAGGCAGCTGGACTCTCTGTCACTAGAGGCTGACTGACTTGACCTTCTAAGCCTTGCTCCTCTTTCAGCTTCAAAACTATCTTTATTTTGGCTGTGATTCTTGACCTGCCTGGAAACACTTGCTCTTGCCTGTTTGCCCTTTGCACAGTACCTTTGGTATCTGTAGACAAACCCTTATTTCTTGAGCTGTGGCCAGGCCTTCGATGATTTCCTTGCCTTTGACCTGTCATGTGCTCTTAAGCAGGCAATGCTGAACATCTTAACTGGGTATTGCAGTTCCATAAAATCTGAAGGATCAACCTCCTATTTGGCTAAACTTGCTGATCAACAATTAATGAGTGCTTTCAGCATTTTAACTTCAGTATCTGTGCCTCAGGTCCAAACTACCCAGTGAAAAGAGCTTCGCATCTGACTCACATCAACAGTATTGTGGAGAGAAACAAATGAATACTTTTAAAGTGTTCAAAAGCATCAAATTTCAAAGGAAAAATCCAGTAGGAAACGATTTTGTGATCTGGGCAATGCTTTTCTATATAGGTTTAGTAAAATGAGAAGAAAAAAAATTAAATCACAAACTGAACAAGAAGGTTAAAACAAAATAATGCATAACCACTTCCATACTGAATGAAGTTGTGACCCCATGGAGAAGATGCAAAGTGATAATGTAATTAAGGTTTAGAAGAGGAGATCAGACGCTGAAGGTTTTAGATGTAAGACCCTGTTCTTCATGTTGGGATGACGGGATAGGAAAACCATATAAAAATATAGCAAGGAAGATTGAGAATGATATGGAAAATTTTCAGGTGTAGCAAATTTTCAAATGCAAACACGGGGAGTGTACAGAGTTCCATTCTCTATATTCTTTGATGGTTCCTTTCCAGTTTGCCCCTTGTTTTTCTCCTTTTATTGGCGTGCTGAAATTTTGATTTTTGTCTTTTCTAAGCTGAGCTTCTCACCATATCTGTATACCTCCTCCTTGCATTTTGAAATCCATAAAGCTCCTGTGGTTTAGTCATGTCAATTTGTTGGCTGTACTTATTTTCTTTTGTCTGTGGTGGAATTGTTTGTGTATCAACCATTAAAAGTTACTTCAAGGAACACAGTCTCTAATGGGTTACCACCTTAATTAGCCATCCAGGAGAAAGTATCTTGAAATTTCTTTAATACATTCTAGTTAGTCTTCCTGAACACCATTGTTTTTATTTGCCTGTTCTCCTTTCCTCTGAGGAAATGTCATTTCACCACTGCTTTTTTTCTCCCAGATGTCCTTCCCCTTGGCATTCGCAATAATTTCCCCCTGTTGGTTAGAAATTCCTAATGGCTTTTTGTGCTATTTGATTTCAAAACAATTGCCAGTAGAATAATTAAACTATATATTTTCAAAAGAAATTATCTGCCAGTTTGTCATGGCTTGGCTGTGTGTGGTAAGCTCCGCTGTTACGGCATATGTGGTCTTTTCCCCTTTGAAAGACACTTTCCAAGAGGTCAGTTAGTTTTGTTGGTGGACTCGACAGCTAATATATGCTCCTTGGCATCATCCTTGATGACAAAGTAACATCTACGTTATATCAGGTAATCCTGTGGCATGAATTAACTCAAAAATTCTCTTATTTCAGTTAAATGATATTTAAAATAGGCTTGAGCCCAAATCCTTCAGTCTTTCAGTTTTTGATGCAAATTTTTACTTTCTTTCTTAGTGTAGGTACGTTTTGTAAAACTTTCATGTTATCAAGAATGACCTTTATACTACCAAGGAAAGAAAAATTATTAAATGTTCTCTGATTTCTTCCAAGTAAAAGAGAATAAGAATTTAAAAAATAGGGGAAAATGTAGAGAATGAAAATGAGGCTCTTTGGGTGAAAAGGGAGTAAGAAAATAGGATTATGACTATATCTTGACCATACCAAGAACATACAGGAAATCACAGAAATGTATATAATCTTCACCCAAATTGTTATAAGGAAAACAGATCAAACCAGTGTCTCCAGAATCCTTCATTTGAGCTCGTGGTTTGAAGAAATGCTCGGATAGCCTCAATGTGAAATGAGGTCAGACACAAAGTACTGTTCTTCAGTCGGATGTATCAAACACAAATACCAAAGGGTGGAAATAAGACAACAGCACTTCTGATAATGGCAGGGGATTATAATGCAAGAGGCATATCAGTTGGGCTAAGAAACAATGCTGTTCCAGGAACCTAACCTCATTTTGGAATTGTTATTATAAGTGTTATTATAATTGTTATTATATGTGAGACAGGATGAAATTACCAAACTCCACTTGGTGCTAGTGAGGTTGCCTGGGGAACTGCATCTAGTGTTCTATACTGTACCTCAGAAAAGACATAAACAAATTGGATAATATCCAGAAAAAAATCATTAATAATGATGAGAGATTTATGAAGCCCAAGCAACAACCAAGAAAATGGTTAAAAGAACTGCTTCAGTTATTTTGAAAGTCTGGATGACAAAGGATGGACTGGAGAATTTTCTGAGATATTAAAGAGTTTTCTAAAGATACATATGATCAACTATTCCACATATTCAATGGGAAAAAGAAGAGAAGAAAACAATTTAATTCGAATGAAAGATGGCTACTAAGAAAACTTTTTTTATTGTTAAAATTGTGGAAGTCCAGAAAACTGGTGACATCAGAGATTTTGAAGAACAGCTGAAACAAACACTTTCTAGAGATGGTCTTTTAACTCTTCAAAATATCCCACCAGGCCTAGTCAATTTCCAGCTCTCCTTTCTTATGATTTTTTCCAGCTCTCCTTTCTTATGATTTTTGACTGTGTCTGCTATCTGTAGTTACAATCTGTAACTCTAAAACAAGGATATTATATAAAATAATTTGTAAAAAAAGACCTCACTGAACCTAACACTGCAAGACTGACCATCTCAGCATTGGATAAGCTCCATGGATTCCCATTTTATTTTTGAGGAAAAACAGCTTTAGCCATCTCCAGCTGGATTATTCCTATTTTTTCATCCCAGGATGAATGGTTCTGGGAGCAAGGGTTGGGAGCAGGATCACATTCCTCATGTGCCCTCCAGAATCAGAATCCACCCTTCTTGCTCTCAGTATTTTTTCTCAGCTCTTTGCATTTTGCTGCAACTGAGAGATGAAAAATACCTTTAGTTTATCTAGGGGTTTTTTTGTTTTATAGAGGCATGTGCAGCTTCTCTGTAAGGGAATGAAACAATGATCATCACCCCCTTAGGATGGCGACTGTTAGAGGAGTGTCACTTCTCTCTGTTTTTGGAAGGTATTCCAATTATGGAGCTGCAGCAAAAGGAAGGGAAGATCCACTCCTTTTCTTTCACAGTTTGCCTGTTTTTAATAGCCATTCTGCAGCAGAACGGAGGATAAAATTACTGGATACTTACTAGATCTAGTCTCCTTTGGGCTTCGATTCAAGGATACTCACTTTGAAAGAAATTCCCCCCCGAGAAGGCCGACTTCAGCTAATAATCTGTTCAGCCACAATGACAGTGTTTCTAAGCAGTAAAAGAAGTCGATATCTGTGTGCAAGGTTCTAGTCAGGAAATTTGAGGGGTTTATGGCATTTCAGGCACACAAATGCTACTTTGGATGACAACCTTGTTGATTTATTTTTCTTTTATCTTCTGCACTTTGCAGCAAAGACAGCATTTCCTGACATTTTATGTGGAATGCCTGCTCACATCTTCAAGGCAAGAGCTGTTTGGATTTTCTCTTTTTTTCACATTTGTGTAGTAGCACGTATATATTCACATTTCTAGAATACAATACTTACGTCACGCTGTGTCAAGTCACATAAATATACTCTGCAGAGAAAGGAAGATGACAGTTGCAAGCAGTCTTTTTGTACTAAAGTATAAACCTCTCAGTCTGTAGCCTTCAAAGACCTATCTTATGGGTCTAGCAAGCATTCCCACTTTTGCTTAAATTTTCAGGATTAGTGAGTGTTTCATAAGCATCACTTGTATGTGGCAAGAAACCATTATTCTAATCCTGAAATGATTCAAGCTGTTATTTTATCTCATGTTACTGTAAAATTCTTGGGTTTGATGTTATGAAAGAATGTTCAATATTGTTGTAGTCGAATTTATGACAATTATTGTCTCAGAATCACAGAATCAACCGGTCGGAAAAGACCTCTGAGTTCATCCAGTCCAACCCTTGACCCAACACCACCCTGTCAACTAGACCATAGCACAAAGTGCCACATCCAGTCTCTTCTTAAATACCTCCAGGGATGGTGACTCCATCATGGTGACTCCCTGGGCAGCCCATTCCAATGTCTGATCGCTCTCTCTGTAAAGAATTTCTTTCTAACGTCTAACCTAAACCTCTCCTGTCACAGCTTAAGCCCATGCCTTCTTGTCCTATGCTGGTTGCATGGGAGAAGAGACCAACACCCATCTGACTACAACCTCCTTTCAGGGAGTTTTTTTTGACAAGAAAATTAACTAATAACACAAGGAGCTGTTTTCTGTTTCAAACCTAACAAGAGAATTCAACCCTAGATGAAAGTTAGGCAGAATGAGATATCTGTGAATCATTTGTGTTAGTCTCTGAAAGCAGATTTTAGATCTCCGAATGTTTAAAAAAATGCATACCTACAATACTTTCTAAATGAAATGAATGGGAATTCTAAATTTCTATTACTAGGAAGCACCAGAAATTTTCTGTGTTTATAGAATAGCTTTCAATTTCAAATATAAATAATAGCTACAGCAGAAAAAAGGGAAACCTGAAACACCTTGGAAAAATAAGTAAAACTACTAAAATGGATCAGGCTTGTTTAACTGTTAGGGAAGAGTATAAAGAAGACATAAAGATTGCAAGTAAACGTCAACTGACAGACAAAACCCCTGCAAAACTGTGAGACCCTGAACTAATAGCAGTAAACTGTGATCCTGCATTCAGAATAGCTGGTTCTGGAAATATTGTTGTATGCAGAAAGAACCTCAGTAGTTTCTAGCTGTGAAATAGGCCTGTGATAAATTCTTACAAGATTAGAGTAAGAGTGACTATTGTTTCAGTTAACATATTACATTATTTGCTTCACTTCACTCCCTAAAACTTTGTCTCTGAGGAAAAGCTATGCAGTGTGTTACATCAATTACAACATGGCAAGCACCATGGTCTGGTGTATGGGATTTGTTTATCTCCTTGGTTTTTAATACTTAACCTTATGACTCAAAAATCATTATGTGCCCAATTAACTTTGTGTTATGTGCCCTGTGTGTTTTAAGCCTGCAGTGTTGCTTCCTGAGAAAAATTACTTTTCTACAAAACTGTGATCATTTCAGCCAGCAGAGGCCACACTGAGATTATTACCTTATCATGGGTCAAAAAAGAACAGATGTAGCTACTGAATATAGGGTGGAGAGGGGATAGATTGATATAATGGAAGACATTCATATCTTAGCTTCTCTAAAACAGTACCACATTCTAGAATGTTATTCAGGGACCTTTAAAAGACAGAAATATTCTAAATTACTTTGGTTTTGCACCTTTAATGGTTGGAACTACATGTTAAAGGGTCCTTTTGACCAAGCAACTGTTAAGAACTGAGGCTACAGAAAAGTGCCCTGTATATAAACCTATCTATTTTTGCATTTTCTTGTTTGTTGTGGATGAAGTGTCTTGCTAAGATGATAACACTTAAAAAATACCTTCTAGGAACCTGTAAATACAACTTTTGGGTTTTTCAGTTTCTGCTTTTTGAACACACATTGTGAAATAGTCATTACCTGACCATTACTCAGATTTTGGTGAGATGATCATTACTTGAAATATAAACATAACTGTAATGCTGTACATTGTAGTTCATTATATTGTCTGAATTTAGGTATTTATGTAGATTTTTTAAGAACTAACCATTTCTTTGAATCCAGAACTTTTGATATAATATAAAACTTATTGTAAATGCAGCACCAAAAGACACCTCTGCTGAAAAATCATTCTTCTGAACATTTTCAGTCTCCTTCATTCTACTATGTATGAAGTTCTGGTAAAAAATACCATTGTGCAATATAATCTGGAGGTCATCAGAACTTGGCTGTTTCAAGCAATGAGGAAAATATGAATTTCAAAGGTGTGGAGCCTTCATAAGGATGGGCTGCATCCTCTCTCTTTATTTTGAGTCTTTAAAGCTCCGGTCTGAATCCTCTTACTAATTCTCAGTGAGCAAAGGTGGCTTAAGAGAATAGAGAGTTCCCTGGGGTAAGCCTACAGTTACCAGTCAATCTGAGTGCTAACAACCTGGACAAATGCAAAGCTCTACTGCTAGGCTACTCTACCACCACTGTTTCTCCACTAAGAATAAGATAATCTTTTTATTGCAACAATGAGGAACTACATTAAATGGTGTAATAATTTGTCACCTCAGGAGAATGTGTGTGAAATGTGATGATGGATACTGATGTATGAACCTTTCGCAAAATGTGTTACCTCCTCCTCTGCCATGCAAAGAAACTAGTGAGCATTACATGTTCATAAAACGGATGTGAGCCTCGGCATTAATATGCTTTTTTAATTTGGTTAACTGCTTCATCTTTGCTTATATATATCATGTGTGGTTGTTTTTTTCAGTATATTGGAAAAGCCTGTCTGGAGCTCCTGTCCAAGGTAACAGTAAAAACAGTGGAGCATTCTGCAGTGACTGTCCCATTAAGAAGGTATGTTATACTGGTTTAAACTTGAAGGCACTAATGGCCATCATCAATACGTCTTTGCTCTCAAACTATGAAAGAACTTATTGAAAGTAAGGAATACAATAAGGATTCCAGTTGAATTTAATGGAGCTGACTCAGCTTCTTTTTGCAGTGAGGCAGAAGTACACAGTTGGCATTCTTGTCTGGTTTATCCAATAGCACGGTGAGCTTTCAGCAGAGCTCTCCTATGCGCAAAAGGGCTCCTCTGCCTGATGTCCTGTGTGTAGCTGTTGTAGTTAAAGACCAGAAAAAGGAGTTAAAAATGTGGTTTTGAAAGAAAGGAAGCAGAGATTTATAAGTAATGAACTCACTGTTGAGATAAATGTAAGGGTGACTCTAAAGAAACAGCCTATTTAATTTTTCCAGTGTTCAGTGAAGGAGGATTTTTTTTTAGGGGCAGTGGGCTAGAATGTGAAATGAATGGGGCTACATCAAATATATTCCAAGTGAAACCATAAAGTCTTCTTCTTAAACGCAAGTTGTTTTTCAAGGTCATGAGAGTTGATCAATAGCATGAACCAAAGAGACACTTTTGCTAAATCAACTTCTAAATCTTTTTTTTTCTGTTCATGAGAGAGTATCAGATTTTTGAAGCCCTGCAAGACTAGGGTCAAATTGCTAATGAACATCTTTCTGCTGTATCACGATGAAATGCAATATCCTGGGCAATGAAAATTGAGGACATGCCTGTTGCAGAGGAAACCTTAAGGTGTTGTATTTCCCCACTCCAGAGCTCTCTGGTGTCCATTGTAATCTCATAAAACTGATCTGCATCTACAATTTGAAAGAAACAATATAAATAGTTTGAGTATTCATAAGCAATGTTTCTCAATAAGGCAATAATGAACCTCCATGCTCTCTGCATGTTTAAGGAAAAGTAATTGAAGAGGTAGTATTTGTCTTAGCCTTATTGTACCCAAGTAGCATTTAGGCAACAAGAACATACAGCCACTGCAGAAATACACCTGTGAAAGTCTCAAATCCATGGTGAACTCGGATCCATCCAATTTCCTTATGAAAAAAGGCCCTAAAACAAATGATGAGACAAAATTATAGCTAGACTATGAATCTAAAACTTACCACATTGGGTCTTCAGTGAGAACTGTTGTTGCAGCCTTGGACACTTATTTAACAATGGAAAGCTATCAGGCTGTCTAGGTGGATAATTTCCTTTGGGTAAGGAAACATAGCAATGAATCATCTTCAAAAAGGAAAAAAAGAAAGTAGCACTAAACAAGTAAAGTTTTGTGATATATGCTGAATTGTGAAGATTTTTTGCAGAATGTTTAACATTCTAACTGAATGCATAGAAAGACATTTTCCAATTCTAAACAAATAAGCACTCTTGAATTTGAAGTATTAACAATTATTAAAAAAAAATTAGTAGTCAACAGAATTAAAACAAACAAATGTGAAGAAAGGGTAAGTAGGGGGTTTTGTTCTGTAATCATCTTACATGGCAAAGCTGGCTTAAGGTTCCTTAAGGACTGTTTAGTCCTATAAAGATTTTCACAGTAGCAGAACACATATTATTAGTTACAGATTTATTTGAAACTCAGCTCAGCTGGTCAAACTTATTTTCCCAAAATGCTTTTTTTGTTTGTTTGTTTTTAATAAAAAAAATGTCAATAGCGTCTCCTTGTCCAAAATTACTATGGTGACAAAACACATTTCTGAGCATAAAAGCATGTCTGCGGCAACCCAACAGAACAGGAGCTTACAATGTTCAGCACTGAATTTCTATTCAAGGCTGACACCATGGGAATGGGTTAACATATTCACATGAAAGTATAGGCTGCTGTAAGAGTAGCAAACAAGCCAAACCATGCATGCCCAGCCCTTGAAGTCCTCAGATCTTAGCACTGCAGAATGGAGAAGGTGTCTCATTAGCAGTGCTCATTAAAGTCTGCTGGAATGCAGAAACGTAAAACAATCCATTAATAACTTTATCCACAAAGAGAAGGTGACTTTCTCATGTTGGAGTGGGGAACAAAGTGAAAACTATATCCATAGAGTCACAGATTTTAACCTTAAATTGGTCTCTATCAGACATGAAATCTGTTTTACTCTATATAATCCAGAGCATACCCACCTATTCTCCTGCTAAGAGGTTCTGTAGGGACAGCTGTTTTCTTATTTTGTGCCACTTTCACAGAAAGTTATTGAGCCTGTTATCTTCGGTTGATTGAGTAAGTGCATCAGTTTTGGAACAATGGAGAAAGGAGCAGAAAAACAAATTTAATGCCAGTGAAACTATTTAACTGGGCCTCCATCTTGTGATTTCAACTCACCGTTCTTGCTCTCTGCTAACAGACTCCTTTTTCCTTCTGCCTGGACTTGCCTGAACAGCACTTCTTAGTACCACTGCTTTTCACCATTCGGCTAAGAGTTGACTGGCGATTGCAGAATGTGGATAATTATGTCCTACTCCCAGGGGTAGCTTAAAAAAAGTGGAGACATGGAAGTTTCTATTTTAATTCTCCTTTTCTTTTCCTCTTTCTGCTGAAAACTTTCTGAACTGAGTATGTCCATCCCTAGAGGGAATATTTCTCAAGAAATGTAATATAGATAATTCATCATGTTGAAATAGAATAGCATAATAAAACTGGGGGAAGAATATTCTGTAATAGAATGCAGGAAAAGCAGTGACATGGTGACATTATTCATATAGACAGGCACTAGTGAGATGGAAGCTTAAAAGGCTGTCTCTTGCTGTAGGCATGTTTCAGTTTGCTGTTCAGTACAGTTTTCCGGTGTTTTTGTTGTTGTTACAGAAAAACATTAACAAAAATAGCCATTAGGATCATGGGATAAAAAGAAATCTTAATTTTTTTCCCCTTTGAGAGACTTATGATGCTTCACCTGGAATAGGACCAGCCAGGCTGTGTACCTAGCTAGTTTTCTCTCCATTGTAACTGTGCTTTATTTTAGTATTGGTGGGTTCCTGAAAGGGTGACTGTGCATGTGTGTAGGTTGCAGTGATTTTAAAAAAAAAAATAATTTTTTTATTCCTTTGGGTGCCTAGGTTCTGACTTTGCTCTTAGTTTGACACTTGCAATCCAGTACCGCAGTACTCTCAGCCCTTGATGTCTAGCAGTATATTTTCAAGTTGCTTTATTAGGTTTTTGCCTATGCACAGTTCTAGTATTTCCCCTATATAAGAGATTTTTCATTTGCTTTTGCCATTGTCACAGAATCACAGAATCGACCAGGTTGAAAAAGACCTCTGAGATCATCAAGTCCAACCTTTGATGCAACACTGCTGTGGTTATTAGACAATGGCACAAAGTGCCACATCCAGTCTCATCTTAAAAACCTCCAGGGATGGTGAATCCACCATTTCCCTGGGCAGCCCATTCCAATGCCTGATCACTCTCTCTCTAAAAATTTTTTTTCTAGTATTCAACCTAAACCTTCCCTGACACAGTTTAAGACCATGCCCTCTTGTCCTACTGCTGGTTGCCTGGGAGAAGAGACCAACCCGCACCTGGTTACAACCTCCTTTCAGAGAGTTGTAGAGAGAGAGTGATGATCTGCTCCATAACTCTGCCAGGCACTGAGGTCAGGCTGACAGGCCTGTAGTTTCCCGGGTCCTCCTTGCAGCCCTTTTTGTAGATCGATGTGACATTCGCCAACTTCCAGTGATCTGGGACCTCCCCAGTGAGCCAGGACTGTTGGTAAATGATGGAGAGCGGCTTGGGGAGCTCTTCCAACAGCTCCCTCATCACCCTAGGATGGATCCCATCTGGTCCCATGAGATGGGAGGATCCAAGTGGCTCAGCAGGTCGCTGTTTCCTCCTGGATTACAGGGAGGCTATTCGGTTTCCTGTCTCTGTCTACCAGTTCCAGAGGCCACTTGTCCTGAGGACAGCCTGTCTTACTGTTGAAAACTGAGGCAAAGAAGGTGTTAAGTACCTCAGACTTTTCCTTGTCTTTGGTGACTATGTTTCCCCCATGTCCAACAAAGAATGGAGGTTTTCCTTGCCCTTCCTTTTGCTATTGATGTATTTGCAGAAGCACTTCTTGTTATCCCTTACGGAAGTGGCTAGGTTGAGTTCAAATTGTGCCTTTGTCTCTCTACTTTTCTTTCTACATGACCTAACTATATTCCTAAACTCTTTGTGAGTAGCCAGCCCTTTTTAACATGGTCAGTACGCTCGCTTTTTATCCCCCTATTTCCTTCAAAATCTCCCTGTTCAGCCAGGCTGTCCGTCTTCCCCATTGGCTCACCTTTCAGCACACTGGGACAGCCTGTTCCTGTGCACTCAAGATTTCCTTCTTGAAGCATGTCCATCCCTCCTGGACCCCTTTGTTCTCAAGGGCTGTTTCCCAAGGTACCCTCTGAACCAGTCTTCTGAGTAGGCTGAAATCTGCCCTCCAAAAGTCCAGGGTAGCAGTTTTATTGATGGCCCTCTTTGCATGCCTGAGTATTGAAAACTCTATTATTTCATGGTCACTGTGCCCAGATGGCCTCTGACCACCACATGTCCCACCAGCCCCTCTCTGTTTGTGAACAGCAGGTCTAGCAGGACCCCACCCCTGGTAGCTCATTTACCAGCTGGAGCAGGAAATTATCCTCCACACCCTCTAGCCAGCAGGGTAGGTACCATAGAATTTACCCCATCGTCAAAGAAAAGCAAAGTTCTGCCACTGGCATCAATCCTTTAGCCACCTATTGATTAGATGAGTTTTCCTACTCCTCTCCTTGTTCATCCCTGCTGTTGCAGGAACTGAGGCGAACACCACCTGTGCTCCTGTCCCATTAACTAATAACTAATCAACCCAGCACCTTGAAGTCCTTTTTAATTAGCTAGTACCTCTTTCATTAATGTCATCGCTGCCAGCCTGGACCACCAGCAGCGGATAATAATCAGAGAGCCAGATTAGCTCAGGGAGTCTCCTCCTAATATCCCTTACCCAGGCCCCGGGAAGGCAGCAGACTTCCCCGTGGGATGGGTGCAGTTGGCATATAGAGCCCTCAGTTCTCCTCAGCAGGGAGTTGCCTACTACAATTAGCATTCTTTTTTTCTTTATAGCTGTGGTTGTAATCCGTCTGGTAGACGGGGTGCAACCAGGAGACCCTCCAGACAGATCCTCTTCTTGACTGCCCTCTGCCTGACTCTCTGGGTCCAGGGCCTCATACTTGTTCTTTAGGGGCACCATGGGAGGTGATGGGGGCAGAAGGGGATTCCTTTACCTCTTTGACTGGAGACCTGTTTCCATTCATCCCCACCTACTTGGTGTGCTCCAACTGCTTGATGGCAGGAGGGGCAGGGCTTCACCATCTCTTGCTGGACTTCTTTGGGGGTCGAAAGGATGACTCCATCAGTCTATTTCCCTTTTACTCTCCCTAATACTTCTTAGCCTCTTCACCTCTTCCTTGAGCTCTGCCACTAAGCACAGCAAATTTTTCACCTGCTGGCATCGTACGCAGGCATCTCCCGCACTGTCCTCTGGTACTGACACTCTGTGCACCCAGAGACATGAACAGCTGTGTCCTTCCTGGAGGGTTCTGTCTGGGTTAGCACACTCACTGTGAGAGCAGCAGCAATGAAGCAGAATTGCTGGGTTGAGTAGCAGAAAAAAAAAAGGAAAGAAAAAAAAATACATGCAGTCACAAACCTAGCTCACAGGCCACCAGAGAGAGATGGGAGGGTGGCTGTGCCCTTCCGACTCACCCTACCTGCGTGAATGTGCCACGCCCCTGTTTGCCCTCTCCTTGCAGGGCAGCTGGGCTGAGCTGGGCTGAGCTGGGAGCAGTTTCTCCCTGCAATTTAAATCTCCCAGAGTTCATTCACTTTGTGTGATAAACGCAGTAAGATCCAAGAGGCAAAATCTTGCCACCATGTTTCTCCATCCTTGCTCAACCTCCTACATTAGCATAGCTGTAGATGTTTATGACTGCCAGACAGCCCATCTCTTGCTCCATTCACTTTTCATCCTTGTTTATCTCCTGGATAGATGGTGGCCTCTAGAAGACCTCTGAATGCTCTTATTGCATTTAATGCCCCTCTCATGTCCTCAGAGTCCTCTTTGAGGACAATATTGAGACTGGATATGCTTGGAAGTTTATACCAAAGCCATTTTAGAAAGCACTGTTTGAATTTTCCTGTTTCTGTTGCCAATAGTAATCTTTAACCTTTTTTAAACTTCATTTTGCTGAGAAAGTTGGAAGTTTTACTCTTTCTATCTTGAAAGGGTTTCACCCCTGTTTCTATGCTCTTTTTATTTTTTTTTTACATATTGAGAAGGAGGGAAGAGAGAACCAGAAAACAACACTTTAGAGTTCCAAGTGCCCTCTCCACCTCTCCAAAGGATCTAAGAGCCCAGAAAGACAGCTGTTTTATTTCTGTGGAGATTTGTTTTCCATTTGATCAGGCTGAGATCAGTCAGGGTGAGAAAAAGGTGTTTGAGAAGTAAAACAAAAGTTAAACTACGCTTTTATGGGAGCTTTACCTTTTTCCTTGAGGATTTCTTTTCTTTTATATTATGAAGGACCAATAGCGTTGTCAACTATAAAAGATTAGATCTTGTGGTGCAATGTGCCAGGGTTTATAGGATCAGGCAGGGCATGGTGAGGGTTTTTCTGGTTGCATTTTATCTTCATAAATTCAGAGCACTGGCTTTCTGTGCTTGGCTTGAGCAATGAGGTCTCGCTGCTTTCAGTGCATTCTTTATAGTAGCAGAACAGTCTGTCCCATTCAATATCCTGCTTCTGTTTCCCAACTCATAATTTCAGGTGAAGCACAAGTTGCTGAAAAGCTCCATGGTCCCTCCTCGTTGTCTTTTCTTTACTGGAATCCAGCACCAAGGATTTCTCAACTTTGGTTTCGCCCAGTTATGAAAAGTTAATTCCAGGTTCAATGTGATAGCATTTCTCTGCTTGGAAATAATTCAGCTTTGAACAATACCATGTTAAAGGATACAACCCAGAAACAGTAGGCTGACTTCTACTAGTTTTACCGAAGACTTGAAAACTAGAAAAGTTCAAACATGATATACATGGAATTTGGGATTCTGGGCACAGAAGTTTCTATAGATTGGTGGCGGCACACTATGCATTATAGCATGATGATATTCTTAATCTCAGCTCTGTCCACCTCTGCTATAGAGATAATACAAAAATAACAATTGTGGAAAAAGAAGGGATGAAAATGCACCAGATAATCCTAGTGCAGGAAGAAGAGACTGGACTGACTTGGTATTTTCCATTAGAATCTTGGGTTGTGGAGTTACTTGATGTGCTGTTGCAGGAGGAGCACATTCATCATTTTTGTATGGGGAAGATCCTGGAGGTTACTGGGTCTGATCAGCTTCATGATCTAGGGGCTTTCTGCTTTCTGGTCCACCGAAGCCAGATCTGGTGGCCATGGGGACTGAGAAGATCCTTCCTGTCCCAGTCCAGCAGAACCAGATTGTTGCTATTCTCATTTGTAGATTCAACCAGTAGTGAGGCTGTGTGTCCTAGTTAGAACAGCTGGGACCAATTCATCACTGGATGGGTGTAACCCAAACCTGTGTATTCTATAGCCTTC
>JAWMRA010000113.1:90455035-90483739 GCA_035584735.1 Pseudotriccus pelzelni | reverse complement strand
ATAAACTCTCTTTCGCTTGTCCCTCTACTGTGGTCTCTGTGTGGGTCCTGGCCAGGCTCATGGGGACCACGTGGCAGGGGGGAGGGGGGAAGCATTCCCCCTCTGGGTAATGGACTGATCACCCAGACCCTAGAGGTTCCCCCTCCTCTTCAACCGCCAGACTTAGGCAGTTTTAGAGAGGTGAAAACGTTATGGTCTCTCACCAACAGGTGCAACTGGCTATTGCAACACTGACTTAGTCAGTCAAAGTTCTCCCCAGCTTCACATACAGTATATATAGATAAATGGAAGACTAGAATTACATTAGAGTGAGTTCTGGACAGTGAAAACCAGAGAGGAAATTTTTTGTGAAATTGTAGTCCTTTGTTTTCCCCAAAATTGTTTTAATGATGTTGTCATTATAGCTCTAACACTGTTAGTACAGACAGTCTCAATCCTGGAATGGACAGAGCGGTGTTCAAGTGCCTAGTCAGCAGGTTATTTATGTATCCTTCTGAGGACACATAAACCTGAAACATGACATGTATTGTGTGCACACCTGGCCTCTTCAGATAACAGGAAAGAAAGCAAAAATCCTAATAATGCTTATCTAGAAAAGTGCAGAGTAATATTGAATGCAAATAACCCAGATGAAAGACGCATCTGAAGGAGATATCTTGAAACCTGCTGCACATTCTGGGTCCTACAAGGAAGTTTAGACTTATATAAGAACTATTAACAAAGACTGAAGAGAAGGAGAGATGCAGAAGTGAAACCTCACAAAATGCAAGAGAAAGATAAGATGATGGCAATCCCAAATGTCTTTTTCAAATACAACTAACACAAATTTTGCTGCAAGAATGACGATTATGCCACGTGGGTCACACTCAAAATTTTTCAAAAGCAAGGGAAACTGAACTGAGATGGAAACCAAGCATGACCTAGGACGAACAACCTGACAAATCAGTGTTTACATATAACATGGTAGCATGTAATAAAATCAAAGCAAGCAAGAAAGCTGTGCTTGTACCTTAGGAGAGGAGAGATCATCTGGATAATAAGTAATGAGTAGGTTGACAGTAGATAGATTTTTTCCTGAGAAAATACAGGTGGCAAATTCTTCCAAACTTTACCCTGTCCTGATCTCATAAAAATAACAAGTTTTTAATCTAGTGATCCCGTTGTTATTTTCCATTTATCCTCACAAGAACAGGGAGAAGTTATCCACAATATAATGTATAAGACTCTTGAAATTCTGATAGGACTGAGATTTAGTACTCATGATGTTTACATTATACAAACATGGGAGATAAAAATAATGTGATGCAATGTTAAAAAAAAGCTTTAAAATATGCAGCTACAAGTCTAAAATTAATGACGGCAAAATATGTGCTGTGAGAAACCTTGTCATGGTAATTAGGACATGTGATTGATAAATGTGATAGCAGAGACAAAAGATAAAACATGTAGATGAAATGCCACTATTCACAAGCACATCACAATTTCTGTGGATATTTTATAAGATAATATTCTGTAGCAAATTCCTACCTTCTGTTTCTGCAGAAGGCCAAGTTCTTTATGAACTACATAAAAGAGACTTTGTGGCCATCTGGGATAAATTGCACAAGCATGCCTTTGAGGATTCTAAAAACCGATTGATCACGTCTTCAGCAGTGGCACTTTATACTGTTTTCCAGTTCCCCAGGGATGATGCCATTCCTGTTGCATTGAGATGGCAGGGGAGCTAAGAGCACACTGTTTTAGGAACCCTGCAGATATTGATAACCAACATATTAATTCTGATGATGCATTCCTAGGTAATATATGGTGTTTCAAGGATTTTGGTGAACTTTGGAGCAAGCTATGAAAAATATCATATTTGCGTGTAAAGAAATTTTGAAAGAAAAAAAACCAGGCTGCCCTTACAATGTCATAAACTTCCTTAAGAGTTCAGATCTATGACTGGAAACTTGCTAGTTAGTACTAACTGTTCCTGGCACCTGCTTATCTGAGGGTGCCCCAAAATACAAATTTGAAGGGTGTGGGTAAGGGCAGTCTTGTTTGTTACAGGAACAGTATTATGTCTGGGTAAATATTCTACACAAAAGGATCCTGTTCTTTTCACAGCAGCTCCAGGTCTGGACAGATGTATGTATTTTAAAAGGTGTTCGATATCTCAGACCAATCTCACACCAACACATGCAGACAAGAACAGTTAACTGTTTGGGGCATGCCCACTTGTTTCGGCTTGCACTGTTTTGCTGGACTGCCCCTTGGATACTCGAAGCAGCAAGGTCTCATCCATCTAGTCACACACTAAGTGGCATTGAATATGGACTATGCAGGAACATTTCCAGTGTGACCTCAGTACTGAAACTGTTCATCATGCCACCCCAGTAGCACCTCAGTGGCACTGTCACAGACTCACAGAATCACAGAATATACTAAGTCGGAGAAGGCTCACAAGGATCATGGAGTCCAACCCTCAGCCCTGCACAGCACCATCCCCAAGAGTCACATCATGTGCCTGAGAGTATCATCCAAACACTTCTCGAACTCTGGCACTGCTGTGATCACTTTCCCGGGGAGCCTGTTCCAGTGCACAATCACCCTCTGACTGAAGAACCTTATTCTAATATTTGACCTAAAACTCCCCTGACCCATCTTCAGGCCATTCCCTCAGGTTCTGTCACTGGTCACCACAGAGAAGGGATCAGCACCAGTCCCTCTTCTTCCCCTCACAAGGAAGTTGAAGACTGCAAGGAGGTCTTCCCTCAGTCTTTTCTTCTCCAGGCTGAACAGACCAAGTAACCTCAGCCGCTCCTCACACAGCTTCCCTTCCAAAGCCTTCACCATCTTTGTTGTCCTCCTTTGGAAGCTCTCTAATAGCTTCGTACCTTTCTCACAATGCAGTGACCAAAACTACACGCAATTTTGGGAGGCTTCAAAGTAAAGCTTCCCCAGTGCAGAGCAGATTGGAATAATCCCCTCCCTCAACCGTCTGGAAATGCTTTGCCTGATGCCCCCCAGGACACGGTCGGTCCTCCTGGCTGTCAGGGCACTGCTGACTCATATTCAACTTGCCATCGACCAGGACCCCCAGGTCCCTCTCCATGGAACTGCTTTCCAGCATCTCATTCCCCAGTCTGTACATGCATCTACAGTTGCCCCATTCCAGGTGCAGAATCCGGCACTTTTCTTTACTGAACTTCATGTGGTTGTTGATTGCCCAGCCCTCTAACTTGTCAAAGTCTCTCTGCAGGGCCTCCCTGCCTTCGAGGGAGCCAACACTCCCAGCTTTGTGTCATTGCCAACTTTGTTAGTATCCCTTCCAGTCCTGTGTCCAGGTCATTTATGAAGGTGTTGAAGAGCACAGGGCCCAAGATGGAGCCCTATGGAACCCCACTAGTGACAGGTCACCAGTCTGATGTTACCCCATTCACTATTACCCTCTGTGCTTGACCTGTGAGCCAGTTGCTCACCCCGCCTATGATGTGTTTATCCAGCTGTGTGCTGGTTATTTTTTCCGGAAAGATCCTGTGAGGAATGGTATCTAGAGCTTTACTGAAATCCAAAAAGATTATATCAACTGGTTTCCATTGGTCTGGTAGGTGGGTTACCTTATTAGAAAAGGAAATCAGGTTGGATAAGCAGGACTTTCCTCTATGAAGCTGTGCTGGCTGTGACCAATGACTGTGTTGTCTCTCAAGTGTTTTTTAATACTACCTGAAATAATCTTCTCTCCTTGTCCATGAAACATTTTCATTTCTGAAAAGGACAATACTTGGGTTCTTTAGCACAATTGACGTATTGCATATGCTGAGGCGCCTATAGACATCAGGCTGGGGATGTGATTAGCTCTACATACTGCAGAACTTGGGAAGCAAAACGGTCACAGCACCAAAATTGATGGAGGTTCAAGGAGCATTTGGCCAATGCTCTCAGGCACATGGTGTCACTTTTGGAGATGGTCCTGTGCAGGCTAAGGGTTGGCCTCAATGATTCTTGTGGGTCCTTTCCAACTGAGCATATTCTATGATTGAAAAGGTCCAGTGCTGTCCACCTCCAAAGAGCTCTGAACCATGTTTTCTGTCAAATGCTTGTGGCTGGCCTAGCCAGAGCCTGCCTGAAAATCAGCTATTCCTATGCAAGGCTGGGCAACATCTTCTGCCTCAGAATCCTGTCAGCCCTGCAACCTGCATGAATTATTAAATGAGTGTCTGGATTTTCTCAGCCAAAGCAATATTCTGTATCCCAGTAAATTCCTGTGTTGAATTGACTTCTATGTGTTTCCGTACTGGTGGTGAACAATCCGAAATTGTTGCTATTCTCCTGCCTTGCCTTTGGCCAATGAAGAAATCTGATCTCAAGAACACCAGGAGGCAATTTGTAACAGAACAGAAATGGGCATTATGTTTGTGTGTTTGGTTGTTCATATGCTTGCACAGTGGGCCTTGTTAGTTTCTGTGCTGCATACTGGGCACGCAGTGGCCCATGAGTGAATGATTAGTCACTCACCTTTGAAGATGTTAGCTTTAACTTGGTTGGTTTGGTCTCTCTGTCTGCATAGCACACAGACTTTCTAGTGACGTAGATCCACAGTAACAGGTTATTTGTGTACTGAGCTATTTTTGAATGACATTTGGTAAGCTAAAACCCCATCGTCTTCTGTTCAGAGTTGAAAGGTCTTATGTACTGTGCTAAAAAAATCCTATTTTATGTACTTATGAAGTATGGAAGTAAATTTTCAAGAGAGCCAAACATCTGAAGGCCAATTGCTCTTTTTTTCTGGAAAAACAACTACATAAGTCCATATATATATGTAAAAACAGAGAGGCTGCACAAGTGAAAGTGACAGGGATGATGTATTTCAGCCCGAGATCATAATGGATTTAATAGAGTTAAATATTTATAGACTTTTAATAGAGAAGGTCAAAATTGGTGTTACTGGAAAACATGGACAAAGGCACCTGAGAATGTATCTAAGTACTGAGGTAGGTGACCTGCTTTTGAGACAGGAAGACTACCTGGAAACGCTGAATCCCAAGACCCTCCATAGCCCCCAGACAACTGTGTATAAAGTATCACAGACACTTTTGAAATGCAGCTAAACATCCTTGTATAGTTGGCAGTTTCAAATGTCAGATCTTTGCTGGTCCATCACATTTTGAAGCTGGGAATCTCTTGATCAGCTCTATTGCACAAATGGTGAATGATTAAATTTTAAGAGTTTGAAAATAAATGAAAGCTGTCTTTAGATAAGACTGAATAAATGTCTTTGCACTTAGCAGAATCACCTCCTGTTGCTAAACATGTTGTCTGTCTTGGCTGTGCAATGACTTTTTGTCCTCTTTTCATTAACAATCAATTAGATCTTGTGCTTTTAATGGAATTAGCATGGTAGCTGATTTTGCGAATGATGAAGAAGAACCCAGCCAAGAAGAAGGTCAGGCAACACCTCAATACAGAAATAAATCTCAGTCTGCTTTTTTGGGGGTATTATTTCATTAGAAAAGGCTGCAGTGTATCCTGATCAAATCCAAGTGTGAACTAGGATCTTCTCTCAGCAGTTAGAAATCCTCCTTTGATGTCCAGTTGCTAATTTCTAGCAGAGTTGCCAGGGTCAGCTATCTGTGTTTGTGTTTCTTGGCTGGAAGGCTTGCCCTTCTAATTCTCGTGTTAGCTCTCAGTAGGCAGAACTCTTGGAAATACCTCCCTTTGGAGTTAATCCCTTCTGCTTTTTTTTTTTCTAGGGCAAAATTATGCTCCTTGCCCTGTGAGTTGAGTAGAGTGAAGTTCACTTCTGTAGAGCTGTACTTTCAGCTGGATGAAATTGAAGTGTTGGTTAAGGCTTAGAAACCTAATGTTTCCCATTCCCTGGACTCTTCATTTGTCTGCTTTTGATTTGTATTTTTGTTCTGGGTTTAGGTGATGTTAGGAAAACCACTTAAATATCTCTGAAAATCCACTACCAATGTAGCCGAAATTTTCTCTTGCTAGTGAGCTATAAAAGCATCAAGCTCCAGCTGACTTCCTAGTTCCAGGTAATTTTATTGTGCTTTAACTCTTTGTCTTAAAAAAAAGAGATTTTTTTCTTCTTCATGGAATGGTAATCTGATGATAATGCAGAAAAGGTGATAGGTATATTAAAAATGTAAAATACTCTTCTATTCTGCTATTATAAAATTTTGATTTTCTTTTGAAAGTGATGGATGTCCTGATTACTAATAGCCTTTAAAAGACTGCAAGTAGCTTATGAAAATAAGGAATATAGTTAATAATCAATATAATGATGAAACAGTTGGAAATTTCTCTCTCATTTACTATCCAAAATAGTTATATGTTGTGTATACTATTAAAAAACTTCTATTCTGCTGCTGTTAAAGGTGGTTCTTACCTAGGCAATACTCACTTCTACTGCTTTTTATGTTATGTTTATGTTTGAAAATGTAACTAACTCTGTATGTGATGAAAGATGATTATGTGAGTTCTTAAGAACAAGTGCATACGTTTCCTTTAATGAATTTTGTAATTTTTTTCCCCTTCAATTTACAGGATCTAAGGGAGAAATGTGCTTATGGAGAATCACATGAAACAGTTATAAATACCTGCATAGAGTACTCTCTGCCCTTGCAGCTGGAAATGTCTGAAGAAGGATGTGAATAAACTTTATCATTTCAATGCCAGTTACAAAACTTTGGGTGTCAGTAAGCAAAACCTGTTTTTTACAACATGATTCTAGAAATTACTTTTTCTCTTTTTGCAACTGTAAGTTTTGAAACAGCTAGGAAGAAAAGGATGAGTTTGGTTCTAATGAGATTAATGTCACTGCTTTTTTTTTCACAGTAAAAGAGAAAAAGACTTCATACATCCCTAGCTGAGAAACACTAGATGCACAGATGGGGACAGAGATGATTCTCTGTGATAGGATACACAGTTGGCATGAAGGTAAGAGAGAAGTTTGGGATTTGAGGTCTAAATTTATTCAGTATGTACACTTCAGCTGCTCATTTGGGACTCGTGATAAGTGTGAATCAGAACACTTTGAGCTTGTTTGAAACTTGGGGAAGCTGGGTTCTCATGCAGACTTTTATGGTGGGATTTAATTTAAAGCAACCCCCCCAAATTTAGTTGTCTACAAGCCCTCCACTTGTCTAAACTCCTTCTGCGTGGAGATTCTAGAGTGGGATTCAGCTGCCTTGCTATAGCAACTGGTGCTACTTAATTGTGTGAGATTTACTGCCTGGGCTCAAGCAGAATCTCCAGGAGGTAAAGGTCCCTTGTCCTACATCATGTCTTGTGCAAATGTCTTGGAAGTCCTGTGGCCTCTTGGACATGCTGTGGTGTTAGTAGCTGCATCCTGCTCCCAGAGAAGGGAGACTGGAGAGTCATTCACTTCATCCAAAAGTGGATACCCATGCCACCATTTAAACTCCCGTCTCTCTTACCCATCCTGTACAATACTGCCCATCAGTGTAGATATCGGATGTGGAAGTAGCATCGGCAACTGTACTGATGCCCTTGTGGCTGGTAAGCTCTATGTCTCCACAGGCAAATTTCAATTGTATTGGCTACTTCCAGGGACTGCCAGGGGGAATTTACACAACAAGGGTGCCTATAGACATCTGAATCAGGTATCTGTAATTAAGGCCAAACAGAATCCTAGGCATTTGATTTGTTGAAAGGCCAGAATCTGGACTGTAGTTGCTAATACACCAAAGCTTCAAGAAAGCTTTACCTCATATATACTCATGTGTTGGAACATCTGATCACTTTGAGGGAAAGAGATAACATTCTTAAAAATGAGGTTATATCCTTCTTATCAAAATGTACTTCTGCATTCCGGAGTTTTCATATGCTTTCATATGTCCTTTTTAGAAAGGACATGCCAATTCTCTGCTTCTGGTTTATTTGCTGACAAAAGTCAGGCTGCATGGGTAGAATAATTATGAAAGGTGAGCTACACAGTGGAAAAAACAATCTTGGGAAAAATATTCCTAATGCCTTTGTTTTCTTTGCTTCCTAAAAAGTTTTGCAGATGCTTAATGTATACAAAATGAAGCATTAGACCAGAGCTCCACTGAACTTCAAGTTCTCTTTCAGGCAGAAAAATTACTTAGCAAATACATGCAAAGAAAGAAGAGAGATTAAAAAGTTCACAGACAAATGGGTTAGTAGAGCTGTATTTTGTTTCCTGTTAAGGAACAACAAATTGAAATTAAGGGGACTGCAGAAAGACAACGTAGAAGAGTAAGACAAGAGCTTTAACATGGAAACAAAAGGCTTGATTCAATGCACAGTTTTCAGTGATTTCATTCTGTATTCCACCATACATCATCACATGTTGCTACCATGTTTTGTTATTTGTAATGAAGTTTTGTTTCCTTGAGGTTCGAGTCATCATTGAGAAGAAATCAGTGGCTGGTCCTAGAAGCATTTAGAAGAAACACATCACTTGGGTTTGGAGAAATGATCAATAATCTAATTCTTAGAAGTGCTACATATTATGGGTCAAAACTTTGTAAAAAGTACTCACTGCACCTCTATCCTTTTTGTAGTGGGTCCTTTGCAATTTTACTAGAATTATTCTTTACCAAATAATTCTGAAACACTACTGTATTGAAATATTTTGCTCTTGTTAAGAATCATGGCCTCTGTATTCTTACAGCCGTTAGCTATTACATTAGCTGAACATAGTTTAGCTACAGTTTTCATGATCAATTATTAATAAATGTTTTATTCTACGTGCTGTATTACTTTGCCAAATGAAACTGCTGTGAAATTAATTACTGTGCAGGTTTTCTTAGGATAAAAACCAGAGAAATTGCTTTTACAGGAAAATTTGTCTATAGAATTTGTTGTGTCATTACAGGATAATGCCAACAACATACTCTGCTGAGCAAGCAAAGCAGTTCTCAGCCTTGTCCTAGTGTTAGGGTGACTGATGAAGCACTGTGAAGTTGGATCCTGTCAGGGCAAAAATCTACAGCTTGGTAATTTAGGCTGCATTCAACTGTAGGATGAATGGTAGACTTCCATATTCTTTAAAATATCAAGCTTTTTTTCCATGTTTATATTTCGACCTTCTCAGGTACCAATGTTCATTTAAAAATGTGTGCTTTCCACACATCCAGCCACTCCAGGATGCAGTGGCTTTCTGCAGGCAAAATTCAGTGGGAGAAGCTCTTTTAGTCTCTGCAGCACTCCAGAGATTACTGATGTTAGCAGCTGCTATTTTTTTTGAAACTTCAATCTGCTCATGATGCTTTTAAATGTCTTTTTGCTGAAAGCAATTTGAGTCCAATTTAAAACATACATTTCTGCCATTACAATTGGCATAGGTTTTAATTTCAGACTGAAAGAACATCAGATTATCATTTGGCTTTTCATGGTGCTTTTTTAAAGACCGTGTTCTGCCTGCCCTTCCAGGAGAAGGAGCACTTGCAAGGCTTTGGGGAAAAGTGATAGATGACTTTGGTGCTGAACTGGGACCAACAAACACCCGCTAAGAGCCCCTCTGTCAGGATACCTTAGCCCTCCATAGCCAGAAGATGGGCTTAGCTGCATCTGGGCAGGGTCCAAGAGAATTTCTGGGCAGGGTCCAAGAGAATTTCTGGCCAATGGATGGCTTCCTGAGAGCCTTTTTCAGATGCTCTGTACACTATTCTCCATTTCAATTCAGTTAGCTCAAGCAACTCGTCACAGCTGGAAAGTTGCATAGCAGGAGGTCTCTCTGTTAGCCGGCTGGGTGGAAGTGAAAGTTTTCTGACAGCACAGGTAACCCTCTTCTTTCATGTTTTAAAAATGCAAAAATGGATTAATCTTCTAGATAATAATTTTTCATGATCTGTTCACTTATTTTTTCACTAAATGATTAACAGTATTCAGTAAATTCCATTCACATATATCCATTGCTTCTTTGTATTCAACAAAAATAACTGGATTTTTCTCAGTTAAGAGATAGATATACACTCAGTTGATGGTATCCCAAATATTATTTCCAAATTTCTCTTACACGGAAGCTTCTTTATTAATTGCCAGAGGTTACTTTTTAGTCTTAACAGGTGATTTGTTATGAAGAAACTGTGTTTAGACTGATGCCTTCAATTGACAGACGAATTGCAATATTATTGCACTTATTCATCGTGTAACAGATTCTTATAACAACAAAAAAATAATACGTGAATTAGATTAGGGAATCATATATTCAAGTGGCGAAAGGCAATGTAATTATTTCAGGATCTTGAAGACACTTTTGCAAAATACATTGGAGAATGTGGTTGAAGTCTTTCTGCTGACAAAACCCAACTACAATATCTTTGAGAGGCCCTGGGGATCTGGATCCAAATTTCTTGCTCAAATTTTTCTGCTTCATGTTGGATTATGAAAAAGAACAGAAAGAATGGCCCTCCAGTTGTCTTGCTGTTGTGTGCTTAGCATGGGAAATTAAGCCCAAAGTGTTCAAGATCTGGACTATGTGAAGATATAATGGCAGAATTTGAATGCACTTAGTAGAAGTTTGTCTCAATCATGCAGCATTCCTTCCTATTGGTTTGAAGTAGGAAAGCTTAAGTTGTTAAAAAAATTATACACAATCTCAATCAGTTCTTCAATCTAGACTTTGAATAGCCAACAGACCAGTTTCCAGTTATTTCAGACAATTGCTTGGCTCATACTGTGACAGAATCACTGTTAAATGTTTCCAATTGTACACTTCATTATGCATCTTTAACTTCTTGGAGCTGGAATTGACTGTGAGCATTTGATCACAGCCCAATGTCCTGTGCTGAAAAAACCCTGTTTCTTGGTGTAAAGATTCTCAGTATAATTAGAGACTATTCATGACAGCTAAAAACACTTTTCTCTAGCAACAAATTCTTTTCCAGATGTTGGAACTTCCACAGCATTGTCTTTAATTTTTTTTCTGGCAATTTGTTGCATCTCTCAAAAACTCAGAGACAGTCTATTACTGCTGAACCTATGGTTTGTTTCAGTAAGCTTAATCTTATTATGACAAACTTTTAAAGTCTTTTGACTGAATTCTTAAATGGGAAATAATTAGGGAGGAGAGATGGAGAAAATTCAGATAAAAACATTTGCTGATGGTTTTGTGCATCTCACTGCTTTGCTCTAACTAGAAAGCAGAGACAGTATTGATGCATTAAGCAGGGAGAAATAACATTTTTCAAATATTAATAAAAACTTTTCAAAACTTTTCCCAGCTTAACATATGGATTTTTCAGCAATTAATCTCCATATCCTTCCAAGTCTGTCATAGTCTATTTTAGTGTTTGTAGAAGAAAGGTTCCGTAACAGACTGAGGCATGGGCAACCTTAGTTACTTCACCTAAGACCTCTCTATTTGTGTGATGGATAATTGGGATGATAAAAACAGGATCACCACTCTGAAAATTGACAGAGCTGTTCCAGCTTCTGCAGGCCCAGGAAATAAAGTTTCTCAAATTGGTTTCAGGTATTTCTGCGAAGATGCAAACAGCAGCTTCTGAGAGTCTGCTGAGTGTGTCAGTGAGAATGGACTTCCTGCATATGGAAATCATTAAGGTAGGGCACAAGCACCACAGGTGTTCTGTAGTAACTGTCTAGATACATGTCCTGCATGGGGGGCAGAAGGGCATGTGTGGGGAGAGATGGTCCAAGGCTCTTTGTGGATGTCACTGTGAAAGGCCCTTCAACAGATGGCATATCAAAATTAGCTGTTTCAGAAAGACAAAGCAAAAAGAGGGATACAGATACTGCATAAATCTTATATCCCTTCAGGTGCTGGGAATCTTGATTTCATAAAGCATCGAATGGACATCAGATGGATTTTCCCATGGTATGCCATGCAGAACCCATCCATGCAGAGATTCTCAGCATTTGAAGGGACATGAGATTTACTCCCATCTGTAGTCTTATTTTTATTCTATTTTCTTAAAGCATCTATTTTAATATCCTTTTTTCTCCCTTTTTTTCTCTCTTTCTCTCTCTCTCCTCCACCACACCCAGTGCAGAACAATGCAATAATTTTTTGAGTCAGTGATTCTGTGATTTATTTTGGAAAACAGCACAGTCCTTGTGGTGAACTCTCTCGACATTCCAGAACAGCTACCTAGAAGCTTTTCCCTTATAGACTGTAACTGTTCTCAGAATCCAAAAATTAGTAACCCTAAATTGCTGGTACTGCAAACACAGAGAAAAATTACTGACAGCATATACAATAGTTGTGAACAAATTTTAAACACAGAATGTACTGAACTGAGCACTATTTTTTATAAGGACTCTGTTGGTTTTATGTGTATGTCAGGACAAGACTACAACCTGATGTACACTTTGGTATGTCACCAGGTACCCTCAAATTCACCTCTCTTTAATCTTTCATCTACACTTTTGTAGCTTCTGTAGGGGTCTCACATCATGAATTGGCATATCACATGGCGTTTCTAGACAGAAGTTAAAAGGATCACCTTGCCTTTCTTCTGAATGTTCGGTGGTGTTGGGCACTTGGAAATCTGAGGAGTGTCACCACCACTCACCTTCCACAGTGATAGGACAGCTCCAAAAGCTGGTTGGGCACCGGGGTACCTGCTGGATGAAAGAACCTGGAGTTTATACTGGGTAATGGAAGTCAAGGCTGGTGGCATAGTAAGAACAGCAAAAAAAAGGTTTTAGAAAAATGAAAACAAAATCTGAATAAATTCTTGGATGTGAAATAGACAAAAGAATCTGAGCAGATCCAGAACAACCTGACAAATAAAATAAAAAGTATGCTGATAGAATTAAAATCTTTTGCATTTGTCCAAACATATGAGCAGCTTCTAAAATTTCTACATCAAAACTCATTATAAATGGTTTTGCAACCGTCTCACTGATAAAGCTTGACTCTCATTTGTGCTCACCATGTAGCAGATCCAATATAATACAAAATCCTTTAACTGGTCTTCTCAGGGAAGACTCTTGTATGGGAGGGATGTTATCACAGTCAACCATCTGGGACAGGTGTCCTCATATCCCTTCAGGTGCCAGGGCCTGTCTGAAATCTGATCAGCACAACAAGCTGCTCAAACACACTTTCTGCTCATGAGGCTCTACCAGGAGTCTTCCACATACTAAGTCAGCTCAATTTCCTGCGTGTCTTGATTCCAGTCAACAATTTTCTCCACAGGGTAGTCTGCTGTTGAAAAGATGTCATTTAATCATTCCTGTGAGCATGCAGGGTGAAATTGGTTTTTATGGCAGATATTAGGATATTACCTAAGTGTTGGGCTTGGGCTTGCCAGGTGTTCATCTGGTGGCAGTGGTATGGACTGACCACATCTCTCAGAGTCTAATTCCTGAGGAGCAAATAAAACATTTTTCTTAGACATTTGTGGAATGTGCCAGGAACTCCATGTTCCTGGCTCAGTGGCCTGATCCTGTGCTGGCTAACTGTGGGGGAAGAGTTGTTCTCCAAGATCATGTATCACCAAGTCAGCATATGGACTGCTGCAGGAAGCCACAACTTAGCAGTCCATGCAGAGCAGTTAATAGGATTTCGGCAGGTTACCAACATTTACAATATCACTTTATTTCTCTCTTACCATAAGCTGGAGCACTGGCAACTTGTTGGTAGAACTTCCTCACAACCTCGTTTTGTTTTAGGTGGTGTCAGCTAGTTGACTCTTGAAGTAAGGGAAAAGTATACTAGCCATAGAGCATTAAATCATAGGTTTCCGGTTTCCTGTGAAAACTACTGGAGCAGGGAATTTTCAATGGGATTTGGAGACCGTTCAGGCTGGCTAAGCACACAGTGAACGCACACAGATTCCAGAGCTTTTTGAGTGACTTGTATTTAAACCAGGAAAACAGCAACCTTTGCAGCATTGCTCTTAACACTGCACTCATAACTCCCACCCTTGCCCTGTGCTCTTACCAGCTCAGTTCTCAAATGGTGTCTGTGGAGGGACTGGACACCTCATTCTTACTAAATATATTTTTTACTTAAGCTCCTTTAGAGCATCAGATATTCCTGATTCTCTAGCAGTAGCTGTGGCTTCTTCCTGGAATTGTTGGCGTCTTCCTTGGTGCTTGTACTTTGACACATGTGCCAAGAAAATTGTAGTTTATAGGAAGTTGTGGAACTTTTCTGAAGGGTTTATTTCCCCTCCTCTTCCTCATATGTCCCAGTATAGTGATATAAAGCATTGTACTTCTACCTCAAGAAGAAATCATCAGCTCAGCCAGGGGTGGGCTGATGTACTAAATACACTGACACAGCTCATATGTGAATATGAAATGGGGTTGGACTAGATGACCTCCAGAGGCCTCTTCCAACTCGAAGAATTCTGTGATTCTGTGATATCAACCTTACAGAGGTGTCAGGAGATGCTGTGGCTCTGTTGTCTTTAACTCTTTGCCCTTCTTAAAATAGGAGTGCTGCCTTCCCAGCCTAATAAAGCAGTTTGCTCTGTGTAGTGTTGTGTCTATATCCTTACTACAGCAGTATGCCCCCAAAGAACAGACCAAATCCTCTTTCAGCTATAGGATGTCAGTAAAGGACTGACATGATTCCTTCCTCTGCTCAGAACAGTATGAGGGCTTTACTTTGCCACCATATACAATATGGTGAGGGATTGGCATACATGGGAAAGGATTCCCTCTACAGAAAATGCATGTCAAACACTGTGAATTTCTGCCTATTTGTAAGAAAATGTTATCTGAGATTTCATAAAGCTTAGTGCTTTAACTGTTTATGTAGCTGAACAGACAGAGGGATGTAAACAGACTGTCACTCTAAAACTGCAATGTTAAATTATTCCCTAAAGCAATCATTGCTGGTCTTGATTTTTTAAAACTCATCCAACACATTGAAACATGAGGGAAAAGCCAAATGCAGAATAAAACTGAAACTATAAATCTGCAGAAGATACCAAAGTTATTCTGAAGCTAATTATAACTGTATGCAAAGCAAATGAAGTGAGAACTGAATTAATGAAGACTACTACCTCCCACAAGCTAATGAGGCGTGCGTTATACCAATTAACCATGCTGCAGAAAAGAAAGAAGGAAAAAAAGGGAAAGAAAGAAAGAGAGAAAGAAAGAAAGAGAGAAAGTTGATTAAGAATAGTACAGAAGACCATGAAAAGCAGTAAGATCCGTGTTCCCTAGCTCTTCAATTTTCTTCCTTGACATGCTTTTCTAAGAATCTAATTGCCTTTCTATGCTTTTTCCTCTGATTTGATAGGCACTTTTAGTTTTACTGGGCTAAAGAAAACAGGGAAACCCTGTTGATTTGGGGCAGTTTTTTCCAGTCTTCCTTGCGCATTTTCCATGGTATTTAATTTTAAGGCTATGTGCCTGGTACTGTGTAGTAAGAGAGGCAGTTGAGTTGGCTGAGGCTGATTCTTTACTTTCCAGTATGACAAACAAGGGTTATTTTTGGTTGTTGTTCTGTGGTCCACTCCACCTGCTCCCCATTAAGCTTTTATTTCTTCCTTTTTGTAATCTTCTATTTCATTTCATTTGTCTGTTGTACTCTTTCGCTTTCATAAATCAAAATCCCTATCTTCTTTTCTGTTTGTTGTGCATCTGAAGCCATATTTTTGTCTGGTGAAATGGGGCATCTTTGCCACTCACTAGAAAAAATATTAATAACAAAGTGTTTCGATCAATATCTCATCTGTTCAGAAGAAATGTGTAAATCTATGCCTTAAAGGGGCTATGTGGCCCCTGTTTCATTGACTAGCATATATATATATCTACTAGATTTTATTTACACGGAGAAATATAATTTCAAAAGCAATGAAAGTATTTCACAATCCTACTTAATAACTCAAGAATGTAAATTTAGAACATTTCCTTGAAATATATCCTACTTTTAATCTTGAATAATCTGCAGCCAGTATTGTTGTGCCAGATTTTTTTTTGTTAAAACAAACTGGATATTAAACACAAATGAAAAAATAGAAAGATAAACAAAAATTGAAAAGAGATACATAATAGCAGCAAGGAGGCGAAAAAAGTGTTCTTCAATAGAAGCTACTGCAATTCCCAGTCCTCTTACTTTACATATATATATAGTAGAGTCTAGCAATTAGATTAGTAAAGCACGGGTTTAGGAGGGGCAGGTCCTGTCTGCCCAACCTGATCTCCTTTTATGATCAGGTGATCTGCCTGGTGGATGAGGGGAAGTCTAGACAACTAGCAGCAGGACAAGAGGACACAGTCTTAAGTTCTGCCAGGGGAAGTTTAGGTTAGACATTAGAAAGAAATTCTTTACAGAGAGAGTGATCAGACATTGGAATGGACTGCCCAGGGAGGTTGTGGAGTCACCATCCCTGGAGGTTTTTAAGAAGAGATTGGATGTGGCACTGAGTGCCATGGTCTGGTTGACAGGGTGGTGTTGGGTCATGGGTTGGACTCAGAGGTCTTTTCCAACCTGATTGATTCTGAAAAAAAAAGTGTAACCACACCAATTTTCGAAATGAATCTGAAATATTAATACAGCTTTTTCAAATGTGTGCTTTCTCATATACAATAGCAAAACATTTAGTGTTTAATAGTCCAGGGAACAACTTTTAAATAATATCCAGAGAATGAAGGCAGTTCTTTACCCTTTTTCATAACTGGTTGCAAAGATATCATAGATGTATCTGTTTAGACATACATGCACATGATATAACTAGAAATATAGTATTACACTCCTTTACACTTTCTTTCTGAACTATTTTCTTGCATCAAAACTTGTATGAAACTCTCATATCAATTCTAAACTAACATATTCAGTAAACTGTTGGCTCCACTTTTTTCCCCATTTGCCTTAAATATACTTTATTTCAAAGCCAAGACAGTAAAAGAGGCACTAAAGGATTTTAAAGGAGATGCTAGAATTTAGCTAGTCTAACATGATTTGCACTTCCAAAAAATAAGTTGCTTCTGATTTACCATCTGACTTAGACAGCTCTCCCTCCTGTATTAAGAAGGAACAAATCATTTCTAAGGTGTTCATGAATCAGTCAGGTCTAGATTTAGCCAACTTCATTCTTACCAATCAAAAGTTAGAAGCATAGATGTTGGGATTGATTCCTGGCTCTGAAGAAGAGCAAGGTTGATGCTTCTCCATTTTTTCATATTAAGACTGGTATTATGCACTGAAAGAACATCTCTCTGAGTATAGAGTGAGTCTAGACTGGTAGTTTAGACGTGATGACTGATGTTAAGAAGACTAATAGCAGGTGAGGTTAATTCAACCTTCAGAAAGTATGACTGGGACCAGCTGTGCTTAGAGTCCGGTTTCTAAATGATCATTGTTATTCATGACAAGCTACAGCACAAATAGCTGCAAATGATTCCCAGACCTTGTAAAGCAACAATTCACTGCACTTCAGCTTATTTTGGGGCAGTCCTTTGCTTCAAAGAAATATTGGCTTATCTGTGATTCAATGTATCTCTGATAAATAAGGCTGTAAAGGTCTTTAACATTTGTAAGTGTCCCATTTTTTTGATTTATAGCCTTGGCAAACTAATTTTCTCCTCAAACAACTATATAGACAATGTTCACCACACTATTTAATGAAGAATAGCTGGAAAAGTATCTCCCATAAAACAACAGTGGTCATTGCAGGATAGCAAATTCTTAAAAATTGAAGTTTTCAAAATAAGCATTTAATCTCGCATTTCCAAAACCCAGAAACTCCAATTCAGTTGATGTTCATGGAACATAAATGTCCACAAAAATGATGAAAAAGAAAACAAACCATCATTCTGAAGACTGCTGTCTTTTCTCCTATCAGTCCAGTTCTAGATAAATTCTCTAAAAGATATATATATGTATTTTTTTTTTAAGCACTATCATACAGATACCTCTCTAAGCTTTACCTTGCTTGTTGGTAAACTTGGGTGGAAAGAATCATTGGTCAGAGCACCAAGCCTAAGTTCAAGAAGCATCTGGTTAATGCTCTCAGGTGCATGGCATAATTCTTGAGGGGTCAGAGCCAGGAGCTGGACTCGATGATCCTGATGGATCCTTTCCAACTCAGCATATTCTATGATTCTATCAGTCTATGACCTGATGTGTCTGTTGTGCTCTTGTCTTCTGTCTTCTTTATGTTTTTATATCCTGGCCATCACTTCAAAGACATCCCTGGAGAGGGTTCTCTAACCATAAACATATTTGAGCAAGGATTCAGTGCATGCATTTACACATTTTGATATGATGTACCTAAACCTATTTTTTAAAAAAATATTTTTTTAATTTTTTATCATCTTCTTTCTCTTTTCTTTTAACGCAATTTCAAGTTTTTGAAATGTGCCTTCTTATTTAATAGCCTCTTTTATTGGGTTGTTTAGCCATGCTGACTTTCTTCTTTCTGATGTTTCTAAAATAATTGTGGCAAATGGTGTACATTTGTTTTGAATTTCTAATGTGTTATCTGCCAATATTTTGCAGTTTGGGCTTCTTTTTTTTTTTTTTCTCTACAAATTATTCTCATTTCTAATGTAATTCTTCTTTTTTGAAATTAAGCACTGCTACAGTGGCTGTATAGCTTTTCTTATTTATAAATAGATAATTGATATTTATAGATCAGGGTTTTTGAAAGTAAATTTTAAATCAGGTAGGTTTGTAAAGCTGCCGTTGATTTTGCCTAAAAAACAGTCTTTGTTTCACCCTTGACAAGTTATTTCACTCCAGTCTATATTATAGTAGATGGAATCTCATTGCTGGGTTTTTCTCCTTAACTTAGCTGAGTAATCCTGGTACTATAATTTTCCTATTTTTTCCTTGAATTTCCACACCTGTAAAGATTTTATGTTCACCCATTTAACTGATTTGATGGCTATTTACAGATGAAACTGTCCCAAACTAGGATAAAGCATTTTGAAAATAAGGCAGCCATCTCAAACTCCCATCATTTTTAGATGAAAGGCACTTATTTTAAAAGCTAGCAGTCTCACAGAAGGGTGATTCTAAAGTCTAATTATTTATAGATATTGAATCTATAAATATCATATGCAAATGTGTGTTAGAGTAAGATGTAATTCTGTTTTGATATTTACTGTAATAATTTCTCTCCTGGTTAGGGTTTCTTCAAAGCTTCTCCAATAGGAAATAACGTAAATATTGTTAAAGATATTTCTGCTATGGGAAGGTCCCAGGGAAAGAAGATGACAAAAATATCACAGGGCAGACTGCAGCAATAGCCTAGACCTCAAATAAAGCGTGTGGGAGACATAATATGGATATGAGAGTGATAAGCAATTGCTTTCCTGTGCCTTATTTCTTTCAGTCCAGAAGGAAAGTATGAACAAGACTTTGCATCCTGTTGCTCTACTAACTGGAGAAGTGTTTTTCTCAGTTTGTCCAAAAATCCCCTGAAATAAAGAAATTAAATTCACAAAATTGGAGTAAAGAAGAGAAACTTGACCTAACTTAGAAGAAAGGCAGCCCTGGAAAAAAAAAATCACTCTACCTCTTGAATAATTGGAGAGTTTTATAAACAAGAGTATGCTTAAAATCCAGGGGAGGTAAGAGGAAAACTGAATGGTTGAGAATACCTTGAACTGTCTCCAGCAGATAACAGTAATGTTGCCTGCTGTTTCCTGCAAGTGAAACTGAATTGCTTTCTTGCTTTCAAATTTAGCAGTATTAGTGTATTACTCTCAAGAAATTGAAGTTTGGATGAAAAATCCCAAAGAAAAAAGTGGTTTTCAGTTCCCCATTTATTGGAAACGAAAAAGCCTTTGTGTAAGACATCTCCATTAGCGTTTCCTGATTTGTCATACACCTCTTAATAGAGGATGTTCAATTCACCTTTAGGTTCTGCTATTATTTTGCTCTAACAAAGCAGATAGATACGAAGAGAAATAGATGAAAAAAAAGCAATCTGGAAAATATGGCCCTTTGTTGACATTTACAAGACTAAAATGACTAATATTTCTGTCAGCAATACAGACTATAGATTGACAGTCAGCCAAAGCAATTACTCTGGGTGCAAACTGAATTTACTCATCTGGTATCATCTCATTAGTCTTATCTCCAATTCTTTTTTTGGGTGAGTTCAACTCGGCAGCAGTCTCATTTGTTGTGTGGGTTCCCTCTGGGGTCCTCAGTAGTTCAGTGGTGATGGCAGTGTGCTTGTAGGGATTCTGATAGTACACAAGGTTGTACACTTGCTAGTAAAGTGTACCCTCTTCAGCTCTTTTGTTTACGGTGCTGTGTCAATTGCCATTTTCATTAATGGTTCCAGGTGACTGGAACCTGCTAGGAACTTATGGCTGCTTGCCTGTGTTTAACCTCACAGTCACCAAGCAATTGCTAAACCTAAATTCCTATGGAATCTGTGCATTGGGAAGTCCACTAGTCTTTATCAGAAACGAAGGCCAGTGTGCACTTCATGGAGCAAGGCATTAGCCTGTTCTGTTTGTGGACTGAAATGCCCATTGCAGTAGATATCTGCTGTGTTGAGTTTGCTAGAGGATATTACAAAAAGTATACCAAGTCACAGAAAGTTTTTTTGTTTCCTGCCCCAACATGTGGCTGTAGAAAATACAGGTATATCCCAGTAGCCAAGCAATATTTTCATACTTGTTTTACAAATGAGCTATGAACTATATCTTTATAATGAAACCCAGTTTTCGTAAAAGCATCAGTTATCATGAATAACTTTAACTTTTCCCATTCCCTTCTGGAAACACCAGATTTACTGGTCCCCTTAATTATAAGGGTGAGCAATGATCCTCTGAAGCAAAAGGGAGTTACTGTATGACATTTGATGAAATACCATACAATGTCTCACAGGAGATGGTATGTCACTGTAATTCAGTGCTGCACATTTCCTGGTGCCTATGTATTGTGAAGTGAGAAAAATTCATTCTCCACATTATCAGCAGAGGTAAAAATACTTTTGTTAAGTTAGAAGAAAGAAAACATCAATAATTTAAGATCTATCTTGATAATACTGGGTTAATTTTAATGAAATTTAAAGATGAGCACATTTTTATTAAAATTATGAACTCACAAGGCCACACTCTTCTAGCCTGATTTTTTAGTCAAAACTGGCTATGTTCAAGTAGTATAAAAATGCACTATACATCTTTTTACATGTATGTTCTACATATTTATCAGTAGAGGTAAAGTAAATTTCTGCAATAATCTCAGGGAGATAAAATATAACTAATTAAAAACCTGTATTTCTAAAACAGGATAATGAAATTTAGAGGTAGAGCAACTTACTGAAACAATAAAGGTTATGAATAGTATAAGAAGATTCTATTCTTTGTCAATCAAAATTCACTTTTCTTGATAATCTTCAGAAGAAAATGTATCTGTTGCATCAATTGAAAAAAATCTCATGTTTGTATTCAGATACAAAAGGATCCAAATTAAACACAAATATTTGCGTCTAAAGCATATTTTTTAGATTGTCAGAGCTTTTCTGTTGATCTCTGCCTTTTCCAAAGCAAGATTAAATAACATCATGTTCCTGACAGAGACAACTTAATCAGGCGCGTGTCTGTGGCAAGTGATCCAAAGCACCAGCATTTCATGGGTCTTAGAAAAAGCGACTTTCCAAAATCCCATCTTCAGTCATTGAAATGAAGCTCAAGAAAACAACAGACAACTGTGTCTCTGCTGTTGTTCAGGTATTACACAGCTCAGGTATTGCAGCTACTGGGATGGCTGTAGTAGTTCAAAGGAAATACAGGCCACTTCCACACAAATCCAGTTTCCTTTACATATTTAACAAACCGTAAACTGTGCATTACACAGGATAAACTTTTTTCTTTGAGGGTCTAAGTATCTAGTGCAGTTGAGATGGTAAAGTCAGAAAGATATCCACAACACATGTTTAAACATGGTTCAGATGGAGTGTGTGAAATCTTCTGTCAACCTTCAGACTATTTCATAACAGAGCAGATAGTCCATGAGGACTCTCTTGGAGTTCCTAGAGGTTGTCTTGCTATAACTGCACAGATTTCATTTTGGAATATCCACAATCCAGAAGCAGTGAATGTTTCTGTGAAATAGATTCTAACAACAAAAACTACAACAGCTTTTATGTATTTAATATTTCTTTTTTTCCACATGCTAATGTGTGAAGATATCAGAAATAAAACCTAAGATAATAACTAAAGAAATCAAAACTTTGGTCTTATTTTATTATCTAAAACTGTCCCCATACTACCTAGTAGGAAAAGTGTTTTATGCTCTAAAAGTGTGGTTTCTAAGTACAGTTTATATGTTTCAAAATTCTGTCAAAATTATAAGATTTATGAAGTTTTTCTTAATTTGTAGGAACTTCAGAGTGGAGTGTTACAGCTCTATCAGTGCAGCACAGTGTCCAGCTTAATCGGTCCCAGTGGCTGCATCTACAGTATTAAGCAGAGGAGAGTTAGGGAATACGGCTGAGCACACTTACCCAGCTTTGCAGCATGCAGTCCCTGCCAGGATTTTGGCCCAGGCTCAGCTAGTACGCTTCCAGACAAAGCCCAAACCATGCCTGAGCTTTTGCATGAGTGAGGGAGCATTCTCAGCAGGCAATTTGGAAAAGCTACCATGTTCTGGTGGATAAGAAAGTCCAATTGTATGGATGCAATCCATAATGTATCATTTGTCTCAGAAGCTAGAGGGTGGCTCTGGGCTGTTTCCTGCCCCAGTATAGACATAGGTGGCAAGTCCCTGCTGGTGGTGTGCAGCTTTTGGGGCCCAGGCCCAGGCCACACTCTTTCCCACACTGTGTGATTCTATTTGTTCTTCTGGAATTATTTTCGCTAGTCCCACTGTGCTGGGTAGACCAAAGCTGATATTTCTAAATTCTTGTGTTTGTCAGGCTATAGCTCTCTCTCCATCTCAATTTCTTATCCACAAATTGTGCACTATAGCCATTATATTCTCAGCTTCTTCTCCACAAATTGTGCACTATAGCCATTGCATTCTCCCACCCTTAATTTGTATTGTCAGTTTAGAATGTATGTTGGTTTTGGACTGAAATTATCTGCTGAAGGAAAAAAAAGACATGTAATTTGAGGTCATTTTAGAAGCTGGAAGCATACACAGGACACACAGTAGTACATGATGTCTTTAGTTCAATACGGAGATTGCAAAGCAATCATAGACAAGTATTTCTGTATTTCCTTTTGGAATTTTATCAAGCTGACACCCAATATTAAACCAGTTTGTGTTCTCTCTGCTCCAAGAAGGAGACTGTCTCAGAACTTCCCTTTATGGTCATTGAAACATTCAGATGCAAAGACAGAATTTCACTTTGTTGTTTGCTCACATGCCTGCAGTGCTTGGTAGCTAGTACAGTTCCCTATTCCCCACCTGGTGTGTACTGCCTTATGTACTTGTAAAGCCCATTTTGTTGCCTAAGCAGATTGAAATGTACAATCACCTGGGAACAAAGTCCTCCATAGCAGTGGCACTTCCATATCATTCAGTGAAGGCCTAAGATAACGTTTTTTCTTTAATAACAGAAATTTAACCCAGCAAAAGTATAGTTGCAAATACAGCAGAATACACAGTTACTGGCACTAAGTGACCCTTCTTTTTTTAGTGTTAGGCAGGATGCTGCAGCTTACTCCCATGTTGATATGCTGACACACACTCTGCAGAGCACTAGGAGTTTGGAGATGATTTCTTTCTTTTGGAGTAAAAGAGCTGAGAATTACGTTCTAAAAGTTCACTTGGCAAACTACATTCTGGTTAGCCAACTTCTAACCAATTAGGTGTTAGCTGGTACTCCTGAATAAAAGCTGAAGAATAAGTAATTTTTCCTGTCTTATATGTTCTGTCTCATAATTAAAGAAGTCAGTTTCTTGCTCTTTCGTGGTCATTTCAAAGAAAAAAATCACATTTGGCGTACATCTACAATCATCACAAATTTGCTTTGCTCATTTGCCAAAACAGCAGGACACTAGCATGCATCAATCAAGAGATTGTAGCTCTAATTGATTACTGCCATGCTGAGTTAAAGACAATACACCCACACCTGACATTGCATGAGTGTCTGTCTGCATTTTGTTGTTTGATGTGTAGGCAGAACATGCTTCTGATACTCTATGGAGCTTAGTTTCTTTATCAAGTCCTATTCTGGACAGACCGTACTATTAAATGGCAGTGAATATTGTTGTAGGAGTACTTCAGGAAGGTAACTGAAAAGAAACTGCTGTTGAAGCATGAATTAGCTGGCAAAAATTATCTCTATACAAATATGTGCCTACAAAGCGGTTATAGAGAAACAATGCCAAAATATAATTAGGTGTTGAGACTGTCCATTTCACCACTTGGCTCTCGAAATTCTCCACAATGTTGCCCCAAGACAAAGAGTGTCTTCCAGTGATGCAGATGGAAACCATTTTTAAACATTTAGCAAACCTGGAATTTAAATATTGTTTGATGTGACAAATAGGTGAAAATAAATGACAGTTGTTCCTAAGTATATAAAGAAATAGAGGATAATATCTATCTAGCATCATAGACTACTTTTCATTTGCAGGTCTCAAAGAGTTTGTTAAAGGAGGTCATGAAGACTTAAAAGGTGTTTGGAATTTATTCAAATGTGACAGAATGGAAGATTTGTCATATTTGTATTCTACAAAGTAGTTTCTGAAGTGCTGTAAAGGATAACACACTATAAGCCTTGCCAGTGAAAAATGTATTAGAGCAGACAATAACCACAAAATATAGTGGAGACAAAGCATCTATTTTAATGTTGTTTTTCACGGCACTTTTTGTGGGCATTTTATTAAAATTTAGCAGAATATAACTGTTTATATATTTGTCGGTCTGCTAAATCTCTGCTAAGAGAGATTACACTCCTTTTATAATATAAGCTAAAATAAATGCTCTTTACAAATCAGTGTTAGATGCTGAAGAGTATTGATCCTGGATCTGAATCTCACTGAATTATGGATATGGCTCGGAACGAACTCACTATGAGTGTGTGTGTGCATGTGGGGAAGGGCTGGACAGGAACATGGTAAAGCCTGCAGGAAGGGCCAGTGCTGAGGGCACAGGGCAGAGCTGGAAGGCAAGGCGTGCTGGCCACGCAGAGCACATGGCAGAGCTGAGGGCTGTCGGTCAAAGCACAGCTGCCTGGTAGCCTGACCACACTACACTCCTGCAGCCTGTGACTGGCTACAGCACAGCTCACTCTGGCCTGGAAGGCACTGATGGGATATCCTGCCTGGGAGGGAAAACTGAGCTCTATAAATACACGAGACTCCATGCAGTTTCTCTCTTTTCCCTCTCCAGCTGTCACCGTGTGAATCACCAAATCTTGTTGGTAACCACTTTTTGCTTTCCTCTCTCCTTTCTTTCTTCTCCCTTTTTTAACCCCTTTTAATATTTTTTTTTCTCTTTTACTCTTTTCCTTCTCTTTTGAGTAACTTAAAACCAAAGAACTGGGCTTTACTAAAGCTGGTATATGGATTATTTTGGTGGGTGTTTTCTGTGGAATGTTTCAGTGAAAAGTTTTTTTCTTGGTTGTATTTTAGTCCTGTAAAAACCTTTTGCCAAAATATCTTATTTTTCTCACGAAATTAAAAAGAAATTCTCTTAGAGAAGTGTGTGTGACTCTCTGGACGCTAATTAGAGGTTATAACTAACCAAAAGGCTTTCAAAAAATCTTAAATAAAAAATGTAACCGCTCTGGGCAGTTTATAGCTTAATTCAGAATGCAACATATATAATTAATTGGTCGTTGTATTCAGAAAAATTCGTATCTCTGTGAAGAGTTCTTAAATGTTAGATAGTCCAGATTATAGGTAACCAAATGAGAAACGTGACTCCTATTTCAACAGTGAGGTTTATGCGCACAGATGCAGAAACTCTGTCCAGGTATGAGTACTTGTTGGAGGTGGAATATTTGGTATGCGAATAGTTGCAGTCAACAATCTGATGTGATACCATTTCAGAGAAATCCTCTAAGTATAATTGCATCCAAGATACTTTTAACAGTAAGAGTTTTTTAATAAAATAACTATTGATACTGTTTTCCTGATTGCCAAATTCCTACTCTTTCCTACCTATGCACCTTGTAGGAAAGAAATGGACAGCCAAAGTCGTCTGAGCCAAGGTGGTACTTCATTTCTCTTGGGTAGTTCAGAAAAGTCCCCTTACTGTGTGAGGCAAGATTTCCTCTGATTCAAAGCATGTCTCCCTGCTTGTTCTGATTCTTTCTGAAGTCTCAGTATGCTTTTACTTATTTATTTAGCTGGCATTAGTCATCATGTTGGGTGCATTCAAAACATGAAAAAATGCTCTATTCCATTTCATTCTTTGCCATCACTCAGACTGGGACTGGAATAACTATACAAGGATTAGTAATGGGTTGCAGTGTTGTTAAATATATTCTTAATTTTCAATGGAGACCTGCAGTCAGATCTTGCTCTGATGATCATTAAGGATATCCTTGTCTTCACTGAGAGCTGAGGAATTTACAATAGAGACTGCCTCACAAAGCGCCTACAAATAAGGGAAAATGTCTCTTACCCTAAGTGCTGAAGTATTTTTAAGATTTTGGCTTTAATATCTCAGCCTCATGCTAATAGTCTGTCTCCTGCTGTTTTGTACACAGCTGAAATTCTAGATCTTACAAAAAAAAAGTGATTTTTTTCTTACATCTTATGCTGAACAAGGATTAAAATATCTTTTAAAACTTAAGGCAACACATGCTAGGTTTGTGAGATTAGGAAATTTCTGGACAATAACTCATACCTCCACTCCCCAGAAGTTCTTTGTTTGAGGATCTTTAGGTTATCATAGCTTTGAGCATACTTAAACCGAGATTTATTGTACATTTTTTTTAATTAAAAAAATTATGTTCACTACTATAAGATACATTCTCACTAACATTGGAATAGTGTTTGAGTTACACACAAAGAAAATCTTTGGATATGAAATTATCTGGTACACAGTTTAGTAGCACAGTACATTGTACCCATACAGCAGTTGCCATGGGAAAAATGTGAATATTGAAAAATATGAATATAAACTATGAATAGAAAAACTGCATTATGCATTAACCAATCTGCTACACAATAGCGATATTCATATGAGTGGACCTTTTAGATTAAAAACATAATGTAAAAAATTGAGCAAAAGAGAAAAATGTCCAGAAAAGTTAATTTTTCATTTAGTTTCTCTGATAGTACGTAGATATTTACACAGATTCTAAGTTGACCAATTCAAACCCACTGAATTAACAGGAGCCAGGACAATGGTCTCATTAATTTTTGGTAACAGTCATCGACTGAGGGCGTGCCCAGAATATGAACACAATCATGGACAAAATGCAAATTTTTTGCACCAAAGCTTTTTTGTATATTTAAGAACATGCTTAATTCCTTTCCTAAGTAGAAAAGGTCTTAGTGGTAGTGATTTTTCTCTGTCAAGGCTTATGACCCTTTGGTATTGATATTTGTCTTTTGACAATTTTAATGTTTAGGAGTTGATTGAAAGTTTCAATTTTAAGGTTTCTCATTAACTTGTAAATTTTACAGTCAGGATGGGATGAACCTACAGCTGCCTTCTCACTTCCTTGGCAAAATCAAGCATAAAAACTTCGCTTAATTCAGGTTTCTACCTCAGGTGAGATCTCCAAGGGTCAAGCAGAGAAAATATCCACGATAATTAACTCTTTCTGTTAATAAGATAATTTTTATGAGTTCTTTACTAATGTGGGTAAATCAAGTCACTCTCTCATATAGAACTTTATAAACTGTTGTCTTTGGGTACAGTTTGCACATGAATCTGCATTCTTAAACTGTACATGTTGCCAGGCACCATTCATATCTAACATTGACTATCCTGACATAAACTTGCAAACAACTGCAGTCTGGTTGTTTCCCTTTAGAAACCTTCAGGGGTTTTTTTTGCAGCTTCTGGTGCATTAGACTATATCCCCAACCCTACTGCATTTGTGAAATGTTTGTTTTTCACAGCTGTCATAATAAGTATTTAGGTCCTTGAACACAGCTTCTCCCATTAATCTTTGACTAAGAAGTGTCTTTTTCTGATTTAGCCTTTCTTGAATGTCTAAGTGTTAAGTCTGTGCTTTATTTTCCAGGTCGGAATAGCCAAGGACCGTGACGCTGTTACTCCATGTATGTGTCCAGTTCCTGAGAGCACCACCAATCCTGACTGTTCCAGCCCACATCTCCCAGGCTCCCCCACCATCCCACAGCCCAAGACTCCACGTCAGCCCTCTGGGGCCACCAGCCCTTGTTGCAGCAGGTCTGGTCTCCAGCTTCCCACAGCCTGGCCCTGCCCACACGTGAGCCCATATCCTGGCACAGCTCCAGCCTGTCCCCATCCCCAGAAAGATGCCTGATGGGCAGGGCTGGGTCTGCCTCAGTGCCACCCAGCCACTCTGCTCCTGGCTAGGGCAGTGGGACAGGCCCTGGCTGCCCAGCCATGGCCTGCTGCCCCTCCATGGGGAGTTTCTGTGGCTCCTCTCACCTGATCCAGGGGAGCTGATGGCTCCTGCTGTGCCCTGGGAGAACGTTCCTCTTCCTACAGCAAAACCTAGTTCTTCACTGAGGCTGTAACCAAACACCCAGTGCTGTCGCAGTATCTTACAGAAAAAATTTCTACCCTTTTTTTGGAATCTGGATTTAAAATCTAATAGTTAGCTCTTTTGGTATATCCATAAATGGATTTTGCGAGCCTCTGGTGGCCTAGTGGTTAGATTGTGGGACCTTCACCGCCGAGGCCAAGGGTTCGATTCCCAGCCAGGGACACTCCCC
>JAWMRA010000113.1:90423226-90454935 GCA_035584735.1 Pseudotriccus pelzelni | reverse complement strand
AGTTCCGCGCACACTGTGTCTCACCTAAAAAATCCAATGCGCAGGCTTGAAGGTGTAAAGACCTTCCCCGGTTCTTCATTCACAAAGACTGGCCATTATTACAAATGGATTTCATACTTATCCACATTTATCCGAATTTTAAACATTCTGACATTTCTTTTGTTAATGAACCATAACAGTATTTTAGTTTTAAATGCCTTTTTTTACATAAAGGATTAGAAACATTTTTTCACCTGCAAATTCATGTTTCTGGAGCAACCCCCCTAACTGGGTAGCCTGCCAGATAGATAGCACTCAGGAAATTGTTCACCGATATTTGCTTCAATGTAGCATGTCACTTTGGTGATTTTATTGAGACATCAGTTTTAACTTGGAGAAAGCTAGTATTTGTATGTCATCTCTGTTTGTTAGTTATCTGTCCGGAATTAGTACTAAAACTTCCATTTCACAGTTCTTAGTTTATTTAAAAAAAACAAAATACCATCCGTCCAGGGAAGAATGTTCATTGTTATGGGGCATAAAACATCATTCTGTGTCAGTTTCTGAGATGAACAGAGAGAGCTGACTCAAACCATACTGCTGCAGAGGTTAGAAACTGCTAAACATGCACACTGACAGAAAGATTCAAAATTGTAAGGAAGATTAGAAAAGAAAAAAATTCCTAGAAATCTTTGGTGAAAAACACGTATACTTTGTTCTCAGCTTCATGGAGTGTTCCTGTTAGAAACAGGACTTAGTCTCCTGGGGAGGGATGGTAGCTCTTTCCTTCAGCAGCTGCTTAAGGAGAAAAGGTCACAGCAATGGCTTGACATGAGAAAGAGAAGTGATCAGAGAGGCACAGCAATGAGGTGGGGGCATGTAGTTAGTGCAGACACTGACAGGCTACTGGAAGGAGAATGGAGGGACAGAAAGGCTTCATGAGTCATGAAGGGTGGGAGAACTATCCCATGGATCAGAGAAGATAGTGCAGATTTTGGTGCATCTCAGAAAATCTATAGTTAGCCAGCCAAAGCCAAGTCAGCAAGTAGTTCATGGGGCAAGCCTATAGTATCCAAGGGCAGCATGGTGTAAAATCCCAAGTCATTCATATTTTACCTGAGAAAATTCCTTAGAGCACTTGTTACTTAAGAGTGAATTATTCTAGTTTATATTCTAAAATATAACCCAGTCTTTTTTGATTTAAAAGCCATTCTTGTCTTCCAGGTTATCAGTGAAAGAAGAGTTCATACAGAGTTGCCTCTCAAACCTATGGGTTTCTATCCCACTGTCAGACAGGAATAGCTCAAGCCTTTCAGAAAGAGACATCCTGGAGAGCTGAGCTGGATATTGCTTTCACCTTTGCAAAACAGGTTCTTTCAGGAGGACCCACGGATATCTGGCCTGCATTTTGCTGTATATTGGGTTTATGTGGCAAGTTATGGTGGAGGGGGTTGGGAGGGGAGAGGACTATGGGAGTGGCTTCTGTGAGAAGGTGACAAGCTAGCTGCTCCTGTTTTGGACAGAGCCAGTGCCAGTTGGCTCCAAGATGGACCAGCTGCTGGCCAAAGCTGAGCCAAATAGCGATGTCAGTAGTAACTCTGTGATAACACATTTAAGGAAGGGAAAAAAACTGCTGCACAGCAGCAGCTGGTAGACAGAAGTGAGAATACGTGAGAGGAACAAGTCTGCAGACACCAAGGTCAGCAAAGAATGAGGGGAAGGAGATGCTTCAGCTGCTGGAGCAGATGTTCTGCTGCAGCCCATAGTTGCACCTGTGGCCCTGTGGAGAGAGGAGCCATGCTGGAGCAGTCTTTTCCTAAAGGACTGTCTCTCATGGAAAGGGCCTGTGCTGGAGCAATCATTAAGAACTGCATCCTGTAGTTAGGTCTCACATTGGAAGAGATCATGAAAGACTTTCTTCCTTGGGAGGGATCCCATGCTGGAGCACAGAAACACCATGAGGAATGAGCAGCAGAAACAACGTGTAATGAACTGACTGAAACACCTGCTTCCCTAGGTCCCTAGGCCATTCAGGGTGAGGAGGCAGAGAAATTGAGTTCAAAGTTGAACCAAGTAAGAAGGAAAGAATGAGAAAAGTTGGGGGATTTTAGATTTTTTTAACTAGTTCTTATTTCTTGTTATGTTACTCCATTATTAATTGACAATAAATTTAACTGATTTCCATAAGGTGAGTTTGTTTTGCCTGTAACGGTAAGTTATTTCCCTGTCCCTATCTTGAACCAAAACCCTTTTGTACTTTTTAATCTCCCCTTGTATTGTTAATAGAGGGGAATTCATAGAGCAGCTGCGTGGGCACCTGGCGACTAGCTAAGGTCAACACACTACACAGCATGAAAATGTTAACACTTGCCATCCTCTTAAAAAAGAGGACGAGAGTCATGAAGGCAATGAAGCAGGCAACAGCAAGATGGGTAATGTGGAGAGCTTTACCAGCTTACAGAGACTACGTGATTTTAAGTCATGTTGCTATTCTAAGAAGACTGAGAAAATTATGCTTAATGTTGGTGGTCTTATGCAACTTCCAGTTGGTACAGATGAGTAAGGAATCTCCCAGATTACACAAACCAAGACGAGTTTTTAGACATTTTTTATGCTGAAGAAAGCTGGATTGTAAAAATCTGGCAAGGCAGTTAAATTTTGAAATGAAATTTATGACCTCCTATTGAAACCGTGTTTGAAACTGAGTAGACAGAAAAAGGAAGTGAGAAAAAAATAGTGTTTGTTGTGATATGGAGGGGAAAGCTTCAACTGTTGAGGCCCACTGGTTCCATTAAAGAGGCCTGTCTGCTAAAAAATATAACCTCAAATAGGGTGTCAGACCAGGGAACTTAACAGAGTACGGAGTACAAAAAGGGGCTCAGTAGAGTGGTATACAATGAGCTGGATTCCAATCAAGATTACAATGCTCAAATGGAAGCATCTACATATGTTTAAAACCATTTTATTCAGTGGAGGCTAGTCAATACTGGAGTTCCTTAGATTGATTCAGTTGTCCACTGCAGGAATCTAAGAGGTGTCCATTTTTGCTACCTCAGTGTAAAATATTTTATGCAATTATTATTCACAATAGCTGCTCTGTCTCTCGAGACAAGAAATGTGACTTGCAAAGTGAAATCCCAGCCTATCAACTGCAAATGCCTAGGATCTCACTGTAGCTGAAATAAGCAACAGATATAATTGATTTCTTATATATCTCAAATCTGCCAACAGAGTAGATTCTGTGAATCTTTCTGATTCTTCATAATCATGCAGCTTCTGCGTAGCAAAATTCTTTTAGAGTACGTATGAGTTTGTGCTGTGAATAGGGTACAAAGGACTTTTGTATTTTGCGGATTTTGAATTTTAATTTATGAAAGTTATATTTCCCTTATATATTTCCTAATATTTTATGTTTACTTCACATAGAACTAATCCAATTTATTCTAATTATATAAGTAATTGAAAAAAATGTGCATTCAAAATGCAAAGAAAATGGAAAAATATTAATTTGTGATGAGATTTCCTTTTAAGATTACCTAATGAAGCATTCTCTATTATTTTCTGATGTGCTCTTGAATCTGAATTTAATGGCTATTGCAAGGGTGTATTTTAAATGGAATTAGAAACTAGGCCCACATATTCACAGCTGAGCCTGACAAAAGTAGAAAGTTAACACTTCTGTTCCATTTGTAGAAAGAAGACTTACACTAATCTTACACTTATGTAACCCCAATACATAATGTATCCCTCTATATATTCAAATAAATTGATCTGGAATAACCTGGACTTCTAAAATTAAAGAAGCTTTCCTCATATTTTACTGTTTACTGTGTTTCTTTTCATGGGTTATATTTATAAGAAATATTTTGAACTGAGAAGAATGAGTAGAATTAAGCGATACTTAATTTAGTTTTGGCATTACTTTGTCTGCAGAATGAGAAACTTATTTTTACGGAAAAAACGGTTTCCTTCTGTATGCTGGACTACGTCAGTTTACCATATGAAATTTTGCCTTAGATAAATTCAGTATAACTCTGCAGGCTATTACAACTTTAAATTAGTTCTTAAAGACTTAATAGCACTTATTACTTTAAATAAGCCTAATAAGATCAGGCTATTTCAATGTCATTTTATTTTAGGGGTATTAGTTGGTTATCCACAGCTGACAAGGACAAATGAGTTCTGCTCAGGGCAGTCTTTCATCTTCATTGATCCATGCTAAAAGACTAATATAAGTTCTACTGAAATATGTTGTGGGGCTAAAAACAAGAAGTAAATACGTGATAAGGAGGTTAGCTAAGAACTGTAACCACTGCTGTTGTTTGGACATATTTCTTTAAGATCTGGGCACTAGAAACAGACAAACACGGAAATGGCTCATGGCTTATCTAATAAAATGTTTATATTTTCCTCCACTAAAAGAGATTCTGCATCACATGGTTCAGAATCTTGAAGTGTCAGTGGCCAGTTTGTATGGAGAGATAACAAGCAAAAACATAAATTAATTTGGCTTCCTCAAGTCTTGCAGGAACAAGGAGGAACATTAGGAATAATTGATAGTGACAGGATGAGAGAGATAAAAAGAGATGGACTGGGAAGTATTTAATGACTCTTTGTGGTATTACATGTGTCACACTTCTTGTGCTACATTAAAGTTTCATTATTTTCATATTTCTTGTGTTCATATTTTTTCATCCTCTTCTTTCTGCTAAATTTACCAAGTAATACAATGTGGATAATAGAGAGCTATTGCTGCAAATGTCATTGAATCTGTTACTGAACTGAAAAAAATATCTCAGCCATGCCTTCCTTTTCATAATGCATTTTCAATTAGTGGGTTTGGAATTCTAGACAATGTAGACTCACTTTTCTAAATAATCATGTAGTTCTAAAGAGAAATAGTGAGACTTCCATTATGCAACTCTTAATGATATGAATCAATTTTATTTGGCCAAAGAAAATTATTGCACTAGTCTGCTTATTGAAGAAGTTTATTCCTCAGGGCTTGTCTTCTACAGGCTCTTAAAACAAATGGATTACCTTTGCTCCTCTGAAAAATAACAGACATAATCTGAGAGATTTAGGCTTCCCTTATTTCAATCTTATTTCTTCCATCTATGTTTTTACCTTTGCAGCCTACATGCATAGCGCAGTGTTTTAGTTGTTTAGAAAAAACATTATGTCTTTTGTCTGAAGTTGTTTTCCCAGGATTTTAGAATTTCTGGAGAAGATTTCTAACAGTATTTCTCTCAGGTTCTTGAGATTCTAGTAGACTTCTGTTCACTAGTGAATATATTGTTTATATTTTAAGCATGGAAAACAAAATCTGATTTATTAAATAAGTAATGGTTTGTGTAGATTATGGATACATCAGGATTTGCTGGGAAACTGGAATGCGTATTAAGTACATACAGCTAATAAATGGAATACTGCACTTCACTGCCAGCAGGAACTAAAGTAACTCAGAATTCTTCACTCAACTAAGATAAGTAAAATAATTGACTGAGATAATAGCATTGGAGGCATAAATTCAGACTGATGCTCTCCTGATGATGCTTTTTGGATTTTTACATAACCAAAATTAAGAGAGCTCTTTTCTTGTTGATAACTGTGCTGTATGATTCTTTCAATGATCGGTTGCAGGCAGTTTGCTATGATCTCAAATATTTAATCTGGACATACTCTGAAATATTAAAATACACCTCATATATAAATGCCCTTTAGAACAGAGAATAAAAAAAAGCAGCATACAGAATTCATAAGAGCTATATTAGTCATATTCAGCCATAGAAGCTGTATAGTTACTGACACATACTTTATGACTTTTTGATTATAGCTTTCTCTTCACTCCATTGTCCACAGAATACATCATTTCACTTTTATGTGTTTTTTAATCATTATTTTCCAAATCACTGTCAATACAACAGTGTAATTCACTAAGCAAATCATTGACAATACTCTACAGTTTTGAATCATCTCAACCTGCATTCACGCAAGCATGAATAATGGACAAAGCTGTTGTGAGGATTGCAAGATTACGTACACTGATAAACTTGCAAGCTTTCTAAATTACAACTTCAGTATCAGGAGAAAACGAGGAAACAAAAACTCTTCTGCATGATGGGTAGCATTTTAGCTTGCAATTTATGTGAAGTACATTAATTCAGTTAAAAGATGTGCTGAAATACAGACAGCTACTTTTGCATTCATTTTTAAAGATATAATACAGAAGTGTTTCTGCATTATTATTTACAGACATAACTGTTGAAATGTTGTACTAGCATTGTTTTCTTTGGAGATTGTGTTTTAAAATTATGTTTTACTGCAAAGAAAAGAAACGTGCCCTTTGCAATATACAAGGGCCTGCGTATAGAAACCTTTCTGTTCAGCAGAGAAATATGTAGAAAACTTGTCTTTAGAAATGTATCTTTTCTCTTGACATTTAATTTCTCTCCTATTTTACCATTCTTTCTGACTGCGTGCAGTGGCCCTGTGTGACAAACATTAAGGATGGTGGCTCCAGAGAAACACTTTTGTAGCAAATGTGATTCTATGCATTGCATATGAAGCTGTTTTGTATGCAGCATGGGTAGAAGCACTGGTTTCTTACAGTCACATACAGACATTATGTATAAAAGACTTTCACAGTGATTTTTATTTATTTTCCCCCTCAAAATTAATCTTTATTTTTCTTACACTTATTTCCATAGTTCATGCCAGATAAGACTCAAGATTAAAATTTTTTTCTCTCCTTGAGTCTAACAGTGCCTCTGATTTTCAGTGATTATAATTTTATTTCTCTCTGTAATAAGTTTTTAGTTATTCAGCCTATTTTTAACAACTATAGATGGAATTAAAATGGATCTGAGGAAGAGACATTTATCAGCAAGTAAGTATTCAGGGATTAGAAAAGTCTGTCTGATTCTCTAAGAAGAAATGGCATTTAGCACCCAAGTCCCCTCCTAGACAAAATTAACAAAGGCTGCAGTGAAGTTAAAGCCTGCTGGTTGCAAAATTGGAAATTGGTTTCCTGGGGCTCTCTGTAAACTCCTCATTACTTTACTCAATCATGGTTCATTAGTAAGTTAACAGACAGAAGACCAGCAAACGTTGGGATATGTTTAGAGCCAGGACTTCCATCTCCTTGAACATCACTTAAAATTTGAATGTCACAGCAGATTAGATATTGTGTCAAACTGCATCTTCTTCTCAGCTGCAGCACAGATAGTGCACAGGTCATGGCCACTTAACCTCTTGAAATTGTCAGGTGCTTTTTATCACGCATTCAAGGAGTACCACATGTGCTTTAATTCAAAGTGATTCTGATGGAACAAATCAAAGGTCTCAAAAGGCACCCAAAAAAGAAACAAGTTAAAAACCCCTAGTTAACAGTTTTATGTAAAATGAATTTAATGTCTCTTATTAACCAAAACCTAATTTGCTAGAAGAAAACGTCCATAGGTGACATTATTGCACTTAAATGCAAAGCTAAAAATAATTATTAGGTTTCTGGGAAATGTTCACATTTTTGTTAAATATAATTTTGAATTACACCTGAGTGCCAATTATCTAGAACTCCACCTGAGTGCCTTAGTCTAAGTTTTCTATTAACGACCATTGTGTTTCTCTAGGGTGTTGCTTGATTTTTCAGAAAAACATGTAGTCTAAATAGTTCAAGTCAGTGAAACGAACAGTATAAAAATAATTTAAAGAATTAGAATACTTTTGTGCAGCTGCTATTTGTGTAATCCTTTATTGCTATAATTTTCATGTGCTTTCATTAATTTTCAAAAGAAAAGGTAAGCTGGGCATTAACTGAAGCAAACTGCTGAAAATTACCTGTGGTGTTTAGAGTCCTTTTAATACACTGTTCGTGGTTTGCAGGGTTAATGGGTGTAACTACTGACACTCTTGGTTTTGTCCCATTGCATCAGGTGCAGGTAACTGCATTGACCAGCATCACCGCCACCTTATCATGATGCTTGTGATTTGGACTAATCAGAGGTGCTAGATTCTCATTCCCTATGCAGTTAAGGAAATCAATTTGTAACAATGTCCAAAAAATAGGAAGAGTAGCTACTAGAAGCTTGCAATTGGAGCACTGTGACTAGTTCTCTTCACTGGCTTCATATGGAGCCAGTGTACAGCAGGACTAACACTGTTCTCTTGAATGTCATTGCTGTTGCAGTCTTACATGAGTTAGGCGCCTATTTTAGGTCATGATACAGCTACAAAAGTGTGTAAGCTGAAATTTTAATTATGTCCTAGGTAAGAGCGAAGCAAAATGTTTGACAGTCTCCAGAGAAGGACTGAATACTTCTAAAGTCCCTTTGTGAGTAGCTTCAGCTTTTGGGGGCTTTTCTGAGGTTACTCAATGCTGTTTTCAAGTACTACGTGTATTCAGTGGCCTGGATGGTGGTGGGGTGCTCTATTGATTCTTCGTATCTAATTCTAAACAAGGTACTTTTAGGGGTCTGAGAATCAGACTAGAACTATGTAGAGTTTGGATGAGTGCCAGACACTCCAGAATCACGATCTTTCAGCCATTTGCAGAGTCCTGGACATGCAACAGCTCCTTTGCAACCTGGGACTTGGATTCCCTTTATGTGGGAATCAGATAATTCCTGTGTGCTTGAAACTCTCTCTAGGAGTGCAAAAAGGGATGAAGATGATCTAAGATTTGATGTTTGAAAGGTGGTCTTCAGCTGGTCTTTGGCTTGCCTTTGCCTTGTCTTGGCAAATGCTGTTATTATCACAGCAAGTGAACACACTGTGCTTTCATTGCCAGTACAATGCCACTTACAGATAACTGTTGTTAATTAGCACAAATTCAGTAAAATACGGCAAAGTGCAGTTCAGAAAATATGTTTCATACATGGTGCCTAAGGGAAGAATAAAAGATTCTTTTGCCATCATCTGTACAATTTTCACATAATGAGTTTGTCGGTATACACATATGCTCCTATCTTTATGAGGTTCTGACATCTGCTTGACAGATTATAACCTAATTTACTCTAGAGACAATTGACCTGCTGAGAGTTGGCCTTTTGTTATAAATGTTAACAAAAGAATTAATCTCTCTCTAATTTATTGCCAGGACAGTTGTTCACAAGTCTGTCACAAAGAAGTTGCAACTATTGTAATACACGGAAACTAGGAAAATTGCACAAAATCAACCATATTGGAAAGACAGATTACCACAGTACAAGTAGAAATGAAGAGGCTGAAAATGTGAAAATCCAAGATCTGGCAGCTATTAGCATTCTTTCATGAATATACACTTCAGATAACATGCATAATCAGATAACCCATACAAAGTAAGGATCAGGGATAAATGAGTGAGAATCAGAGCAGATATTGTGGCAGACTATCATGCTGTGGGCAGTCACGGTGTGGAGAAGTCCCTGTCTGAAAAGCAGCCACCAATGAAGGTATCAGAGTCACAGAAACAAATGGGAGACATAACAGAAGGGATGAGATACATTTTCTTTGTAGCACATGAAATAGAGCTGAATTAAAATGTCCCTTTGTGCAGCTAATCTATGCATAATGTGCTTGAAAATTTCTTCTTACATAAGTTCACTGATGAATTTGATTTACAGGTCTATGTTTTGGTTAATACTATTTTATCTAATGCAATTATGGAGCAATATTTTTTAAAGTATTTGATGTGAGGATTATGAAAGTACAGACATCAGTAAGATTTTAAATATTGGTTTCTCCCGAAGTAGTATGCAAGCACTTATTACTTCTTTTCCAATGACTGTAAAGGAAATTAATTAATAAATATATTTAGATATTTGCATAGCAACCCAGGAGCTGATCTATTTTCTGGAGTATGGACTACAACAGCCTGAGGAGACTACAGACATTGTCATTAAGAGCTGAGAATGTTACTTCTTTGATTAGTAATGTAACGTGTCTGTTTTCACACAGTTCCATGACTCCCTTCATAAGGCTAAGGCTGTATCTCCATTAACAAGTAATTTGTCTGAGTAGGAGCAGATCACAGGTTGAATCCATTGGTGCCAGGGCCCCTACATCAGCCCTATTCAGAGGCTTTATTTTTGATGAAATTCAGTCTAGTCACCTCAATTGGATGTTCTTAACACGGATGTGGTTTAAAATTGCCTAAAGGAAAATCACCATTTTTTACCATTATGTTTTCCGCTCCCAGAGGGGGTTGAATCACATTTGTTAAGTACCTACAGCAGAGGCTTCCAAAGCAAACCTTGTCTGTGAGCACCACATCTGCTCTGTGAAGTGAACCATTCAATGTGCTAAGTGTGAATGGTGAGTGATAAGTGAATGCTGCAATTCAAACCCTACAATTGCTCTATATCAAATCCTAAAGGGTCTGCAGCCTGAGTGGTACAGTAAGCTCTGATAAGCAGGGATAACTCTGTTTTCTGTATCTGTTTCAATGTTTTGCCAACTCCAAACCATAAATACTTGCCAGAACTTTTCCTGCTAATCCACAGTTTTCTACCTGAGCATCTCCCAGGATTAATAGTACTGGGAGCTCCCACGGCTCCCGCTTTTGAAAAACAGCATAATAAATCAAAGTTTCCCTGCCAGCATGTCAGTAATTAGTGTAACACTGAGGAGAAATTACAGTACACCTAAATTGGTAGCCTTTTGGGTCAGTATTAAAGTGAGGCCAAATTTGCAGAAGTTGTTAGAATTCCTATAGCCCTTAAAATAACAGCCCTGCTCCTCTAATGTGAGGTCCTCCTGGACAAGGTTCTCTAATTTAGCTAATGCTAGCACAGGTTAATCTGTTACCAAAAGTGTTGTTGGATGCAGAGGAGATATTCAACTGATCAGTGATTACTATTACTGCATTATGGGTATGGTGTGTAATTTATTCCTGTGGGAGCAGTTCTGAAATAAAACAGAAAAATATTAAAGTCTGCTTGAGTAGGTGTTACCCTTGTATGGAGAGCAATGATTCTGTAGGCTGGTCGCATTTCACACATCAGAGCAGCAGCCTAGGCTTGGTAGCAGTTGAATTGTTTACTGAACCTGAAAGAACCTATTTACATAATGAAGTCTTACACTTTGAGTCCAGGTTTTAGAACTCAGTATCAGCCTTATGGTCCATCATTTTTGAGGTTTTTATTTCACAATTCACTACCTTATGTCTTGAATAAATGAACAATTAAAGTCCTAATGGGAAATTCCATTTCCACCCCTGTGTTACTTAAAGCAATCAGTTACTCTGCAGCTTGTCGCTTTTGCAAATTAAGGTACTGAACATGAAAACAATTGGCAAAATAAATCTTTTGCTTTATTAGGTAAAATAGGGCGAATTTGTAGCTAAACTTGATGTGTGGAATGAGAAAAGCAGAGTAGCTGAGTATAGGGTGAACACTTGTATAAAGCTGCTCACAAAATTATATTCTGAGCTATGTAATTTCCTATTCTGTTGGAGATTGATTTGACACCAATTTGATTGACACCAAAAAACAGACAACTTTGAAGAAGAAAAAAGAGGAAAAGTTTTCTTAAATATTTTCTGTATCTTTAACAGAAATCATACTAACTTACAAATCCAACATTGCTCATTACAATTATAGCTTCTCTCCTGACGGCTGCCTAATATTTACATCTACAGAAGCATTTGCAGCCATAATTGTCACCAGTGCATTGTAGTACGTATTCATTAGATAAATTAGTTAGTGCAAGTTCACTTTATAGCAGGACCCTGATAGCTACTATAACAGGATTACTCAAGTTGTCTTGCCAAAAATTTCTCAGAATAGCATAGCAAACTAGAGATGTCTGTAATCCCCTTTCCAACGGAACTCCTAGGCTACTAGATGGAAGCTCACAACAGCCACCTTGTGTGCCAGGGGTTCCTCTTTTATATGCAAAAATTTCATATAAATTGTCGTAAAGACCCAAACTCAAATAAGCCCTACAGATATGGTATCTCATTGGATGATGAGGACAACAATATCACTGTGCCTATCTATCTGCCATCACAAAGGGCAAGAAAATATTTTCAGGATAATATTTCCCATGTATGCATGGCTGTTGTCTCTATCTTAGAGTGAACAAAATGATTTTAATTTCCATATATTGCCTGCTATTTAACAGCTGCTTTTCTTGTGTGCTGTGTTGCTTCACTTTGAATGGATGCAGAGTGCTGGCAGGCAGATGGACATGCTAGCCACTGCTGAAAGGGGACAGTCCTTCTCTGACCTTCCAGTTGATCACATGCTCCCGTTTCTTTCCTAGTAGCACGGCTGCAAATCATATCTCAAGAGCGAGGAGTTTCAGAAACTATTCATCTTTTTTGTTGTGCTATTTAAGTGCAGACTCAGATTATTTCTGCCACTGGGCCAAGAGATCAGGGAGACCATGGCTACAAGGTAGAGAGAAGAGAGGGCAGGGAAGGCAGCTTCTGTAGAAGGGATCTCTTCTTAAAGAATGAGCTTTCCTTCAGCCTAAGGTTGTATCCTTCAGCTTAGTTGTGAAAGGGGAGCAACCTGTGCTCAAAGTTTAAAATATATTGGTTTTAAATCCCTATGATCTGAAATTGCTGTGTCTTGGAAAGCAGAAACTGGGAAGAAACCTCACATGGACAGTATATTAATCAGGAATGTGACCCTGGCCCGGAGCTAATTCACAGCACAGAAAATTGTCTTTACCTGTGATTTAGTTGTCATGCTAATCTGTATTTTATTAATAACTGGTTACTTGTCATATGCAAGATATTTGCCTATATTATACCTTATGACAGTGATGAAAGAAAATATTAGCAGCAATTTTAGCTGCTTTTCATAGTCAAAGTAGACTTTTAATACCATTTGCTTTGGCTGAAACATTAAAGAGTAATACTAGATATGAGAGTTACCATATCAAAGACACCCCTAAGTCCTCCAAAAATCAGTCTCACATCTTAAGTAAGACAGTATCATTTTAAACATTACATAAAAAATTTGGCCTTTGAGAATAAGAAAAAAATTAATTTGCTGAAAAAATGCCAACCTAGCAAGGATATGCTTTCCATTCAGTTTTTCAGGGATGCCATTTTGTCTGCTGTTTCCTTACTAGTATGAATGAGTACTAAAATTTGAGAGAAAAGTTTTGGAGGAATTTTTATTCTCACATTGAAGAAACTCTGCTCTTAGATAAAAGGAAGCATGGCATGAATAGAAAGAAAAAATTCAGGGAAAAAAATTCCTTTGCTTGAAAAAGAACTCTTAGTGAAAAAAGTACACAGCCAAGCTTTGAAATCTATTATGCAATTGGAAGTAATGCATTATGCAATGTTAACTCATGAAGTTTAAATATATGTCTACCACAGTAAAAGCTGCTTGTATATTACTGCTGTGGGATGTTCTGTTTCCTAAGGGTATCTGAAAGTCAAATTCACTCTAAAGAGATCTTAAACCAGCATCTCTGTTTACATAATTTTCTGCTGAATCTTTCTGCAATGCAGACTGCTTCCCAGCATCTGGTTTCTAAATGAACACAGGGGTTAGTTGATGGCACACTGTATTCTCTAATATCTGAAGGGTAGGAATAAAACATGATCCCTCTCGAGGCATGTGTCCTGTATAATTAGACACTGAATTTTTATTTGATGCATAATAACATTATGTGAAATACTGATAAGAAAATCTGAAATCACTTGGAAATGAGCAGATTTCACTTATCAAGACAAGTCTGCTCTCAAATGTGAAAGATCTGGCAGACTTAGTTTATGAATTTTTTTCCCCTGTAATCAAGGAAAACATAACACATATTAATAGGGCTCAAACAGGTTTGATCACAAATGTCAAAGAAAAATGTGCCAAAAGCTATTCCATTCAAAATGATACAAAAATTCCTCTTTTTTACTGTACCCTTGTACATTTTGATTTTCTGAATGTGAGTATAGACTTTTTACATAGTAAAAGTGCTGATAAACTGTCAGGTAATTCAATAATTTAATTTTTAATTTACAAAAAAAGGCAAAAAGGTATTGTCCTTTATGTGGAAACACGTAAATGGATTTGTGTGAAGAAATTCTTAAAAAATTTAAATAGGATCCTGAGTTAAATATCTTGTTTGGTAATGCTCATAACTATCACTTATGAAAATATAAATAACTATAACTCTATTTACAAAAATATTGCGTGTGAATATGCATACCCACAGACAAAAATTAACATAATCAAATTTGCTGGATTCACTGAGTTTGTGACAGGTCTGCTCTATGTTAGAAGTGCAATGATACACTGAGAAAAGTAGTGCTTAGTCATAACCGACACTACAAAATAAAAGTATCAAAGATGTAGGAACAAAAATGTTCATGAATTAAATATTGAGATAGGAATCTGGGAAGGAACTAAGACCTACAGTAAATAGACCCATCTGGCAGTTGCTTTGCCTGAGAACAGCAGACGAAAACTGATAATGTGCAGCTTGTACCAGTCCTGAGAACTTGTTTCCATGTCACAGCTGGTGCTAATCTTGTTTTCTTACATCACAGACTCACACAGCCTATTGAGCATAAGCTCCAAAAGGATGAGCTATAGATATGCAACTGTTGGAATCAACGGGTTGCTAATTTTGATCAAGAGCCCTGGGAAGATAGTCTTGTGGAAGGATTTGAATGTGTCTGGGGAAGAATAGAGACATGGAAATTTGCTCTGTCTGCTTATCTGAGGACTGAACACTTTTGCTAAAGTTGTGAAAGTAGTCCTATATTTATGAAATCTTTGTCATTTCTTCTGTTATTGTCAGTCTGGTTACTGTCAATCTGCCTTTGCCCAAAGTACTAGCAAAAGTTAACAGTATACAGCTAATAATATTGCACTAGATAAATTTGTTTCTCTGGCCTGTGAGTAATGAAAGATATAATAACCTTCCCTGGGACTTTACTTTTGTCTTTTGTTAAGCAGAAAAGACACATATCAAAGCACTGTGCTTTTGGAACTATCCAGGTCAATCTCTGAGTTCTGAGATGTACAAAGAAGCAGAAAGAGCATATATTGCTGATTTTACTTTCTATAGCAATACTATTTCTTAAAATGTCTTCTGAAATCTGCAAAGGTCATGTTGAAGGTGATATAGAAGATCTTAATATTCTTTCACATGGGAAGTGTCAGCACTGTATTTTTACACCCTTCAGGGTCTTTTCTAGTGTATCAAAAGTTAGAATTTTTTCTGAATGTTTTTCAAGTTACACTTAAGACATATTAGAGAGCAAATAGGGTATTGCTATGAATTTGTGTTGAAGTCTCATAAGCCATTTGCTAAAATTTGTTTTCAAAATGAGACTGCATTTTATATCCTGTAAAATAAAAATGATTGGAAGAATCAAAGTGAATATCTGTTTTTTCTGTATAGATTGTTCTCATAATACACTATAATTCACTCTTTGTTAATACCATTGTTTGTCCACAGTTTGCAAAATAATTTGAATATTCCAGGAAATACATATCACCTTTTTCACATCATAGAGAATACTGACTGTAGATATAATCTTTACCTTGATTGGTCTGTTGTTGATTAGTGTGCCCAGATGGGAACATAAGAGTGCTACAGTAGACGAAGAACTCTTAAATAGCATGCATATCCTATTCAGTCTTGGGGTAATTGGAAGAAAGCAGGTCTTCAGCTGAAGACCTCATTCATAAAAGAGTAATCATGGAATAGACCAGAACAATTTCATATTTTGTCTCACTGCCGAGAAGTCAGAGATGCTTCTTAAACATCTGCTGAATAAATTTCTATGAACTCTTTTTTCTCTGTGTAGAAGACCTTAATTGCAGCTGTTGCATTAAAACTTTATCAAAGTCAGCCAAGAGCTTAGCCATTAAGTTCAAAGGAGTTTGGAGTTTGGATCTGTAATGTTTAAATAGTTCAGTGCTAATGTCTCTACTTGTCTGTTATTAATTCTAAGGAAAGAATTATAAATTTTGTGTTGAGTGAAGTAGTATTTTTTTCTGTGGGACAGTGGTTACTGGCAGTCTTGCCCATCTCTCTGTGGGGAGCCTTGTGCTCTGTAATATTCCATTTTTTGTGATGTTCAAAAGTGTACTAAGATACATTTTAGTACTGAGGTACAGTGTGAGGGGAAATTCAAAGTGGGTGGCGCTATATGATAAGAGTACTGGTGATAGGAGGATAAAGCAAGAACTAGCTAGCACTGATGACTTAGATGCTTTTAAGTACACAGAGAGGAAGAGAAACTTGGCTCTGAGAAAAAAACCCCGAAAGTCTTGGAAGTGAGAAAGCATGTAAAAAAACTTGCCTATGAACACTGGTCACTGTGATGGGGTGGAGTCTTTAAATGGAGAGATTGAAAGCAGTTCTTTCTTTTAAGGGAAAGTGATTTCTAGCACTAACAAGTTTCACAGCTCTCCCTGAAGTAGAGCTTATATGCTGACTTCAAAGTAAAAATAAATTGTCATTTGGTGTCCTTGGTAAACCCAATTTGCTTTCTTATGAGAATGCTCTTTACAAAATAGTGGTTTTAACTGTAGCAGAGTCAAAAAGCAGCAGCCTTCTGTCAATTACTGAGTCACGGTATCCAAGTCAAAATGAACCAGTTTTGAAATTTGGATCACTGTTCTGATATATGTCAGGAGCCAAGAAATAGAGAAAAGTGTTTCAAATATCTCTGAAAAGTACCATGTATTCAATGAAAACCTTTTACTGTGTCTCACCCACCAAGTAACAAAAGAGACTATAAACAAAAAGTGAGAAGCAAGGAGTGCAGACTCAATTACTAATCTGATAGAAAAGCCTTCTCCAGAGTATGAAATATCTGACGTCATGGTCACCACAGTCAGTTGTTCTTTATGCCAATTATAAGCTAATCTACATCTGCCCTGATTCTTTGCTGGTTTTAGTCAGATAAATATTACTGAGATCTAAAGCTAAAATCCAATTAGAAGAATAAAACTGTAAATTTAAAAAAATTATTATTTTTTTAATGCACTCCTGTGCCCTGAAGTTGAAAAAGGGGCAAAGTATCAATCAATTACTACTTTTGATACTGTTAGCTATGGAGAGGAGTAGGTGGAATAGAGCCACCTGCTGCTCAGGTTTCAGCAGCTAGTGGAAATTGTTGCTTTCGCTATTCTTATTAGTACCTGAAAGAAAATGGTTTGACAACCAGAGAAAAATAAATTGGAGTTAAAGCCATTTTAAATGACAGTTTCTCCACAACTATACTGGTACAAGACTGTAAATGCCCTCTAACTAGACAGACAGTGAGAATAACGTCTCCAATTCATTTCTAAATGCAGTTAGGAAGACAGTGAAATCCTGAACACTACACAGGGAAAGAAGTTACACTGAATGGTATTCACAGGTGAATGCAGCATTGCTGCAAGTGGAATAAGAAGTGACACTTTATCAGGAAAAGACAAGAATAAAACTGTTCCTTCATACTACCTGATTTGTATCAGAAAAGCAGACTTCCCTCTTTTGTCAGAGAAGACTACAAAGCATTCAAATACTCAAATTCATTCTTCAGTAATTCTGGAAAGTATTGAAAAACACCTGAAAGACAATGCTATCATCAGACACAGACAGCACGGCTTCTTGTGGGGAAAGTTCTGCTTATCAAACCATTCCTTCTATGACAAGGTAACCCACCCAGTTCATCAAGGAAAGCCAGTTGATATAATATTTTTGGATTTCAATACTGTCTCTCACAGGATCCTTCTGGACAAAATGACCAGCACACAGCTGAATCAACACAGCATGGGCTGGGTGAGCAATTGGCTCACAGGTCGAGCACAGAGGGTAATAGTGAATGGGGTAACATCAGACTGATGACCTGTCTCACTTGCGAGGTTCCACAGGGCTCTGTCTTGGGCCCTGTGCTCTTCAACATCTTCGTAAATTACTTGGACACAGAACTGGAAGGGATACTAAGCAAGTTTGCAGATGACACAAAAATAGGAAGAGCTGTTGATTCCCTCGAAGGCAGGGTGGCCTTGCAGAGAGACCTCAACAAATTAGAGGACTGGGCAATCACCAACCACATGAAGTTCAACAAGGAAAAGTGCTGGATTCTGCACCTGGAATGGGGCAACTGTGGATGCATGTACAGTCTGGGGAATGAGACGCTGGAAAGCAATGCCAGGGAAACAGACCTGGGTGTCCTGGTCGATGGCAAGTGGAACATGAGTCAGCAGTGCCCTGGCAGCCAGGAGGGTCAACCCTGTCCTGGGGTGCAGCAGACAAACATTGCCAGCTGGTCGAGGGAGGGGATTGTTTCAATCTGCTCTGCACTGGTGCAGCCTCACCTTGAATATTGTGTGCAGTTTTGGGCACCACAATATCAAAGATTAGAGATTAGAAAGCTTCCAAAGGAGGGAAACAAGGTGAAGGGCCTTGAGGGGAATCCATATGATGAGTGGCTGAGGTCACTTGGTCTACTCGACCTGGAGAAGAGGAGACTGAGGGGAGACTCCCTTGCAGTCTACAACTTCCTTGTGAAGGGAAGAGGTGGGGCAGGCACTGATCTCTTCTCTGTGGTGACCAGTGACAGAACCCAAGGCTTGAAGTTGTGTCAGAGGAGGTTTAGGTCAGATATTAGAAAAAGATTCTTTACACAGATAGTGAAGAACTGGGTGAAGTGCCCAGAACGTGGGCACTGGAACAGGCTCCCTGGGAAAATGGTCACAGAACCAAACCTGAAGAGTTCAAGAAGCACTTGGATGACACTCTCAAGCACATGCTGTGACTCGTGGGGATGGTGCTGTGAAGGGCTGGGGGTTGGACTCGATGATCTTTGTGTGTCCCTTCCAACTCAGCATATTCTATGATTCTGTGATTTTCAATAACAAAAGATGAAACACCATCTTTCAGGGAGACAGATGCACCAGATGATCCAAAGCTTCTTATGACTGTTCTGTAAACTTGAATTCAGACTTGGTTGTTAGTGTTCATAAGCTGTCACCCATAAGCAATCTACCTGAGATGGCTGTGGCAAAGCACTCCTTCAAGATATGACCCATCTGTCCTGCAGCTGGTGGGGCTAATGTAATCCTGAGTAGAATGAGCTGGGTGGGAACCTTTATGGTCAGATGTCAAAAAAATTCACAAGGGACACTCTGGAGTTCAACAGAAGGAAGTTTCAGCTATGCATTGTTGCTCTATCCCCAAAGCTGCAGGACTTCTGTGATTCCCTGTGCCCTGATTCAGCCAGTAGCAAGGCAGGGTTCACATTATCAATAGGAACGCACACAGGTGTGCACACAGCCAGCCACACAGGTCACCACGGATGGAAAATAGTGACCCATCTGCACCTTCATGGATGTATAGGTCTTGTGTAAACATGATCAGCATGGACTGCCCAGTGCTGTTGCTCTCCTCCTGCTGGTCAGGACTGAAGTCTGCTAATGGTATGTATACGTATACATATATATATATATATATATAACACAAACATATACACTGTATGCACCACTCCAACAGCTCAATCAAGGCAGTAGCTGGCCCCAGATCCCTGATCCTCCAGTTGTTTGGATCTGCACATTTGAACAACCTGAGGTTTGCAGCCTCACTCCTGTGGCTGGTACTCAGACCTCTACACACACACGCAGAGCCAGGTTTTTACAGTAAATCATCCCAGTTCTGTGGGAACAGAAGCAAAGGAGTTTCTTTTCCATTAGGATAGGGCCAAGAGATTAATTTTTTATATAGCTAGACAGACATAAGAAGAAGCTGACAAGTCCCAGGATTTACTGTGAATAATTCCCTTGCACTGGGAAGTACACCAGAACCTGTACTCCTCCACTTTGCCAGAAATGAAATCCTGAGAGTGTATTGAAAAAAGTTTCTTCTAACATGGAACCATACCCTGCTAAAGTGCTCTAAAGATTTGTATTCTGGAAAGTTGAAACAGAAAAAATATTATAAACATGACCCTATTCTTAAAATATCAGTATCTGATATTCAACAGAATGTCATAGTTCTTAGGCCAAAACAGCACACCAACCATATTTCAGAGATTAGAAATCCCTCTTTTACTGGTGAATTTGATCACATTTTAAAACATACTTGGCTTGCCTCGTGTGTGTTAGTACTCTCACAAACAGTATGAAATAAACTCATTTTGAATTTACGTAGTGCCTCACAGAAAAATGCAAAGTGAGTGCTAGTGAGAAAGCAATAAACGCGAAGCAGCAACTTGATTTTAGGAGTGTGTTGTGTATTGGGAGGTTTTATATGCTATCAGAGTACATGCCTATATATTCTTTGTCTCCCTGTAAAATGGATTTTACTCCAGCAAATTGGATTATGGCAGCATATGATTGGTAAGAGGGACATACCTTGTTTAGCTATAAACTGCCTTCTTGCATCATTTCAGGCACAAAATGCAGAAATAATGTATACTCAGCAGGACCATTTTATATTTTCCTTCAGAAAAAAGTTTACAAGTTTACAACTCTTTTTTTTCTTTCTACATAAGGTAATTTTAGAGAATTTGCAATAGGCTAGGACTAAGGAACAGTAAATGACAAAAAGAAGGCCTTTGAATGAAATGGATATTGCCACATTTCATTTGGACTAAAGTATCAGGATTTCTTCAGTTCGGATTGCAGGCATTAATGGTCCCACGCTGACACAAATTTCACTTCAGCTATCTAGGAAGCTGAGTTAATAGAAATAGCGTAAACAATAGGAACTCAAATGAGAGTATATGTCTCCTCCTGACTAAATTTTTTAAAATAACAACACTTTTAGGTCATATTGCAACTGGGTAATAAGGTTTGATACCTATATACTGACAAGGCTTTGCAAAATTTAACTAGTTTTACAGACATAATTACATAATTAATCAAACAAATGCTTTTGTTTTCATGTTTTCCAATGGAGAAGCTGAATTTATCTAGCTTTAACAAAAATGGAACACTAATGTCATGAACCTGTAAGCTATTTTTGTTTACTACTCCTTAAACAATCATATTGGGCCTTGTCCTTAAAAATTTGCAAAATCAAGGTTGAATGATGAGTGAACATGGTTAATATGCACCAGAGACTCCATATAATTCTTTATAGCTTTTAAATCTATTGGATTAATTATAATAAATTGATTAGTTGTATCTTCTCATTCCTTTCGATCACCTTTCTGTGTTTATATTTTCCATTTCCTTCCCTATTTTCTTCCTCCCTGTTTAGCTGATCCCCTGTATTCTTTCTGTTCCTCACACTCCTTTATTCCCCTCTTTTATTTTTATTCCTGAGTTTTCCTTCTTTTTCATCCCATTTTCTCTTTTTTTTTGTCCTTTTCCCCTCCCTCTGTATTTGTTGCCTTGTTTTGATTATGATTATTAAAGTTTTAGTGATTTTCTTTAAAGAAATTTGGCAGAAATGGAGTAGAATGAGAGGAAAGAGATTCAGGTGACTGAGGGTAGTTAAGAGATATTGTTAGTGACCCTGATACAGCTTTAGCATAATGAGAGTAACATAATACTGAGACTGACTTCGGTGGAAGCATCACTAAAGATGCTGCAAGCCAAATTTTTATTTGAGATTAGCATATAACACACAGTGGGGATTCCTTGTGAGTGACTAACTCACCTGATTGCTGTATTTCAGCTGGGCAGGCAGGGTCCCACTACCATCAATGGACGCAAAGCCATGTGTCTGTCCGTTCATTCATGTCACTCATTTTAGCTTGCCAGCTTAATAACCACCTCATTTGCAGAGTGAAATGGGATGAATCCAACCTATCCTATCAATATCCAGGTGAGAATTAGGACACGATATTAAAGCACAATGGCACTCCAAGCTGCCAGCCTTCCTACATAAAGAAGCATTTAAGCCAGTGGCAGTTATTTCCTGTACTCTGAATTCAATGGAAAAGTGTGTTTTGTGTCCCAGAGTATACTTTAGTATAGACTTTTACAAGTGTAACTTGAAAGTACCTAATATTACTACATAGCTTAAGTACCACAACCTTCCTATAATGCTTGACTATCTGCTGTGTTTCTCTTTTTGACAACAAAGCACTACCCTTCCTAGCTTTATTTGAGATGATCTGTGGAGACTCTTGTGCATCTGGAAACAGCTGCAAAGATTGCATGTGTAATTGTGGATGGCTGGGATTTCATTAGAGACATTAAAATGCAACTGTAGCTGAAATAGGACACACAACCAATGTCATCTAAAGAAATAGACTGATCTAGACAACAACCAACATTTTAACTTCCTTTCCTTTGCTAGGGGGTTGGAAAGCCTCTTGAATACGTTCATTTTTACTGTGATTGAAACTTGAGTCACATTCTGAGATATGTTTGTAAGATCTGTTTGTTTGATTCTAGAAATATGATCATATCTACTATTTGGATTTAAGTTAGCTGTGTGGCACTGCTTCTTCCTTTTCCATTTGCTTTTTAATGCATCAAGAACTTGTAGACAAGGCTGAAATTTACCCACAGTTTTAAACCCCATTTATGTGTGAGGTGGCTGTTCATGAAATAATATATCTATTGTTCACGTGTCTGCTAAATAGTAAAAATTTTGTGATTCTATGTGTTGTGTTGTAGGAAAGAATAAAAAAACAGAGACTGACTATTTTGTGATTGTGTATGTGTATGCATCTTTGTGTGACAGAAATTTTGTCTCTGACAATTTTCATTGTAAGATACGATATTCAGTTGCTCTTGTCTTTCCTGAATTTTATCTATTTAGACTGTATTTTGCCCTATTGGATATCACAGGCAAGACCTCTCCATTGCCAGAATGACTGTCTACATCATAAGTTGTTATTTAAATTAACGTAGTTTACTTTGCATTAAGAAAGATTAGGTTCACAGATTTTATGTGTTGCTGAGAAGAAATTCCTAGAATTATACAATGTTTTGGGTTGGAAGAGACCTTAAAGATCATCTAGTTCCAACCCCCTTGCCATGGGCAGGGAACCTTGCACTAGGTCAGTTTACTCAGAGCCCATCCAGCCTTGTCTTGCAGACCTCCAAGGTAAGGACACAGCCTGTTCCAGTGCCTCGCCAACCTCAGAGTAAAGAATTTCTTTCTAGAATCTCATCTAAACCTACTCTTCTTCAACTTAAAACCATTCCCTCTTGTACGGTCACTACAGGCTCTTCTAAAAAGGTCCCTCTCCAGCTTTCTTATAGGCCCTCTTTAAGTACTGGGTGGCTGCTATAAAGTTCCCCTGAAGCCTTCTCTTCTCCAAGCTGAACAGCCCCAACTCTCTCAGCATGTGATCAATTTGAGGCCTCCTCTGGACTCATTCCAACAGTCTTTTGCATGTTGAGGTCCCCCTTTCCAGTACTCCAGATAGAGTCTCACAAAAGGAGAGGAGAGGAGAAGGGGATAATCAGCTCCTTCAGCCTGCTGGCCACACTGCTTTTGATGCAGCCCAGGACGTGGTTGGCTGCCTGGGCTGCGAGGGTACACTATTGGCTCAAGCTCAGCTTTTCACCCACAAGCACACCCAAGTCTTTCTCTGTAGGGCTGCTGGAAATACTGATGGCAATGAGTGAGATTCAGGCTGATCCCTTCTTCTCTTTACTTGTTCTTGTCATCAATACAAACCTTCTGTAAAGGCAGTTTCAAGAACATTTGTCATGGAGAAAATCTTAAAATATGTTTTAGAAGATGCCAATTTCTGTAGTAAAAGAATTTAATTACAAGTCAAAATTGACTAGAACAGTCATTTGTTTGCTGTAGCAGCATAGATTTCTCACTACCAAGGAAAATGATGTAGTTAAAAAGGAATTTGTTTAAAGGTCTAATTAAGATAAAACAATGCAAGGCTCTTAAAGGCGATTGAAATATAATATTTTTTTACTTCAACCTGAGGAAGAAATTCTTTAGCAGTCAAGTAAAAAAGTGTTTAACCTCACTAGAAGGTGAACATAAAAATGAAACATACCGCTGCAGATTTGATTAGTTTAAGTCTTTGACAATGACATATGCCTACAAAGTAGATGCCTTGCTATTGTGTATTAAGGAACAAATTGATCTATCCAATATAAAATCAGATTCAATTAGTGGAACTAGCATATAGACCAGTGATCTAGAAATAAGCAAAAATGGGGTTCCCTTGATATGTTTTTATGGGAGGGTAAGGTGCAAGAACAGCTAGCAAGCTGATATTTGCAGGCTTTCTAGTTTTTTATCTTTTTCTGTTTCTCCCTGGTGGGACAGAGTACATACCTGCCTTAATGCCAGCGGTGCCCAGTCCCAGCAAAGAGATGTGGTCCCTCCACATCTATGCATTTTAAGTTTACTCTAGAGTTACTCCAAGTAATGCTGAAATTACTACAGAGAGGCTGAAATTACTTGAAGTTTGCCTCTGTTACAGGGGTTGGTAGTGCGAACTGATATCAAGCCAAAGACCATTTTCTCCCAGGAGAGATTTTTCACAGAATGTAACTGAGCCACTGATTTGCCTGCATGATTTCCAGCCTTTAACAGAGACAAGAATTTATTTGGGTGGCTGATATTGACCTCACATATGTTTTTGAGACTATTTCCTTATTTTAGATATCTCAGTAGAATTTGTTCTGTAGCCTTTTCTTTCAAAGAAAGGAAACTGGCAGCGTAGTCTCAATAACATTTGTTTCAGTCTTACATTATTGTGACATCCAGGTACATGTACCTTTTAAAGAATGCAGAGATACTGGAAACAGCTTTCAGCAAACTAGATTGCTTTGATAAGCAAGTAGCAAGCAAGCTCATTAGAAGAAACCTAACAATAGAAGCAAAGAGCTCTACTTGCCCTTGCAGAATAAAGACTGCAGTGTATCATAGCATTTACACTGCTTCCAATATACAAGCTAGCTCATTTAAAATGAGGTCAAGTTGTTCCAACATTACACTGCAATCTAGAGTGAAAACATATCTTTATCTATATCAACATATAACACAGATTCTGCTGGTTGGGCATTGTTTTTCAGGACTAATATCTCACTGGGCTTTACGATCTTTTTAGCTGCTGAAATGCTCTTTTTCGATCTCTGCAGTTTAAACTGTTTCACAGACAGTGTTGTTGAATCTCATAAAATTTCTAGTCGAGTTCCAGCCACCCATTGTATTATCTCATCAAGTTTTGTTAGGATTTCTTCGGTCAATTGGTTTTCACCACACTCTACAACATGACATTCTTTCTGAAGTCTTTTACATCAATAATAAATGTACTAATAGCCATTTTGGAGCCTATGATTTGTTTACAGTTTTTTTTCTCCCCCATCTAATCACTTATCTCACCCTCCTCTTTTTACTCTATCTTGTAATTCTAACAACTTTTTATCAACCCTGCAGTCTCTGGAGGTCCTAGATTTCCACCTTTTCTCTAATAGACTCAATTTTTTTCATAGTCATAGAACTTACATAGTCCTACTTCACTGGCTAAGAAGTCGGTGGTTCAGGAAGCTTTTATTCAAGGAGTAATGAAGGTGTAAGACTAAAGCAAGCAAATTAGTTTCACAACCACAGGGTCTCCAAGCTGCAGCCCAAGGACAAAGTTGCCTGTGGACAGAGACCTCTAAAGAAACCACTTTGGATGACACAGTTTCCTATAACACAAAGAACTTTACAAACTTGAGGTAGGAGACCTGGCAGAGCATATGGGTGTGTTTATTCTCACTTTGTTCATATCTAGATTAATGTGTTTGTATATTTTAGGTAAAAATAAGGCTTGGGCTTTAAAGCAGAGAAGAGCAGGCAGCAGTTCTAGCAGTTTCCTACTCTTTGGGGAAATCCTCTGTCTGGAGGAGGTGCTCTTCATTGCTAGGCAAAGCCTTAACATGCACTGCAAGAGGACATCCCTGGGGATGCAAGTGCAGTGAACAATGCGGCAAGCAGGCACCCCGGAGCAGAGGAGGCACCTTGCCTGTACTTGTGGATGGTTGCCTTGGGAATGCAAGATGGTTTTTTCAGATTTTATTGTGGCCTGGGGAAATGCTGAAATTTCCTGTGCTAGAAAGCATGGCTGAAAGAGTTTATTTTGCAGAACCTCAATGAGCAGAAAGGTGATTCTGTGTTTTGGTTTGTCTCATCCAGTAGATTGGTGTTGTTGCTTCGTAAGAGTAACCACTTTTGTTTACTGCAATCTAGGCTTAACACTGAAAGCTTGAGAGACAGACCTATCATAAAGGCTGCAAAATGTTTAAAAATGTTTTTAATACATAACATGAAATATATACATGTGCATAAAATATATTTAATTACTATTTTTTATCATTTTGTAGATGAAATCTAGAAATCCAGAACACTGGAGGACACACAGTCAGTTTAGAGACAAAGTAAAGAAACTATATTCCTATTTCCTAGTCTTAATGTTATTTCTTAAGTTTCAAAGACATTTTGTATTGTTATGTTGAACTGGTCATTTTACTTCCATGACTTTTATGAGAAAAAATTAAGAAAGGTTTATTATAAGAGTGTAGGGAAGAAATAACTTTGAATAAGCTAACTACTGAAGCAAAATATAGAAATAGGAAAATGTTAAGCACATCTAAACCAGGGAAGGTTGCCTAACGGCCTAAGAATTAGACTTTGCACACAGAAGAAATGTATTTGGTATCCATAATATATTCAGTCCAGAGGACAAGCAGAAGTCCACCTAGATAGAGGTATTAGTGCATCAAAGAGGAAAGGATACAAGGACATATGTGTGATGTCGAGTGAGGTCAAATCTTTCACAGTTTATTGAGCCAGGTGAAGTGCCTCATGCATGTAGCTGTTTCAACCTTTGACATCCATCTAGAAATAAAAATAACCTCTCAACCTGAATAAGATGCCCATATCTGATTGGAAAGATGGATTAAGACCTTGTAAACACTGATATTTCTGACTAGTCACCAACATATGAATGGATTAATATTTGAAGCTAAGTGGATTGCCTATATTAAAGATTTTAATATTAATTTGTAAGTATTTTAAAACACTTATTATCTCAGATAAATGTTCTACAAGATTAAAGCATTAAACTAGTATTTTTAGTCTGAGATGTGACATATTTATCGAACTGAACGAATTAAAAACATATAGTATCTGTATCTAGGGACAAATGCATCACTGCAGTGCCTACAGTCTGAGACAGTTAATAGTGCTCATTATACCTCCAATTTTTTTGTTAGAGAAATAAGAAAGAAAAAGTGTATTTCATGGCCAAAAATAATAATAATAATAAAAATTTAAAGTTTCTGCCACTACTCTCTGTAGAATGTTTAAACGAAATTCCAGTTCTAAGTGAAATAAATATGTATTTTGAAAAGTTTCCTATTAAAAATTGAATAATAACCATATGAGCTTTGGCCTACAGTGGAACTTGTCAGCAATGATAAGCTAGGATTCAGTCCATTTAACTTTTAATGAATAGTTACGTATGTAGTTAGTTATTCTGTATTATTCTGTATGTTGGACTCAGTTACTGAGCACGTTCATTTCCATAGTGATAAAGGGATGCCATTCCATAATTACTCTAAGCCCAGAGGTTTAGAAGGCACGGATCTGCTTGTGCTGATTTCGTGTCAGAAAGTATGAATTCAAGCGCATTTTCCATGCATTTCTGTACTCCTTTGCATTTTGCCTACTAGCTTTTTTTCAAGGCTTTAAAAATGCATCTTTATAGGAACATTTATGGGTTTTAAATGCTTTTAATAATTGTTGTAAAAACAAAAACACTAATATGAGGATTTAGTTCTAATAGACAAAGAGAGTGAGTCCATCATTAATTAATTCCTTCTACTTGAGTGCATTTGCCATCAACGGTTTGGTACTTAATGACCCTGCCTGGCTGAGAATTCAAAATAGGGCACAACCACAGTGAATTTTCAAGTCTGTAGACCTATTAATTTTGATCCATAGTTTATAAAAATTCTGAGAGCATAAGGAATTAAAAAAGAAGTAGAATCCAGATAAAAGACTGAATGAAATTGTATTGTATACCTAAAACCTGATGGAATCCAGGTTTTGGTTGGGTTTTCTGTTGTGGTTGCTATTCTTTGTTAGAAAATTGATTTGGTTGTGTGCACAAATTTCTCATCCATAGAGCAGGAAACACTTTTCAGCTGATTTTAATTTGCCAGTGACCCTTGATGAGCTGAACCAGAAGAGCATTTTTTGGTGGCTGTCCCTTGGGAGCAATGTAAATATAGACTGATTTAGGGCTGCTGTTTTTCAGAAATACAGACCCTATTTGAAGTCTAGGTATCTAAGTAGGGTTCCCAAGGAAGTGCCTCTTTCAGTTGAGAAACTACCTTTGGGAGTCTGAGTCTACCAGCAGTCTTCCAATCTTCCAGCCCGGTATTCTTAGGAAGCATCTGTTTTCTGCATTCATGCTCTCAATTGGTGAAAATTTATCTTCAAACCAGACACTCTGTATTTATAGCAGCATGATTATTTGCCTGAATTTTGGCTGGGAGACAGATATCTGAATTCTCTTCATTTTCCTGGACTTTCAGATCCTTCCCACATGACAGGATCTCCATTCTCTTTTTGCTTTATTGTTGATTTTCTTTGCATCTGAAATTCTCATTTCAGTTCATCTCTCTTGAACATTTTCAACACAACTTACAAACATTCATGGTATAATATATTAGTGGAAAGACTCATTTAGCTTCCCAGAGTAGTAGATTGGAAAAGTCTTGCTAGACTTTGCACCATTTCAGGAACAATTTGTACTCCTGACCATAGCCACTAAGGAATCCATACTTTCTTTTGCCCTTTAATCACTCAGTGTAAAGAAAAGGAAGGTGACAATTTCTTCTCTTAGCTTCCTTGTGATATAATTGCAGCTATAGAAGGAACGTGGTTATTGCAAGCTTTGTAACATTCAGTGGCATTATGGTTTTAACTATCAGTTCTTCTTTGCAAGGGAGGAGATTAGTTCATTAGTATGATTTCTATACAAAATTTTCAGTTTATCTTATTTTACAAATAATTGCTATTAACTAATAGTTTTATTTCTCACAGGGAAAATCTAGGGGTTTCGTAAAAGAGTCATAAGTCTACAGCCTCTGCCATCTTTTATGAGAACATCTATTAACTGCAAAGCTTTCAGGTCTGATATCTGATCACTTGAATTGTCATTGTAATTGATTTTACCTTTGTCTTGGCATTATGATTGTTTTGTAATTTGTTAATGATTAATGGCTCTCCTTTGGTTACCCTGCTTGGCTATGCCTAAGGCATAAACCAAGTTTGTTTTGACTCCGACTTGTCCTAAAAGATGTCAAAAACTAGTTCAGATTTATCATATGGGAAAAAAGGAGACTTAGCACATTCATGGCATCCTCAGCATCTCAACTGAGCAGATGGAGAGCTACAACTGGCTTTGCAGAATACCAGTTTTCTGTTTTAAAGAGACATGCATGGGGACTTAGCTTTTCCTGTTTCCTAGGGTTGCCCACATAATTTATCTTACAAAAACATTTGGTACAGCGGTAAACAAATATCTGCCTAGTGTTCCTTTTCTTGCCTCAAGTTGAGATGTCAAAGTTGACAGTGTAATACCTGAGGTTGATCTTGAGATTGAACTGAGATTTATCAGGGGCTATGACTATTTCTGTTGTTGTTTGTTGTTTTTTTTTTTTTTGTGTGTGTGTGTGTTTGGTTTTTTTTGTTTGATGTTGGGTTTTTGTTTGTTTAACTGCAAGTGAAAAAGTGACCTTGTGTTTACACAGCAATGAGGATGCAGCAGTTGAATGTATTCCTGGGGGTTTCAGCAGTACCTGCTATCATATTTATTTTGTTTTGTCTGTAAACTTGCTTAGTATCCCTTCCAGTCCTGTGTCCAAGTAATTTATGAAGATGTGGAAGAGCACAGGGCCCAAGATGGAGCCCTGTGGAACCCCACTAGTGACAGGTCACCACTCTGATGTTACCCCATTCACTATTACCCTCTGAGCTTGACCTGTGAGCCAATTGCTCACCCAGCCCATGATGTGTTTATCCAGCTGTGTGCTGCTCATTTTGTCCAGAAGGATCCTGTGAGAGACAGTATTGAAAGCTTTACTGAAATCCAAAAATATTATATCAACTGGCTTCCCTTGATGAACTGGGTGGGTTACCTTGTCGTGGAAGGAAATCAGGTTTGATAAGAAGGTCTTTCCTCCCAGGAAGCCAAGCTGGCTGTGATCAGTGACAGCGTTGTCTTTCAGGTGTTTTTCCAATACCTCCCAGAATAATAGCCTCCATAACTTTACCAGTCACTGAAGTGAGACTGACAGGCCTGTAGTTTCCAAGGTCCTTCTTGCCCTTCTTGAAAATTGGGACACTATTCACCAACTTCCTGTCAGCTGGGACCTCTCCAGATTCCCAAGACCGGTCAAAAATCATCAAGAGGAGTTTTGCAATGATATCAGCCAGCTCTTTGAAGATTCTTGGATGAATACCATAAGGCTCCATAGATTTGTAGGGATCCAGCTGGAGCAGTAGATTCTGCACAATTTTAGGGTCAACTTGAAGTTGACCATTCTCACAGTCATGGTCCTCCAGCTCAGGGCACTGAGACCCCTTTGGTCACTGACCTGTGTTGAAGACAGAGGCAGAGAAAGCATTAAACACCTCTGCCTTGTCTCACAGCCTCTGTTTGGGAGGTGACCATCCTCATCCTGTAACTGGCCAATGATACTCCTATACCGCCTATTGCCATTAATATATTTGAAAAACCCCTTTTTGTTGTCCCCCACACTTCTGGCCAGCTTCAACTTGCTCTGTTGCCTTTGGAGCATCCTGCTTCTGTAACTGGTGGGGCAGGGAGGAGTTTGTGTTGCTAATCAAATATGGCCATGAAAATGATGAAAAGCATGTATAAATAATTGGACCTAGTTCTATGTTGTATCATTTCAAAACACACAGGAGTAACTCCACCAAAGCAATTGAGAAAAGCTGGTATGAAACATCTGAAAATGGTGAATCATGGTATTCAGTGATTTTAGAAAATGATTATAAGGGGAAAATCAAATTTGTCCTTATAGAATACGGAAGTCAATGCACTTCATAAAAGCTAGAATTTTCTTGTAAACCTGCACTTTAACGATGTTGAAATCTTTAATGCCAAATGTCATATCTGTAAAAGTGGTAAATTTCAAGACTATATGAAAAACTTAGGGGACATTTACTTTGGAAATTACGTATGACATGACCTTCAACTCTTCATAATTTAATAAGAATGCAAGGCTAACTAATTAGGCTTCAAAATGACAGATAAGTGCTAATTATAATTCCTTTTGAATAGACAAAGAAGGTTTAAAAAATAAATGCTTTAGACTTTGCTACTACTTGAAGAAATATAGACAATATCTGCTAAAAAACCAGATATTTTTCTCCTGGGCCCACCCAGAAGTCATCATCAAGATTTCTTTCTTTCAAAAGAAGAAGTAGGTGCGGCTTGGCCTCAATCCAAGATTAAGTTGTAACAAATGCTACGATGACAAAAAAAATCATATTTTCTAAGTTAAAATCTTACACAAAATTTGGTTTCATGCTGTTATTAAGCTAATTAGTAAACATTAGTAAGCTAGTACAGCTGAATTCTAACTATGAGGAATCTGATTTTTCAAAGTTTTTTTTTTTCAGAACAAAACTTCCTAAGAGTTATTGTACTACTCTGCACTTCATGTTTCTACAGATTAACTTGTAAAGTGATCATTCAGCTATTCATTCTGCTGTCCTGTGGTAGATGAGGGGAAGGCTGTGGGCATGGTCCATCTCGACTTCAGCAAAGCCTTTGACACTGTCTCCCATAATATACTCCTGGAAAAGCTGCAGCCCATGGCTTGGACAGGGGC
>JAWMRA010000113.1:90399839-90422604 GCA_035584735.1 Pseudotriccus pelzelni | reverse complement strand
AGAAGAGAAGGCTCAGGGGAGACCTCATCACTCTCTACAACTCCCTGAGAGGAGGTTGTAGCCAGGTGGGGGTTGGTTTCTTTTCCTAAGCAGCTATCAGTAAGACAAGAGGGCATGTTCTTAAGCTCTGCAAGAAGAGGTTTAGGTTGGATATTAGGAAGAAATTTTTTACAGAGAGAGTAATCAGACATTGGAATGGGCTGCCCAGGGAAGTGATGAATTTACCGTCCCTGGAGGTTTTTAAGATGAGGCTGGATGTGGCACTGAGTGCCATAGTCTAGTAACCATGGTGGTAGTGGATCAAGGGTTGAACTTGATTTCAGAGGTCCTTTCCAACCCATCTGATTCTATGATTCCGTGATTGTGATAAGGGACTTTCTTGGCTTTATCACATAGAAAGACCTTATTTCAGAAATATACTTGTTAACCACCACCAAAAACTAAACCCAAAACCCCCATTACAATCTGTCTCATTTATGGAGGCATATGAAGTATTATTTTCTCTCCCTTGTCCATCTGAGTGATAGGGTGGTTTTGGTGGGCACCTGGCATCCAGTCAGTGTAAACTCACCTCAAGAGTAAACAGTTGTTCTCAAATTATTAGACTTCTTTGTCAAGTCAAAAAATATTTTTCTTTCTTGATGTAACATCCTGAAATCCTGTGATGGTGAATAATTCTTGTCTAAGCTCTTCATGATCAGAAAAGAAGTTTGTTAAAGAGAAGAGGCCAGCAATTTTTGGGTTGTTTTGTTGTTGCTGTTTGCAGGTGGTTTGTTGTTGTTGTTTTTAGTTTTTAGTTTTTGGTGTTTTTGTGTTTTGTTTTGTTTTTTTTTTTTTAAAGAGCAGTTTATATTTACCTTTTATTTTGTCTTTCATCCTTCTAAGGGGTAATTCCTGAGTTTTTCTTTCCTGTGCCTTGCTCCACACAGGTGGAGAATTTGCCACACTAGACTATTTAGATAGCTGTTTGCTACTCCACTACATTTTTTATTATTAATATAAACTCCAATGCTTATAGGAGGAGTGAAATGGGAGTAAATCAGAACAGAGTTTTGGAATTGGCAAGAGGTGGATTTGCTACCACTTATGGACTGACAACCTGAGAGGAATTTGTTATTTTGCTAGTTGTGATATTTGCTATTTTTCTATAGCACTGAAACTGGAGAAAAATGTATATCTGCACATTCCTGCCAGTGTATCTTGGATAAATATAGAGAAATGCTGGAAGGAAGGAAGAGTGGAGTGAGATAGTATGGTAGTACTCTACAGGGCACAGAGATTCCTGTATATATTTTTATATATTCTATAGTAACATAAACCCACAAACCCATAGCCTATTAATGTCATATCTGATTTAATTTTCTCTTGTAAACAAACTCAATTCAAAGAGATCATGATAGGTTTCTGTAATTTTTTTTTCAGAATTCTTGTTCCTATTTTATTCCTCTCCTGCCTTGCCCATGTTGCAAACCTTTTTTCATTTGCCTTCACATTTGGTATCCTTTTCCCCTTGTCCCAATCTGTCACAAAGTATACTGCTCACTACTTGTAGCTTCTAACTTATTCCCATAATACCAAGTTTTTGAATGAAAAGGTCATCTTTGGAAACCCATGAGTCTATCTGAGAACTTTGTGAGTATTCCTATACAGTCAAAGAATTTGCTTGTTTTGCCCCTAATCATCCCAATCTCATATGTACTGTGTTAATTCCTGTACTCTCCTGTGGTGTAAATCAGTTTCAATCTTGATGAAACCAGAATGTGTTTCTGGAGGTAGTTCCCAGAACTGTGTCCTGTAGAGATGTTTTCCCACACAGAGACCCTGAGTGCCCCACAATCCTGCATCCACAGCCTAGTAGTAGAAGTCTGCTTTAGAATCTTGAAGTGTAAGACCCAGGTGATTTCAAATTATTTTAACTTCAAAAGCTCACAGAAAATTATTATTAAAAGCTTTGGGTGATCATCTTGGGAAAGGAGACCCAAGACAAGTACTGGGCTGGGTGGAAGTCGTCAGTCTTGTGGCGGTGCATCCCCTGCCTCCTCCTTCCATCCTCAAGTCTGATCCTAGAAGATCCTGATAAGCCTTAACCAAACTGTCTGAGTGCCAAAGTGTCCCTTGACTCTACCAGTGGAGTCATGAACCTTGCCATCAAATGGTAAAATTGCCATTTTCCTCTAATTCACATTAATCCTTTCTTTTGCCAATACCTTGGACAGTGCTTCTTTAAGTGGCCAAAACACTCATCTGTGACAAGTCTCCCCAAAGAGGATCTGACCCCCAGCAATCTGTACATGAGTTCCCTGTACAGGTTGGTCTAAAATGCAGAAAACTTATTAAAGCTCCTTCATCTGTGTAAATAAAGGAGTTGCATACAGAAGAAATTAGTAAAGAATATTTAATGTGAACTAATAACAACTCATACAAAGCTAGTTACACCCTCCTCTCCCCCCAGTTTTTCCCAAAATTTTTTTGGTGTGACTTAGTATTCTCGATGCCATTTCTTCATATCACCATCATTATACAATATACATCTTATTCTTGTCACTCATTATTTTCTTTTTTCTCTGAATTTGATGAAGTTTTGACCACAGCATAATACCTAGTTACAATTAACTACATTCTTCTACATACATAAAATTTTGTGAAGAGGCAGTATTTTTCACTAAGTTATTTAAAACAGTTTTTGCAATTAAATTTATTTAATTTTAATAATGCCACAAACAATCAGAAGTAAAAGGAAAATTTCATAAAAACAATCTCTAAAACCGTCCAAAGATGTTATATTTATTTTTAATTTACCTGTAAAAATGAAACAACACTTTGTGTCTTTTAGGGACATTCTTATAAAAAATTCAAGAATACTCTATGTGTGGAGTCCCATTGGAAACATACAAAATACTTAATGCCTTTTTATTTCAGAGCAAAGAAAACAAATTGACTGATAATTAAAGAAACATTCCCTATTTGTTCATACAGAAAAAAAATATTCTGGTGTTTTCATAGAGGTTATTGCAAGAATTTTATGTTGCAAGTCAGTTATATACTGAAGAACAAAAAAAAAAAGATTTAAAATGAGTGAGCAAAATGAGATCACCATGACAGAACAAATAACAAAGCAATCCCTCTGAAATTTGCTGGAAATGGACATAAAGGAATGTAATATTGGGAAAGTAATGAGCTAGATATGAGGGAAATAGAATAACCCGTAAGCCATCTTGAATACCAGCAGGGAAACCTGGAATTTGAACTGCAGGTAGGTGAATTCTGTAAAATGCAATAAATTCTTCAGAGAAATGAAAAAAAAAAACCCAAACCAAACAGAAAACCAACAAACTTGAATCTGGTCTCAGTTTGTGAGTTATTAGGTAAAATTATGTTGTGGTTCATAATCTAAATTTTAAATATAGAAAGTATACCAAGTTTAGAAAAATCGTCTGGTAGGGATTAGTGAGATGGGACAGCACTCAGGGGAAAACTGTATGCTTTTATTCTGATCTTACACTTCTACATCCAGATCTGCAAACAGCTTCTGATAGGGATGAGGTATTACAATGGATAGGCCTTTAAAAAAAAAAAAGCTCATTGTCATGCATTTGAGGGGTGCAATTTTATGAAAATGTTCATTTTGTTATGGTCCTCTGAAGGTAGCTTGCTACTTGAGAGAGAGAAAGGTGTATATATACATAAAGGTGTGTATATGAAACCTTTTTACACCAGTATAACTGCATCAAGTGGAGAGGAGACTGGTGAGTGCATGGCTTTACAGTATATTTAAACTACCACCAATAGATTTCTTTCTGTTTGCAATCTGGATTTAGACAAATGGTAATTGTTTCTGCAAACAATAACTTAACCAGAAAGTGTAATGTGTCGTGTGTCATGAAGAACAGCTCTCAGAGGTCACTACACCCACCTGCCTCAGTTCCTCCTCTCGCATGTCAATTAAATCACCTGTGCTCTCTCCAGAGGTAGTATTTAGCACTTCTGATGGGCAACTACAATCACCAGAGAAGTGGTAGAGAGCACTTACAACAAAAATTATAATAAGAGGCTTTTGGAGGCTAACAAAAGCCAGTACCATGCAATTTACTCCAATCTCATACTGCTCTTGGCTTTTGATGTCTGTAAGTCACAGCAGATCCTGCCTTTAATCTCTACACGTGTAGCTTTAGTAACACTTCTTATGGGAATATAAATTGAAAGGGTAGAAATGCAATATAGCGAGGGGAAAGAATCTGTGATTTACAGGCTCTTAGGGGCCCAGGACTACTAAATAGGTTTTTTTCCATGAAGAAACAGTGCATGGGAGCAGCTAGACCATTAGAAAGAGATCCAAGATAAGAATTACAACATGGGTGGTGTGTAAGCTGGCACAGGCACTATGCAGGAGGAATCACAAAACTGCAGATGAAACTCAAAGAGTAAATTTATTTTTGTTTCCTCACCAATCGTGGGATGCCTGAAGCAGGACCTGGACAGAGGCACACAAGTGGGGATGCAGATGCTGCTGTCCATGCTAAAGGATCACTCAACCTGCTGGTTTTGCCTGTCTATCAGGGATTCACACAGGTGTAATTTACCTCTGTACTTTGATCTTTCCCATAGCAGATCAGGAACCTCAAGCATGTTTGATAGGGTACCTCTACGTGGATCACAGGCCCAAGTTATTTAAATACAGATGTTCTACTTCTTCAACATGCAAGACTAAACAACAATTAGTATGATATATATGTTTTTCTACACCCCAGCTGCAATTCAGTTGAGCATGTTTACAGTCCTCCTTAACAGTCTCCCATTATTTTCCCACAGTTGGGAACCTGTTTCTTCTGTGTGGTAAAGGGCCACTGTCGAGGCACTACGGAGTGAGCAGGGGTTGCATTCAATTATTATCACCTATGTAAGTCTAGGACCCTGCCCTCTTCCAGCAGTGTGGAGGCAGGCCATGAACACCCTGGATATTCAGTTGTTCACAGGCTTCATCATGAATGCTTGTCATCCAGGGGCAGTGGAAGAGGTAAGGGTTTGTGAGACACTGGATTATTATATGAATTATTGGCTCGGACCAATTCAAGTGTCCATGTGGTGTGAGAGAAGGGACAGGTCGAATTTCACAAAGATGCAGTGATGCCCTGCCCCCATCCAGCCCCTGGGAGTCTCTTTGGGCAGTCCTAGGGCAGCTGTCAGTTAAAAGCATCCTGGAAGCACTGCCCCATATCCCACCCAGGAGCCCCTGATCCAGCCCCAGATTGGCTGGCACACTCGAAGTCCCACATAGGGGCAAGAGGGTGTCACCACAGCAGGGCCAAAGCAAATAAAAGCAGCAACATGTGCTCTCCACATTGCTTTGACCCTGTCTTCTGAACATGTGAAAGCTGGACTTACCACTCTGGGTGATAGCTATAATTTTCTCTTCTCCTTCTCCCTTCACTTCTTTTCCTAATCTCCTTTCTTATTATTTTGGGTAACTTAAAACCAGATAGGTTGGATTTCACTAAGTTGTATGGGTTGACACGCGCTAAGTCAATGCTTTGTGGAATGCTTGCTTTTGGTTGAATGTTGCTCTTTAAACTTCTGACAAGTTTCCTTATTTTCTAAAGTTTTCCATATTATTTTTGACCTTCTGAGAAACGTGTCCAGTGTCCTCTCCTTTGTGCTTTTTCTTAAGTTATTAAAAGAACTGAAGGCTCCTTTAATAAATTTGGCCAGCAAAATTCTGAAGCCCGGTATATTTTAAAGTAAAACCCCTTCAATGAGCTTGTTGCTTGGAGCCTGGGGTCTTACAGGGTTAAACCTGTATCTACATGGCATATGGATAGAACCAATGCAATCCACTGCAGTAGTGGCTGAAAAGGCTGAGGGTAAAATGGAATTTCTGTTCTTTAAAAATAGCAGTGTTATGTACCAGTTTAAGATCCTTTACTAGTGCACACATGTAAAACTAAGATGTTATTTTTGTTCTTTTCAGACTAATAAGGGATTACCTGATGAAATAACAAAATGATGATTTAAATGTGATGTTTAAATATGATTATATTATAATATAACATATGAACAAAGGAAGAGTAAGTTCACTGTTTGCACATAATTTTCCTTGGCATATGTTATGATCCGGTTAATAAAATTATTAGAAATGCCTTGATCCAAGTGAAGGTGCAAATGAGACCAGATGCCAAAGTCAGTAGTATGGGTTTTATGTAATGGTAAAGTGAGATAGAGAGATAGAAAGACATGGGAAAAAGGAGGCAGAGTGGGGAAAAAAAAAGAGAGTGACAGAGAGAGATTAAAATAGAAAATGTATTACCACTCCGTAGAACCCATTGGCTTCCTGTTGTTCCGGTTCTTCTGGTCTTTTTTACCAATATAAGGGTTCTTTCTGAGAAATAAGAAAAAAGGTTTTAGTAAGACAGGTTTCTGATTTTCACCATGTCTCTAACACAGCTGTAATCATAAAATTTAGCCACTGGGGCCTAATTTCTAGTTTGGGGGTCTAAACTGTCTTTAGATGCAGCCATGTAACTAAATCAGGTCTCAATATGAGCCAGGTTCTCTGTGAAGTCACAGTTTACTGAAATAGTTGGTTTGATTTTGTGATAGCTCTTCACAAATATTATACATGTTTCTAAGAATGTTGTTTTAGTAGACATATCTGCCATATTTCAGTATTCTCTTCTTTAGTCTGTGAAATGGTGACAAAATTTTTCTGCATTCTCCAGCTGATGTTTGTTGAAGAAATAGTTATGTGCAGTGGCTATTACAAAGTTAATGTTTTATTGCATGGTACTTAATTTCAAAAAACCTGGTTTTGTTTAATTGCATTTTATAATTTATTTAGATTACATGAATAAATTATTTACATTAGGAAATTCTTATATTTCATAGGAAATTCCAATCATATTTATGAGTAGTTTGTCCTTCATTAACAACTTTACAGGGTAGATGTTAGTTTCCAGTGGTGCAAGGTCTTTGGGGAATTACTTATTTCTCTGCAGCAAAGTTTTGATTGCATTATTATACTGTTCATAATAAAAGTCTGAATGCCAAATTTGCTATTTTTATATTTTTGAGTGGGTGCAAACATCAATGTATATGAATTTTTGCAGCTGAAATATCAGTCACCAATCTCCTCTTTAAAAGCTTTCCTTTATGAAGGGTTCAAATGCTCTTCATTTGGGGAAGAAGCAGTGTTTGTTTGCTTCTTCAGCTCCTATCTGCCCTCCTGAAAGATTCAGTGATATTAGTGTTTTCTGATAGGAAAGGACAAGTAGGAAATATCACTCAAAGTATGCAAATTACATTAATCATAAGATGAAATCCATAGTGCAGCCTCAAAAAACTATAAGGGACTCTCTTTCCTCAAAGGGTATTTGTTTGATTGTCTAATAACCAAATTACAAAACATATCTAATAACAAAGCTATTGCTTAGAACGTCAAATGGTCAACAGTTCTTAGCATGAGATCATAAACTTTCAGATTAGGTTAAAAAAACACTTTTCTTAAAATTATCTTAAAATACTTAAACTAGACCCCTTGTTGTGCTGAACATCCTGACAGATGTGTCTGTAGAATTCAGCTGAGACTTGAAGCTGTTCAGGCCCCTGACTTTTCACTGATTTACAGGAGAATATAATCCATATTTTTAAAAATTATTTAACTCATTATATTGCCCTGCAGAGGCATTCCCTCTGTCATAATCATGGCCTGAAAAAAGAAAGGTGTAGGACCTAGCTATGTGATCTGCCTCTGCTGTTTTTCTAAATAATGAATATTTCCCAAACTAGTCTCATTCCTATTTTCTAATACAGGTGGCTGAACAGATGGAAAATAGGCTGATGGTAATATTCTAGTTTAAATTTTGAAGCCAGACTTCCGTTTTCCTTTTAGAGACAAGTAATTTCTGAAATGAATGTACCCAAGGAAGTAAGTGTTATACAGCCAAAAGAAATACCACAGTACTTTTGATGAGTGATAACAACAGCTACTCTGGCATTACTGGATCATGTGGTTGTGTCTCTTATATTGTATCACCTAGTACACACACTCAGGTCTGCAGTGCTGTGAGCAGAGACATGTCTGTGAGCTCCCTGCTTCTCACCGTAAGCTTCCATCGTCTCCCAAGATACTGGTAGCTGGGAGAAGTAACTGCAGGGCTTTTTCTTGCATCACCATGGAAACTCATGAAGATATGATCAAACTGAACTACAATTTCTTCTCTGTCCTGACTGCAGTGACAGCACAGAAATGTTCCACACAAACCTTCAAGTTTGAGGGTGTTGGCAGGCTCTGGTGCTCACGTTGACCTCCACCTTCTGGCACTTGGAGCACTGCCCCTGGTTTGTGATCAGAGAAAACAGTGTTTCCAGACCAAGCTGCTGTATGACCTGTTTCGTTATATAGCTGACATTTACATTTGGAAGGAACACATAAGGAAGGTGGTTGTTCTTTGAATAACCCAAGAGAAGCTTCAGCAGCTTATTTGCATTCAAATGCTGACAGGTAGAAACTATGGGGAAAGCCATGAGCTTTCTCACATATTTAATATCTCTAGAAGGAGTGACTGTAACGAAATTGTTCTATGGAATATTGAGACAGCATTGACATTCAAATGGCACTGCAGCATTTACCCTCTGTCCTAATTGCTCACAAAGCTGCCCAGTAGCCAAGCCTCTATACATCACTTTGTGTTGATGCCAATTCACCTGGACAGAAATTTTGCTGTGGAAATTAGTGAAATGTCTCATTCTTCTGTATTCTTAGCCTCAGAATTGCATACCAACTAGAATCAGCAATTCAGGGAAATCAAGCATGAATGCCTAATGTGTTCAGAGTTCATTCACTTCTGAATGAGGTAACTGAAGTTACCTTTTCTAGCACTGCACTAAACTCATGTGGAAGCAGGAGGAAAAACAGTGAAAATGAGTCCCTTGAAGTGCCTGCTCCTCTATTAGTTTATGTGAACTTGTTAAACTCTAATAGTATTTTTGCATTTTAAGCTGTTCTTAATGGAGATATTATTTATGCTAAGATTCTTTGAAATACATAAATCAAACACTATAGAAATGAAGCTTTACCTTCAGCAAATAGGGATCTAATAGATTCTCTTAGGTTCTCAATAATGGATTGCAAACTGATCAAAAACGTTGGGGAAAATCATGCCTATCGTCTTTCCCATACTTTTCTATTCCTTGTTTTGTCCTTGATCAGCTCAGCATGAGTACATCCAAATAGTAGCTGATCTGAAAGTGTATTTTTCCTCTACAACTTTCTTTATAACTTCTTTGAATCTGTTAAAAGTCTTATTCTTCATGGTTTGGGTTTTTTTTTCCTTAGAAGCTGACAATGAGTTTCATATCTGTCGTTACCTGGGTTAGGTAGGTGGCCTTATAGATTGACACAGCCCCTGTATTTTGCCAGTCACTGAGTATCACCTCTGCTCAAAAGCTTAAAGGCTTTTACTTCTGATGCTTTGTTCACACTTGTCCTTCTAGCTATTTACAGCTCAGCAGTTATGCTGTCTGCACCATCAGATCTCATCTTTTGATCTACATCAGTCCTCCTTCTACCTAATTTTTGTGCTGGCACCATAGTGCTCTCTTCCCTTCTGCTTTGAAAGCTGTTCTGTCCTTCCAGCATGCCTAGACTGCTTGGATCTGTATGGTCAGCAGGGATTAGCACTTTGTCAAAATGTTCCTTCTGTCCTGCTGACTTTTCTTTGGCACTTGTTGTCACTTTACAGTTAGCCTTTTCTTACTGTTTGTACCCTTGGTTTGACCGTGTTTCTAAATAACTTCATCTTATGCATATCATTTACATACCTTGTTTAATTTTTCTTATTTTTAATTGAGTCTTTTATTTTGTAAAAACGTCCTGCCTACTTTTTTATTATTTCTTTCATGCTTTTGGTTGTCGCATTTTTACCCAGTAAAATGCTACTGTCATTATTTTCCCTGTTTGTGTCTTCTAAGAACTGTTTGCAACTCGACTATGTTTCTTCCTCAAATACTGCTCCTTACCTCTAGAGAGACTTCTGTAAAGAGATTGGTCTGAAGCATCCTGCAAGGCATCATCCTGCTTGTCTCTCTCAGTGCCTGGAAATGTTCGAACAGTTCTCATACTGTTTGTCAGAATGAAATTAACTTCCTATTACATCAGGTTTTTTTGTTGGAGTTTAGTATGGAATTCATATTTTTCCACACATAACACACAGTCTTAGCCATCTTAAGTAATTCTATAGACACTTATATCTGACAGCTAGCATATGGCTACCAAAGGCACTGCCTTGCCTGGGTTTTGGTTAGATTGGTAAGTTTTGCATAATGACCAGTAATCTCACTGTGGTGTCTTGCCTTTCTGAGTTATTATTTCCATGATCAGCTGTAATGTTACATGTAAGGTTCACATTTTCACTCATCTTCACACACAGGCAGTCAGGCAATCAGGCAATTTCCAGGCTTTGGAGGCAGTCTTGAATCTCAAGGCACCTTGATGATGATTTGAACATCTAAATAGTTCTAAAAGAGAGTGATCTGATTGAAATTCCAATGAGTAACATGTTGTGGGGGAAGGGAAAACACCAGAAAGAGCTAAAATGGATGCAGATTGGAAAGAGAATATTTCTGAATGTAGCAGTCTTTTAGAAAATAAGAAGTGATGTGCTATGATACGGGATGAAAAGTTGTTTTGTGAAGAAATGCTGCACAGACTATATTCATAATTAGCAGTAAATGGAACAAAAAATTATTCCTTAAATGTAGCCTTCCGTTGCTTTTCACCAGAGAAAACTGGTAGGGATATGTTTAACATGCTTCATGTCAGTAATTTTAAAGCAAAAGGAGGCTGCTGTAATTGACAGAGCCGAGGTCTTGTGGGTATTTGAATGTGGAGACTGCATGCAATGAGACATGGGAGCATATTCTAGAAAATGGAATGACAGGGGACTGAAACTGAATTTGCCTCCTTTCATCAGGTTTGGATGTTTGTAACCAGAGCGTTACTCATTATCAAGCCATTCTTTATATCCACAAGGGACATGCTGTGAACAGAGATGTGTCTTAGAAATATCCCTCTCACTTTAGTTCTCTTCACTTCTTGCCAGTTGTCACTGTCTCCCTGTCCTGTTTCATAAAGGCTTTCTTGCAGTTCCCTGACATCTCACTCTCCTTACAGCTTACTGTAATCTATAAAAGACAAATTTGTTCTAAGGAGAAGAAAATGCTGAAAGCCAGCTGTGTTTCCAATGTTTCCTTTTTTATCCCTGAAATTCGATAAATGACCTTAATGTTTACTTTCTATTTACAGAGCCACTGTGTGCTACCGCTTCCACCTACCTAAGACCATTTTGAAGTACAGTCAGTATTTACTTGCTAGTGTTATTGAGTATATTCAATTAAATACCAGTAGAGAATTTCAGCATTGAAAACAAGAACAAGAGGATTTCTCGGGAAGAATACTGTTTTCACAGAATAATGAAGGTAATAGCAGTCCGTGGTCTTGCAGTCTTGAATGGAAAAAACATCATTGTGCGAACAACATTTTTTAGTTTTGTGCATAAAGTCATGTGTAAAGAACAGTTAGGAATATGCACAAAGTGTGTAATGTTCACCAGTGATGTAAAACTAAAAATTAAAGCATTCTTTAAATTAGGAAATATTTCCATGCAGAGTACTTCATTCTCACCTAAAAACAGAATGGCAGCTTTAAACAACAACAAAGCTGTCTGAAAAATCAGCCTACAGTCTTTTAACTTCAAGCTGCTTTTTTATCCCCTTTTAAATCTGAGCAACTATTTACTTTACAGGTGTATCGAGGAAAATACTCGAAGTTTCAAATACTTTAAGTTAAACTGATAAGAAACACCTCTGTAGGGAGAGCTGTATTTTGGGAGGAAGCTGTAGTTTGGTTTAGCTGGATCAGCCTCCTTAAAGCAGTAAAAAAAGTCATTCACATATGTCAGTAGAAGGAAGAACAGATAGACTTCTACTAGTTTCACTATTTCACTATTTTCATGAGCCCTACTTCAGAAGAGATTGTATATTTTTTCTTTTATTGTTATTTTAGGGTACTGTGTTGATGAAGATTTATCTAGAGACTCTTCTCGGAGTAGTTTTGTGGTGCTGCTTCTTACAGGCCTATATTTAGCTTTGGGAAATATATTTCTTTCCCTGCCTCCCTCCATTCCTTTTTTCTGCCTTTCCTCTTCCTTGCCTTTCATATTTTCCTGTAAAACCACCTATAATAATTTAGGTGGTTATTTTTAAGTGAAAAAGTACTTTTGTAAGGAATGGACGGAAATGTCCCCTGAGGGCAATAATATTTCCATAGCGTGGGTTTATGCAAAGTCTTAACCTACAGATAAAATTGTTTAATATTGTAAATATTCTCCTTTGTTTACAAAAAGAACCTAAGTCAAAATCAGTATTTCAAACATTTTCTTCAAGTAGTAAATCATCAGAGTTGAATACAGCATCAGCATTTATGTGAAAGACAGAGAAGGACTTCAGGCGATTGGAGGAGGGCAGATACAGTAGTACCTATCTGCAGGGAAGTGGAATCCAGAGAGTTATCAATTAGGGAGCCTAAATTCAGTGCTAGAAAGTTATTGGAGCAATTTATTAAGCAATCAATTTGAAGGTCAGTAGAGAAAAATAAGGTGGTAAGACACAGCTAATACAGATTTGTTAAGAGCAAATAACAACAAACCACAGTAATTTCCTTCTTTGGCAGGATAACAGATTTAGAGGACAAAAGGAGAGGCAGAAGATGTGATAGTTCTTGACTTGAGTAAGACTTTTGATGATATCCCCTCTGACACTCTCAGGGAAATATAATGAAATTTCTCACGATGAAATTACAATAATGTTGATGTACAAGTAGTTGAAAAACTGTAGTGGTATAGTAGTTATCAATCCTTGCCTGTCAAACTAGAAAGGTTTATCACGTGTGTAAGGTGATAGATGAGGCTATACAAAGGGAGGAAAAGGCTCCTGATGGTTTCCTCGAAAAACCCCAGCAACTGAGGAGACACTGCCAGAAGCTGATAAAAGGATTAAACAAGGAAAGGGGCGATATGGAAATAACCCGACCTTTTCTCGAAACCATCCTGCTGGCTGGGAACTCAGGACGTGGAGCCTTGGATCTCTGTCATCTGTCTATCACCCCAAAATTAATGTATGGATTATAGCCACTCAAACTGCCTAAAGAAAAAAAAAAATAGAAAGAGATTGGACCCAACCAAAAATTGAGGAGGAATTCCATCAACTCTGCAGAGGTAACTGTCTACCTTTTTCTTCCTCCACCTTCTTAGGATGCCTTGAGGTGAGTGATTGCTTTATACATATATACTAATTTTGTGTTTGCTCCATAGTACTTTAAGATTTTTACTTATTCTTTTTAAGTTGTTTTACTTATTCTTTGTTAATTGTCTCGCTTTACAGTCTACTTAAGACTGATCGCTTCCAGAGGTTCTCAGCCTATTTTAACATGTCACAGAATGAACTGTGATGAAAGAAATGGTCTCCAAATGATAACAACTGAATAGATAGCTGTAGGAAGGCTTTAGATGCAGTTGATTCTGCCAGAAATGAGGTGGTGAGTTCAGTGGTCTCCTCCAGAGATGAGTGGTTCTGGCTGAAAGACTTTAGCAATCTTCATCCCTAGGTCTGAAAGCAGAGCATTTTTGTGCGCAGCTGTGAGTTTCTTTTTGGGCTAACAGGCATGGTGCCGTGTTGCCAAAACCCTTAGACTGCAAAGTGGACTCAGCTTGATGTTCAGGACTATGTATATTGATCTGATGTGTTTGTCCACTTGGTATCTGTAACCACAGACTGCAATTTCTATGTCAGCTTTGTATGCAATCCCTGAAACTGTCTCTCATTTGCTCTTCATTGGTGTCAACAGGTACTTCTAACAAATATGCAAGCTATTAGCTTTTCTGATGCATTTTCTCTCATGTCCACACCAAAAAAATCATTAGAAAGCCTCTTGGTGATCTGCGGCTTGCTGGTGAAACCATCCTAGCTTCGTGAGCGTTTTGCGTATGCAGTTAATGGTCTTGACAACATCTGCAAAATGAAGCTTCCTATGAAAGGCAGTTAACTTGATGACAGCATTTAGAGTGTACCTTGGATGAAAAAAGTTAAACAATGAGATTAGCTGTTTTGGCTAATGTTGCTGAACACATTTCAATGTTGTTGTCCTTGTTTACATTGGGGTTGCATGCTACTTCAGTGAGTAAGGCAAAATTAAACCAGTGTTATTTCCTAAAATAGACAAGGAATTTCTATTTCCGCTCTTATTTCATCTTCTACTTTTTAATGCATATGTTAGATAAGTCTATATTAAGCTATTAAAGCAGTAAGAGAGAGGAAAAGAGAGAGGTATTATAAGCACTTTGAGAGTGTTGCATGAATGGGGCTTTAAAAGAAAATGGTTTAAAGGCTTGGAGTATGTGCACACTACTAAGTGCCAGCAGCTCTGTGGCAACTCTTCACGTGCACATGCTCAGCCTTCAGCTACTGGGAGGCAACCCAAGCCATGGTAGCTTCCTTTGGTAGTTTTTTAACATTTGGCATCTGCATGGGAGTGGACACCACTGACTGCTCAAGATGTAATTCCTTGCATAGCAAGTTGTGCAGTAGATTCACACAGATCTGGTTGTGTATATGTAGCAGCTTGACAGCGTGGTCTCGAATCATTTGTGAAACAAAACAAATGAGCAAAAAGGATTTTGTAAAACTACTCAGCAAAACTGTTCTTAGGAATATGGAGCCTTAAAACTGAATAAAAATGTCATTCCTGACATCCCTTCTGAAATACTACCATTCCTCAAAAAGATTACCTGAAGTCAGAACTTTTGTCTCTCTCTAATTTTATCAGTGCAAAGGCAACTTACTTAAACTGTTCTTCATGCCTAGTAAGCCTTGTTTTAGAAGTAATAACATAAGTAAAGACCCCACATGTGACGATGTTATCTGGAGGAAGCCTGAGTTCAAAGGTCCTTGAGCAACTAAGTCCAGGCTAGTGCCTAAATTCTCTTGCAAAATCACGGTCTTTGTTCACTGTATCTTTTCTAAAACAGAGAATAGTATCCACAGCTGGCCTTGAGTTTTTATCCGTAGCTCCTGGAGCTAAGAGACATCGGAGAGGTATGTATAACTCACTTTGGAAACCACAAAGTAACTCATACAATAGGAGTGCTTATTCTTCAAATACCCTCCACAACTCATCTCCAGAATGGATTGATTATTTCCCTGATGTGAACCATGGCCTCAAAGTCAGAGGGAACAACGACCTCCAAGTTTGTTTTTTCTTTTTGCAGTAATTGCTAAACATGACCTGTTAAAATTATATCTAAGTGTTTGACTACGTTTTTATTAGGTACTTATGATGCTTAGCAATTAGGAGTAAACTTTGATTAACACACTTTTATCTAGTCAAGTCCTTTTAATGAACAATTTCTTAAATGATTTCCCATAACTGTTGAATCCTTTTCACAAAGGAAAAATTGATTAACAATTCTTGAACATTTTCTAGGTGAAATTCTTACTTTACGTATGTGTTAGACAATTGCATTTTTAACCTGACTGCAGGGTATTGGTTTGAAATCAATTTAGTTTACAGATAGGTGCACAGTGGGAAGAATATTTGTATGTTGACATAGCTATCATTCATCAAAACTTACACTAGTATAATGCTACTGTTGCTTTGCAGAACAACAATCTTTGCAGGAGGTATCTACTATAAGAGATTGGGATAAACTGTATGAATTCAGCAATCCCAGTTTCATACTGGATATGAAGTGCTGGCTTTCAGGTGTCAAGCGAAAGACCCAACAGCTATGGTGGTTCCTGGAGCAGAGAACCTAGGACAGAGAGAATAAACACGCCAGAAGACATACAGCTAGTCAGACCTCTGCCACTGACAGTCTGCAGCTTAGACAATTTCTACTGTTTTAAGAACACCTAAATAATGGATTGCCTCTTCTCACTTTTCACCTTCTGGAAATCTCCTTTAAAAATATTTTTATGTGTTTATATTGTATGCAAAATGTATGTATACATATTATATTATATAAAACCCGTGATAGATACAATAGGAACTTCCAGGTCACCATTTCCTTTACAGTGCACAAGCTCCATAGTGGCAGGTCAGAGTGACTATTCTGCACCTCCAGTTGTGTCCTTGAAGAGTAAAATTGTTGGAGGTTTGGATGTGTGATAGCTTTATAATCATCCTTGCTGATGAAATGTATAGAGAAAGCTGTGCTTCTACGTGACCTTGGTTATTACATACTAAGATAAAGTTTTATGTAGAAAATTGTAGTTTTGAGCAAATTTTAAGCTCATATTCAGTCTCTGCTCAGAAAAGTTTAACAGTGATAAAAGAGTTCCCCCAATTTTAGAGAAGGTTATGTTGATTGCCTGGAACAGGAGGGCACTTTTTTTAACGTTCCAGTTTCAGTGTGTTTTTCAAGGGGAACCACACAAGATTTCCTTGCTTGTAGTGCCAGTGTATGATATTAACTGTGTGTTATAAAAAGTATCTGTTTCTTCATCACTTTCTACTGTAAGAAATCATTTCTTTAGAGTATTTTCAAGTCAAGACTAAATAAATGAAGTGACAAAATATTTTGGACACTTTGGTATATTCAATTGCTTATCTAAAGGTAATTTAAAGTGCGTCAGTACAGAGATATTGAGAGCTCTGTCTAAAGACTAGTGGTTAGAGGACACTCAGTTTAGTTATCATTCATCCATAAGCCAAGAGTACTTCTAGTTGTAGGCCATTTTGAAAGTATTATATTTATAGTAAGTAACTTTGAAATGCAGTGTATTGTGTTAGCTGCTCCTTGAACCTTATCTGTTAATCATTGAACTGCATCACCCAGTTCAATATCATACATTCCTCACTATATATGCATCAACTTTCTGAATGATTTAATGTTTTATGCCCCCGGGATTCTCTGTGCAACTTCTTGCCCTATAAGTTTAACTGAGATCAATGTTCTGAACATTATTATAATCCTCCCACTTGAGATAAAATTATTTGCAGGAAATATTTCAAATATTAAGCTATAACTCAAGATAGGTTAGAAGTAAGGGAGGATGAGCTGCAGCAAGGATTATTTCCATGTCAAATATACGAGAACAGGCTGAAAAACAACCACAAATCATAGTAGGCAAAATCACAACACACTACACACATAAATAAAACACCAGACACGTTCTGAAGAAATACAACATAGAGTTTAGTTGAGCTCCGAGTTAATATATTTTTCCAGTTACATGCCAGGCTTTTTAGCAAGACACTGTTCTGACCTGTAGCTTTTAATTTGATCATTTATACAGCATAGATTTCCAAAGCCACAGAATCTTAAGCTGTGGTGTTGATTTTATATTGTTTACAGTTTAGATGTACTGAAAGTCAAAAACAATTTAAAAAAAAGATAAAACTAACATCTTGGAAGCATCCTGGCAAGGACAGAAATGAGCTGAGGATTAGATTTTGTTTCTTATTGAGGCTTCCCCTGTTTGATAGCTGTATTTGGGGTATCAGGTAGGGTCACCAGATGATAGATGCATCACTTAGTTAAATTTCCATATTTACCTTGGGTAACTACTTTATAGGTGTCTGTCTGAACTGATCTCTCAGAAATATCTCAGATCTTTGTGTGCATTTGAATATGCTGGTTGGCCTAGAAGATTCCCTTCACTCCTAGGGAACTTCTCGAATCTCCCTGTCTGCATCATTTGTCCTTGTGCTGCTGCTGAGCCTAGTGTGCAATGAATAATTCAACTCTCCTCACCTTAGCTGAAAAGATAAATTCCTAATATTTCTGAATGTGTTGCTCTTCCCAACACTGGCACTTCTCGGGTTTCAAGCCTCTTCCAGCTGTTCAGACCATGATTTTCTGCAGCCAACCTAAGGATGTTTTTAAACTACTGCCTCACTCCTGCTCCTGCAGTTGCCCTAAGTAGCAGAGGATGCCATCGAAAGTGGGTAAAAACTGTTTTTAGCCCACTGGTAAGGTGAATGAAGTAGCAGTGATGGCAGCAGGTGGCTCTTAGCCTATGAGCAGGTGGCTCTATTGCCCTGAGAAGAGCAATGCATGGTGGTTACCATTGGGCACTTTCCCTGCAAGGCCAACATTTGCAATTATGTCTTTCAGTTACCCAAAGAAGAGGAACAGCAGAAGAATCTGATTTCTTTTAGTGCCACCATGTTAGTGCATACTGGTCTTGAACAAGTCCATTTTAATCCCTTTTTTGTGACATGCAGATGATAAATAGAATACAAAAATGGTGCTTCTATATCCCTCATGTATAATGACAACTGGACATGACCTCCTCAGTTCTCTTCCATTTGAAATAAGATTTTTTTTTCCATAAAAATGTCAGTAGTGGTATGATTCACAGGGACCTGTTTGCCGACCAGGGGCTTCAGGTTTTTGTATCATTGAAACAATTTCAAGAACCACAGCCAGGGAATGAGGAGACCTGTGTATGAAATAATCTTTTGCTGGTTATCTACAAAAAAGCAGAAATTGAGAGGTGCTATCACTGACAAATAAATACATCATAAAATACATGACTACTGCTTGAAAATTGTTCAGGGCTGCACAGTTTATATTTTTAATTGTGCTTTCTCACAATTAAAATGCAATCATGTATTGATTTGTGTGTATGTGTGTGAATATTCCCCCTCTCTCACGAACACCTTCTTTAAACAGTTTCTTTAAGCAAGTTTCTACCATGAGAGTAAGTGGCTGTTCTCCGTGTAAGATTTCAACTTCCCCAGAAGTCTGTCCATTCAATTATTTAACCTTGATAAAGAGTAAAGGTTGATATGATTAAGGTTAATGAGGCAATTATTTGAAAATATCAGCCATCAAAGCACTTTATTCTAGTTAACTACATTCATTAAAATGATCCCAGGCTTCTATTTCATTGCTGTTCTTATCAATAAGCCTTTATCAATAAGAGTCCTATGTTCAAGGATCAAAATATCTCTTGCCACCTAAAATATCTGGGTTATGAAGTAGTTCAAACTACGTGTCCTTTTTCCATCCAAGTAGCTGATGGTAGCTAACTAATTATAATCTCCTCAAGCAGATGATTCCTCAAGCAGAGAAGAAACAATGACACTAGTAGGAAACACTCTGTTTCTCTGGTCCTGGAAGCAGTTTTTCATCTTATATGCCCCTGGCTGCTACACTTCTCCCCTCATTCTCCCTCTTCACTGCTCCTTCCTAACTCTTACATCTACATACAGATTCCTGCTGCCTTTTCTGCCTAGTCAAGTGGCAGTATATGCCATGGCTAGTTTGCAGGGTGAGTGCATGCTGACAGGACAGCTAGGCAGTGTGAAACAGTCAGACAACTCTTTCTGGGCAATGGTATGAGCCAAACAAAAAAAGGTAAATAGAGGTGTTCCTGCCTTTTCTGTTGCCTGGTTCTTACTCAGATGCTTATTTTCCTGTGACATTTAGGAATCTCAGATACTTTGAAATTCCTGTGGCTCTGTCATGTTAACTTGGAATTGGCTGCACATTGAAAGTTACTGACAAACACAGAAACCAACAAAAGATGTGTCTATACACATATACATGAGTTCACACATATTAGGTCATAAATAAACGTGATTACATAAGCCTCAAATGAAAAGAAAAGCCACTTGCAGTCTTTGGGTTACTGGAGAGCAAACATAACTCAGGAAGGCTGTATTGTCACATACCAAGTTTCAGATGTGAAAAGCCAATGTGTCTCTCTGCCTTTACATGCTTCCAATATCTCGGCATGAGGCACCCCTATAAAGCCTAAAATGAGACACGAGTAACACATAATAGAGATAATTGAGTAGAAAGTAATGACTAGGATGAGAAGAAGTTATCATATGGATGCTGTCTAGGTGCTGGCTTTGTCACTGGAATACAAAACACTCCAGAGGAGGCAGGAAGACGGAATATGATGGTGGAGCTTGCCTCAGGGCTGATGTATAAAGTGGATGTATCCTTGAAGGATCACAAAATCCATTTTTCAACAGAAGTGTTTCTTAGACATATTGTGAACTAAAGAGTACTGGTGTAGAGGTAGGTGCCAATTTTTCAAACTCAAGTTTACTCTAGTCTTACAAATTAATCACAAAACATGAAGTACAGGAAACAATGAAGTCTGCAGAAGCTTGCTGACAGCCAAATGAAAAATAGGAATCAGTTTTAAAGTATTGAATTCTGTTAAATAACAGTAGTTATATTAATACTTTTTTTACAAGCTGCAAACCTTTTAGTTTGTTCAGTAAAGGTTACTAGGTTTTGCTCTCCGAGATTTTTTTAAAAAATGGAAGTGATCCAATGCATACGTTTTGATCTTCTATATCGTGAAAGTATTAGTCTCAGGTAGTTTAAGTCACAAATAGAATAGCTAAAATAAAAATTCCTATTTATCCCATGTTTGTTTACTTCACAGAAATGAAAAAACCAGACTAGACAAATTCAAAGGGACTTTTGTACAAATAGCTTTATTGATTGCCAAAAGGCAAATAAACTGGAGAGTAGAATTCCGTTCACCAGATGACAAATGCATTATAAATCTCGAAGACATTTTTCAACTTGAAAGACTGCACTGTAGCTCCTGGAAAATATCAGAGAACATTGATCGAAGTACTTTATCCAGTAGCATGTCTTTTAGCAACAAGTAAATTTTAATCTGTAATATTTTTAAAGAAAAGCAAAAAAAAAATCTTTATTGTGGTTGCACTGATATTCCTTGCCTTTCCTCTTTTACCTATTATTATGACTATTATTGTTCCATAAGGATTCCTGCATTACTGTTTTGTTTTTGGTTACTCAAGATTTCAGTATTTTGTTATGCTGTTGATTTTTCATCTACAACGGCCTATAACATCACTACACTGCAAGTTGGTGTATTTTTTAATGTATTTGTAATCAATGTATTCTTGCAGAAATAATTGATTTTAGTAAAAAAAAAAAAAGGCAAAAAACCCCCACCCTACCCCAAACAAACAAAAACAAACAAAAGAATTTTTTGTTTTGTTTCATGGGATTTTTCTTAACAATATTTACTCCATCTGCTTTTCGAGGACACCTTCCATACCCTTTAGGTCTCTTTCAAAGAGGAACTCAACTATACACCCATATCACAATTTGTGATGACTGAGTTTCTGGATAATCTAGTAATTGCCAAGATTTCTTCAGCTGTAATATCCACCACACAGAGGCAAACATAGCTAAGAATAGACTCGGCAGAAAACACAAATTGGGACAAAATGTTTAAAAAAAATTGGAATTTCTGAATATAAATATTGTATTTCAAAATGAAAGCAAAAATTTTTATTGCACTCAAAAAGCCTCAGCTTACAATAACAATGACCCCAGCCATTGCATTTCCTGCGGACAGCAGGTATCTTACTCTGTCTCTCCACTGGAACCGTGAGCAGTTTTCGAATGAACTGCTTTAAAACGCAATATTATGCAGGGTTTCTTAAATCTGGTTTTGAGAAAACTTCAAAAATATAGGCACTACCTTCTGTGGTTACTGTCTTAATGCTTTTCACAGAGGAAATCAGGCCAGCCAGTCATGCTTTTTCTGGGCTCTAATGTTCCTTGAGAAGCAAACACATGGACATGAGAATGCCTTTAGTGGCTTCATGTTTTTACTCCCTGTGTCTGATCTCATGAATCTCAGCTGCTTGTGGAACCATGCTTACCATGCGTTGAAATTAAACTTCTTTGCCTTTGGCTCAGATATTTATTTCTACAGATTGTAAATGGCACCAGTTCACAAGTTCCATTCTGATGTATTTTTTCAAGAGTTTGAAGTGCAGGGTTTGGATTCAATTCAGTTTACAAGAATATCCTTGGGGAAGCAGTTTTTTCAAAGAAAGTTCCAACTTTGCAGCTGAAAGTTGAAGGACATGTACTGAAGTAACGATTCACCTTTCTACGCAAAACTTCAGTATCTGTTGTAGTAAACAAGAAAGGATGCAGTGTTTCACTTGAACATTGAGATCCCAAATGCGGCAATACATTTTACATACAACTGATAAGATTTTACTTACAAGTGATTTGGGAATAATTAGGAAATGCAATTGAATTTGGAGCTGCTGACTGACAGGGAGAATAGAAATGTGCCCTAAAAATCTGTAACAAATATAACCAGACTTGGCATTCATCTTCATTGCAGCTTATTCACTGAATTATCTTCTTGAATATGCCATAATTTCAGTGAGATACAACTTGGAGAAAAAGGTACCACTCAAGACAAATACACACATTTAGAATCACATTGTACAGATCTACCATAATTACTAGATGGAAGGTGTGTATGTTTATTGCTTTATCATGAGAGTTGCACATCATAATCACTGATATATCTCAATATCAGAAATTGCTAATTTTGAAGTATTTAACAAGTCTTTATTCTTTGCCAATTTTATTCAAAGGGAGATGTGAAATTACTGAAAATCCATAAAACCATTTTCCTCCTCTTTCAACAGTGTATTGTAGTTATCCCATGATTAACAAGCCACAAATTGAAGTTTACTTTTGCTTGTGGGGAAGGCTTTTTCTCTAGGATTTTCACCAGGTTGGATGTGTTAGAAACATTTTCAAACACAATCAAAATCTGTTAGATTTTTTAAAATTGAAAGAAGAATACATTATTTCATATAGAGTATTGTCATGGGTTTGCAAAGGTCCCCCTCCTTGGGGATTGAAAATAGTTTGTCCTGATGAATTTCCGGACAAGGGCC
>JAWMRA010000113.1:90384657-90399739 GCA_035584735.1 Pseudotriccus pelzelni | reverse complement strand
TGCATAAACTTCTCTCACCTTAGAGCAATTTGTGGGGGGTGTGGTAAAAATTGTCCCCTAGGCAAACCCATGACAAGTATATATTTCTGTTACAAATAGAGCATTCTAAGAGTTTTAATGACAGCATTCTTCTATATTTTACTCCTGTGTTGTGTATCCGGTGCTAGTTACAGAGATGTTGCTCCATTTTTTTTTCACAGAAGCAACAGAAGGGTAAGAAAGTGTTAAATAGACGCTAATCTGATAAAAAGATTCCCAGAAGGCAAACAAAGAAAAGCTGAAAAAAAAAACACTGAAATACTGAAAATCAAGAGTCTCCACTGAAGATGTGAGATCAGTCCAAGTGAAGGATGAAGTGCAATTTGTTCTCCTTTATCCTCTTGCTATTTTTATGTGAGAGACAGCCAGGAGAAACAAGTTTCAAATGCCAGGTGTTCAACGGGATGATCACAGTATGTTGCCCTGGATTTGCTGAGGAAGATTATTAATTGTGGAACAAATTAAATCTGCTATTTCCTATGTACTTTTTTTTATGGACAATTCTTGTTTCTGGAAGTTTTGCTTCTCTCATTCCTTAGTTTCAAAGGCTTGTCTTCTGAGCCCTTCTCTCAGACCTGGTTCTCCAGACCTGGTGCACTAGGAAGAAGAAAGAAAAGTTTTGCAATGACCTTAACTCTCTTCTCTTTGATGCCTGGATGATGGACTGCTCTCAGTGATTTCAAGATTCCCCTAGTGTACAACATCCTGAAAAGTCTGAGGACTGTCAAGACTATCTAGTAAAGCAGAGGTCTTCTTTGTTTTGTTTTGTTTTGTTTTGTCTGATTCAAAGCCTATATGAGCCATCCATAAATTCTCCTGCAGCCTAGGGCTGAGAAAGCATGAATTGTCCTTAGGCCTGGTTAAGGTGAATGGAAATGGAAGTGTCCTCATGTCCACTTAACAAGCAGATGTTGTTTTCTATTCTACAAGGCTGATCAAAGTGTTACTGCCCACATGAGATGCCAGTCCCAGTTTTGCAGCTCCCTTTTTTAGTAGAAAGTGTTATGGTATCTGCTTCTTTCACCAACAGTTTTCCTTCCTGGTTACTTAAGCATAGCCAAATCTAAATATGAATCTATTTAAAGTAGTTTTCAGTATGGATGAATTTCTCTAAACCAGACGTGGTCCTTGCTCTTCCAGCTCAAGTTCATGCCATCTAAAATTCCTGTCACATGGCACAGAGAAGGTAAGTGTAACTCCTTTGTGTAAAGTTGATGTCTTTAAGGACCTCCCTCCAGTATCTGATGAAAGTAGGAATTTCTCCCTTAGAAAAAGTGGTGAATTTACAAGGTGACCTAGTTAGGAACTATTTTTTGGCCGTTGGCTTATAAAAAACTTTAGAGTTTGAACTAGGTTTTCAGTTTCCCAGAGCAGTGAAGAACGTAAAAATCACAGCAATTTCCTACCAGCAACATCCCAGTCACATCACATACAGACAGGTTATAAGGTAACAAAGTAGTGTTCTCTCTGCCTGTTAATGGCTGCTAAGAACACGTCTGTGAAATGACCTTATGCAGCTCTATTCACACAGCTGTAAAACCTTTACAGCAGATATCATGTACAAAAAAATTCAGGCTCTATCCCCTTAAGAACTAGGTCATGGGCTGGACTTGGCTGCCTAACTACCCAGTACTATTTTAGATACCTTAGAAGATTAGGATATGCCTAGGCTCCAGGTGCTGCTTTTAAAAAAACCCCAAGTTTCTGGTAGACCCTGTGTCATGTGTCCAATCCTATTTTAGTATCCTAAATGCTCTCTGGCCTCCTGCATTTAATCCTCTGTATACATATTGTCTTGAGTCACTGGTAAATAATGGGCACATGGAAAATCCCTTGAGGAAGAATGAGAAGCTCTTTAGCACTACAAATTATATTCTTTCCGATATTCACAAGTCTGTGCTGCGAACTATGTCTCTTCCCCCATGGCCCCATCATAGAGTCATACGATGGCCTGGTTTGAAAGTGACCTTAAAGATCATCTGGTTCCAACCCTCAGCTGTGGGCAGGGACACCTTCCACTAGACAAGGTTTCTCAGAGTATCCAATCTGGCCTTGAACACACCCTGGGCTGGGTCATCCACAACTTCTCTGGACAACCTGTTCCAGTGCCCCACCATCCTCAAGTAAATAATTTCTTCCTAACTTTTATCCTAAACTTAATCTCTCCCAGTTTGAAGCCATTCTCCCTTGTCCTATCACTACATGCCCTTGTAAAGAGTTTCTCTCCATCTTTCCTGTAGTCTCCCTTCAGGTACTGGAAGACTGCAATTAGGTCACTCTGAAGCTTTCTGTTGCCCAGGCTGAGCAATCCCAGTTCTCTCAGCCTTTCCTCATAGGAGAGGTGCTCCATCCCTCTAATCAACTTGGTGGCCTCCTCTGGACTCACTCCAACAGCTCAATGTCCTTTCTGTGCTGTGGACCCCAGAGCTGGAGGCAGTGCTCCAGGTGGAGTCTCACAAGAGTGGAGTAGAGGGGACAGAATCACCTCCTTTGACCATTGTCTTTCTCATTTTCAAAGCTCCTGTGTTTTCTGACATTGGTGCAAAGCTTTTCACCTAACCTTTTTCCCCATTGTTTCCTCGTGCGTTTAATATTTTGCATACTTTGATCCTGTGCCATTTTTACATAAGTCTCTTTGTCTGAGAAAGGGAGTGTCCAACCTACCTTGAATTCTCCCTTCAGTCCTTCCTTCTTGTCTTTTACCTTTGAACTAGCTTTATATTTATCTGCATTATATTAGCTGGTTTTTTCTGAATACTACTTTGTTACCTTCAGTCTCTTTTGTCATGCTTCTTTCTATTTTTTCTTTTCTGTTAAACATATCTCTTTCATTTAATCTCTTTCTTTTAGCATATCACATTAGTCAACCTTTATTTCTCCCTTTTTGCAGCCTAGGTTTTTTCCTTAGCACGTTGTCCTGTTTTTCTTTTTTTTCCTTTTCTCCCCCCTGAGCATTTTTACAGTGTCCTTTGTCTGCCTTTTTCTGTCACATTATCCTGCTGGTGCTCTCTATTTTCTCTGGAGTGTCATTTTGGTATAAAATAAATTGTATTGTCTGTTATTTATTCTCTACAATTTTTGGGTGAATGGAGCTGCCTGTACATAGAGACACATTTACACATAGTATCCTTCAATTACTTCCAAATTGCCACTATAATTTCAAAAGTACACTGTATTTACAGTGGTTGAATTTCACAAGGTTTAACATACTATAAATCTTTCACTCTTGTTTATTCGTACTCTGCCATAAAGAAGCAGCGTTTGAATTTTCGGTTCCTCATTCTTTTAATGCCACAGGGCCAGATTGCCGCTAGGTGTAAGGATGCGCAGGTGTTTTAATTGTGGCCAATTAAGTTCTTAATTTCTGAGCTCCCAGAGTGCCTGGACGGGGCAGTGCTTGGCTAGTGCAGCCAGCAGCAGTGATACAGGGGAGGTGCCACTGGGGTCATTACTCTCCATGAGCTAGCAAGCTGCAGCTGGCACAGGTAAAGTATATGCAGTGCAGGCTTTTCTCTTAACTCTGCTTCAGTTGCCATTGCTTCTACAGGGCAAGTGAGAAAGTCCTTAAGCATCCCTCAAAGCCTTTGGCTGGTGCTGTGCTCTGCAGGGAGAAAGCCCCTGGGGTCTGCCACTGGAATGGCATTTGTCAGGCATGACAGTGACTCAGAAAGTCACAAAAATTGCATGTCTGGTGTAAAAATAAAGGCTGTTATCTTGCTACTGGGTAGAGTGGCTTTGAAATACAAAGAAAACTACTATCTTCTGATGCTGTGTAAGTTAAATTTTATTGCATGCTTCATTGCTGAAGAAGATGTCTAATTTTAGAATTTACTTCAACAGAACAATGTATATCCAGTAGGCTTTTCTTGCAATTGGTACAATGGTTGATAAAATTATAAACTTCACCTGCAAAAAGAAGTGATTTCTGCCAAGAAAAACATGATTTTTTTTTTTTAAACCAGAAAAAACACCCAAACAAATAACCCCAGAAAACCAGTCTTAAATTGAAGTTTCTTTTTCCCGAATCTGAAAGTCATTTCCTCTTCAATGGAAAAAGAGGTTATGTTTTTCAAATAATATTTAATTTCCTTATCTAATTGCTTTGGCATAAACAAGATACAAAAACTTTTGCTGCCTGAAAACTCCTAACAATTTCTCTTTTACATCAAATTATAGTAGCTTTGAAAGGAAATAATGCATCTGCAGATGGTGCTGAATTGCATGAAATTAATTACTACATGTGCAAGTTCTCAGTAATTAATTCCACTGAGGCCTGTAAAATCCACTGTGAGCTGAATTACATGCTTTTTAATCTTTCTTTTTCTACCTTAAAATTGCTGTATCATCTTTTAAGCCAAGTTTAAAAGGAATAAGAAAAATATATTAAGGTCATTTAAGAAAACGCATTAAATTTTCTTTGTCATGCTCACAGTATAAACTGTTACAGAGCTTGTGTTAGCACAGTGACCAAACATTTCTAAGTTTCTTTCTGGGAAGTAGCTATTGACTACTGATGTACATTCTGATCTGGTGAGCATTCAAAGTTTCTGGTATCAGTGTTCAGTACCCAGTCCCTGCATAGGTTTTAATACAGTAAACAAAAAGGTTATAAACTTCAGGACTTATGACCACTTGTAACAAGCTTTTCATGGTTTTTGTTTGGAGATGCTGGTAAGAAAGAGGATGTTTTCAGAACATACACCCTCCAGATCTGATGCTACAGGTAAGGCAGACACAACAGTCCTTAGACCGTGAATCCTGGTAGTGCCAGGATGTAAGCCAACTGCTTGACTGATCAAATCAACAGCAGACCTTAAACATACAGAGGAGACATTAGGGAGCTGTATAGAAATACCAGTGTGGTTTGGAGCAAATCCAGGGGATTGAAGGAGATTTTTTTTAAGGGTGAAAATTTTAGGATGATAAGACTAACCTCACTAGACCTCTAACCTGGCTTAGGAAGGAAGCTGTAGACTACAGGCAGAAATTCTGACAGTGATGGACTTCACACAGGAAGGGAGCCATGAAAAACCATGAAGGGTTGAAAGTCAGCCATGATCTGTCTGCTGGTCTGATGAAGACTGACTAGTCTGGACTCAGAAAGGGCAAAGTTCACCGTGAGTCCCGTGCAGTGTAGAACCCCTGAAGCCAGTGCCACTTACTATTTTTAACCAGCCATTTGGTCTGGATTCAGTCCTGTGAAAAACTCCAGTGCCATGTCAGACACAGCCATATTAGCTTGTTGCTCTTATGCTTGTGTGGGGTCTGTACAAGTAGGAATTCTGATGATCTAATCTGACTTTACTGCTTGAGATAGCTGAGTTAATTTGCCACAGGATAGGTTGGGTCCAACTGCAGAGGGCTGCCCTGTGTTGAGCAGATATACATTGATGCACGTTAGTTTTGGAAGCAGTTTGAGCCAAAGGACTAGTTTAAGCATTCATACTTAAGGAATTTTCAGTCTCACTAAAATAGAAGATGCTGGGACTGTGATTTTGGTGTGTGTTTTTGTTCTGTTTTGGTTTGCTTGTTTGTTTGTTTTAATTAAAGCAGTGTAGGAGAGCCCTGTTACAAACTGAGCAATAAGATTTGCAGCACATTTGTTACCTTATTGGTTTTGGTGTTACTTAATCAGGGAAGTTACTGTAAATGAGAACATTTCTGATTAATATATGGCTAAAGAATAGATGGTCTTATTGAAAAAAGCATTAATGCGAACAACTTTATCAGCTTGAATTGAATTCTAGCTCTTGTCTCAAGCTTTAATCTTTTTTAGATTATATGAAAATCAGATAGGAAAGGGTGGGCTAGGTTTTCAGGTGGAAATTGTGGTCCAGGGAAGTAAATCTCAGATGCTGTCTGCTACATTGCACTTAAGAACCTGACAGAGAAAATTAGGAAAACTGTCATTCTCCAAACTTGCTAATGCAGCTTGATACTTTATGTCTGACACTCCCTCAGAAGACTGAAGGTGGAAAGAAGCTCTGAGAAGGGAACAGTATCTTCTCTGCCTCAGGCACTGAGAATACATGACTCACTGGCCTTTCTACTTTTTGCAGGGCCATGGGATGTGTGCTTCTGTAACCTTTCAGTCCAGACAGCAACTGAGTAAATGCCATGGAAAGCATGATCTGCTTTCTAATCAGTGGACAGACTCCTGCATGAGTAAGGACAGCCAAAAACAGGACCTTTTTTTTTCTTCTATAACCTGGGTATAGTGGTTATAGTAACAGACAGTAAACTGATTCAAATTTGGGATTTTTCTGTGTTTATCATATACAAGGCCCACATAAATCATATTTAGGTTTTTTTTTGTCTGAATTAAAGAGTAATGATGTAATTGACACAGATTTAGAAGCACATCATAAAACTGCTTCTAGAGCTTTAGTAACTATTATAAAATATGGTTTGGATATTAGAATTTCACGGAGACTTCTAGCAGTGGATTTCATTTTTTTCACCATATATCTGATAAAGAAAGTATTCTTGCTAAATGAGGAACATCTGGTTTAACATTTATATTAATGTCTATACTGTTAAGGGCAACTATATTTTACTGTTGAGTCCTGTGAAAAGGGTAAACTAGGATGCAATATGTAGTCCTATTAGAGATGGTCTGTAATATCTAGAATAGTTATACAAGGCTGTCAAATATGACAGTGGACCATAGGGACAATTCCACTCTGTTAGAGTTGCAGCTGAATGCTAAACATCCCACCATGCCTGAAGTGGCTGTGTGTAGGCAATAAATCCTCCTCCCCTTGTCCCCTCTTCTTTTTTAATTTTTTTTTTTTCTCCAGTGTTTCTTCTATGAGTGTTCTTTGAGTTTTCCTTGAGACCTCAGGCCTTGCCATGTAGCAAACACCAAATATCTAATTTAAAAACCTCCCACTCATGTTTGAAGTATAGCTCCTAGTTTTGTGTACTAATATTGATGTTAGAGCTGCTTCGTATCTGTCTACCACTAAGTACATAAATATTTGTAGTACATGGATTGCATACACTAGGGATGACAATGCTGGAACATAAATCATGATGTTAGCTTCTTAGTCTTCTTATAGGATGTGTCCTAAGGACATATGCTTGAACAATGCTTTTAAAAAGGTCATGTTGTACCTTGATATACTTTCAATTTTTCCCCAAAAACATTTAATGGGTTAAATAAAAATTGATTAGTGGTTTTTTTATTTTTAATTAAAATGTCAAAATATTCATAGCAATGAAAATAGTTTTTCAAGCTTATAGCTTGGAACTGAAAATTATCTAATGGTTCTAATAACCTAACAATTTTTCCCCTTAATCCTCTTGTTTGTTTCCAATATGACCTTGGGTAAGTCATATAAATTTCCCATACTTTGACTTCCCTAGCCACAAAATATTGGCAGTCGTACTTGTCTGGATGACTTATTTATCTTAATTAACATTTCTCTTTGTTAATATTGGAAAAGTGCTTTGAGATCCTTGGACACAAACTAGGATATAAATACAAAGTATTTTCTGCTGCTAACAAATCTATTTTACCAGAATGACAAAGATGCAAGAGAGAGATGAATACAGATATATGTTTGTATAACAGCTATCGTGGCTCCTGGGAGCAAGTTAACAGTTTTTTTTCCTTAGAAGACTGATCTGCTCATAGATTAGATAACCAAACACTGACACATTACACTGGCAAGGTTTTTAAAGGAGAACCTTGACTAAAAATAAAGATGCTCCTTGGCTATTCTGTAAACATCAGCAGGACATGTGAAAAGCCTTGATAAAGGTAAGGATTAAAAAAAGGCACTAAAAAAAAAGGTGGGGATGACTGTAATGAATCACATTTTGCTCTCAGTAATACTCATATAGAGCCAGAAAAGTGATACATTAAATAAAAATGCTCCTCTAAGAAGAGTCTTCACCTTGATTAAAACACATTTCCTAAATGAAGAGTTTTTGGGTTTATACCCCAACTACTTGAAAACAGAATCTGAGCCAGGTACAGAATCTCTTAAATACACTAAATTCTTAGGTATCATAGAACCGTGTAGGTTGGGAAAGATCTTTTAGGATCATTGGGTCCAACCGAAACATGGTACTGCCAAGTCCACCACTAAATCACATCCCTAAGCGCCACATGTACATGTCTTTTAAGTACCTCTAGGGATGGTGACTCAACCACTTCCCTAGGCAACCTCATTCAATGCTTGACAGCTGTTCCAGTGAAGAATTGTTTCCTAACATGCAAACTAAACCTCCTCTGGTGCAACTTGAGCCCATTTCCACTTGCCCTATTGTTTCTTACATGGGAGAAGCGACCATGACAATGAAAAGGCCACAGCTGTTTTTTTCTATCTGGTGTTATTTTTCTGATATTGAAATCTAGCCACTTAATGAATCTTCAAATGAAGCATTTTAAGACATGACCACAAAAACACATCCAATCACTTCCTAATTTCTCCTTTTTCACACTGTTGCTAACTGATTCTACTGCTGCTCATCTTGTGATCACTAACAATCTGGCCAGGGGAGATCCTGAAGGCATCAGGAGGGGCTACATGGCCGGGGGGGGAGTCTACAGGCAATGGGAGCCCTGGTGGTGCTTCCTTGATCTAAGAGAAGGGTTTATGGAAAGATAGGCCAATGCTATAGGTCAATACATGGTTCTGAAGTTGTGTCTTAGATGGGGTTTTGGTTTCACAAACACAAGAACTCTAAAGGCTGAAAATGAGAGCAATGGGGTCCACCTGACAAAATGTGGTAAGAGCCTCTTTGCCAACAGAAATGCGAAGGAGGACTGAGATATGCTGGGGCAGCTCACAGCTGAAATCAACAGGTACAAGATCTTCAGGAAAATTGGCCAGAAAGATTGCAGCAGGAGAGCTGGAGGAGTCATTCTCTGCATGAAATAGAAGCTCAGTTGTAGGAAGCTCTCACATAGGATGGACAACAGGCTGGGGGAAAACTCACGGGTCGAGACCAGAGGAGAGGTAAGTGATGGTGGTATTGTGGTAGGAGTCCACAGTGGGAGACCCCACGTTTTGGTGAGTAATCAGACAATTCCTCCTTTAAACAACTCAGGGAAGGTCCTGGATTGCACTCAATGACAGAGCTGTCATTCAGGAGGTAGCAGACAGGGTGGAGCAGTGGGCTTTAAGAACCTTGTGATTAAAGAAAAAATGAAAAACACTGCACCTGAACAGGTGCAGTGATGCAGGTTGGGGCTGCTTGGAGAGAAGCTCTACTCAAAAATAGCGTGACTTCTTGGTGAACAGTGGAGCAGGAGCCAGCAGAATCATGGCCAGTACACAGACAGAAGAGACTATTCTCTACTTGGCACAGCATCCAATTTTAGGCTCTCAGTATGAAAAAGACATCAATCATTTTAGGCCCTCAATATGAAAAAGACCTCAGAAAACTCTGGTGAGTTAGCTGAAGCACCTCCACTTTGTGGAGGATCATTGGAAGGAAAATAAGACCAGGAAAATTGGACCACAGAAGCAGGAAAGCAGGATTTATTTTCTAATTACTGCCATGTAATTACCTTAGATACATTTTATTCAGAGTCTAGGAAGTAACTCTGTTGGGCTCAGAGGTCATCTATTCAGAGTCTAGGAAGTAACTCTGTTGGGCTCAGAGGTCATCGTAGGTGAAAAGGGTGTGAGGAATATTTTTTGTCCTGCGAGCAGCTTGGAAATTCACACTTAAAAAAATATTGCCATTTTGCTTAAATCTTTCAGTTTCTTGCTATTTTTTCATTATTATTCATGGATTAAATATGATTAAAACTGGGGAGATTGCATAGGGAAGAGTGCATGCAAGGTTTTGAGCATGTCTAAGTTCTAGAAGACTGATTTTCCAGAAGACAGTATAAGCCTCCACATCAAAATGTAAGTGTATGTCAAGGCTGAACATGAAGGTGAATACAGACAGTTGTAGGAGGAGGATTCTGTTTTTTCTGCTTTGGGCAGGCAAGAATATGAGTACTTTAAAAACCTCAAAAAGATTTAAAAAATCTCTAAGAGAGAGGTTGAAGGACACGTTTTAAGATTACAACATGGCATTAAGAAAAAGCACAAAAAGTAAGGTGACTTAGTGAGTGAAATCCTTGGAACGTCAGGGTTTTTGTTTCCTCTGGAAGATGACTCCTGCATCTAGGGATTTTGCAAATTGTCTGTAAAAGCAGCAGAATGCATCAAATGAATCAAAATTAATCAACCACTGACTTTTGTTTCTAACTGCCTTGCTGTGACCATGCTGGTCAAAAAGGTTAATTAACATTACAAACTGGCCCACTACTTTGGCGAAATGATTTAGATGTGGGAAGTTATGTTCCATGTATTCAAGTGTGGTCAGGGACTGTTTAGCTCTATTTAGTCAATAAATGAACTTGCTCCTGCAGCACCTGAGAACGTGGCTCTGGCTTGTTTAAAGGTTAGAACATTGGAGATGATAAGGCAAATAAATTTGGTGTCCTGAAAGACTCTTAGCAACCTAAAAAAATGGAACACAGGGAAGAATATGGAGCAATTCACTTAATAAACATCTGTATCTGCAACTATCCGTAGATCTTTAAAGTTTGTAGTCATATTTTGGGGTGCTCCTGTTAGTTTGTTCTAGATATAACAGGGTTCTCAGTCACTGCTGCAATTTAGAGGCTCAAACACTTAGTAAGAATGGTCACTACTGAAATCACATGAACACACTGAAGACCACAGTATCAACAGGCAAATCTGTTTCTGTATATTTTATGTGAAGAAAATTGCCACCTCTAACTGACAGGGACTAAGACTATATTTACTAAGTTGTCTGATTAGATACTTAATTGAATCATCATAGCTTTTGTTACCTGCAATTTAAAATACTTGGACAATACTCTGGGCCCCTCAGTTCAGGAAGGATATTGAGGTGCTGGAGTGGGTCCAGAGAAGAGCAAGGAGGCTGGTGAAGGGACTCAAACACAAGTCCTATGAGCAGAGGCTGAGGGACCTGGGATTTTTTAGCCTGGAGAAGAGAAGGCTCAGGGGTGACCTCATCACTCTCTACAACTACCTGAGAGGAGGTTGTAGCCAGGTGGGAATTGGTCTCTTCTCCCAGCCAGTTATCAGTAAGACAAGAGGGCATGATCTTAAGTTCTGCCAGGGGAGGTTTAGGTTGGATATTAGGAAGAAATTTTTACAGAGAGGGTAGTCAGGTATTCAAATGGGCTGCTCAGGGATGTGGTGGATTCACCATCTCTGGAGGTTTTTAAGATGAGACTGGATGTGGCACTGAGTGCCATGGTCTAATAACCACAGTGGGGTTGGATCAAGGGTTGGACCTGATGATCTTGGAGGTCCTTTCCAACCTGGCTGATTCTGTGATTCTATGACAAGTGAAATAACAAAATGTAATAACAGCTGACATGGAAAATTCCCAGCACCAGATGTATAGTATTTATATAGTAATATAAAATCCTGATGGAAATGACATTTCTTCTGTTGGCATATATATATAAAAACCTATTCCCAAAGTAAAAAAATAAGCTATTCATGTGCATTCTGATCCTACCAAGTTAATGTAACTTATGTTGTTCTCATATATGTATCTTAGATGTTTGCCATCACATATTTGTGTTCATGAAAAAAATCCAGCATAATAGAACTGCAACACACCTCCCAGGAGATCTGAATCATGGTAAGCCATTTTTCTTACAGTATATCTAGATTAATTGATGACCTTCACAATCAGTTTATGACCTTGACTTGAAGATCAATAAGCCCATTTTCTGCTAATATGAGTCTCCATGATAATGCTAATGGAAAGTAGTGTTGTTCAAAGAACCCTGGAAACAAACCAATAAAAATGGCCTCTTTCAAGCACAGGTATTTTCTGCTTCCTTTCTAAGTCACTTCCTGCATTTGCTGAATTTTCACAAATACTTAAAGATGGCCATAATATGATATGAATAAGTCATGAAAAATGTGGTAAGATATACTTTGGGCAGGAAAGGCTTTTTGTGAACAATTATTTTGTTCACTAACAGTGGCCTGCACCATTCTGCAATAGTAAAAGTTCAGGAAAGCACATATTCTTCTAAAACGTTTGTAGTGAAAGATGGGATGCCCCGTCTCTGTAAGCAATGGTTTGCTACTGCTTTCTTCCCTTCTTCAGCTTATCATGGTTACCACCAGATCTTGGTAGTTTTTAAAACCCTGTTCTTTCATCTAAACCAGCATCATCTGTGTTAAATAAAAATATGTCAGCAGGTTGAATTTCCCCTACTTGTTTTTGGTATTTAGAGCATCTAGCTATCCCAATGCTACTTATCCATTTCTCCTCAATATTCTAATTGACTATTAGAATAATAATTAGAATTGACTCTAATAAGACATTGCAGAACGCTTGAGACACACCTTTAATGACTTTTTCTTCTTCCCCACCTCCTTTCTGGATTCATCCATTTCAGTAGGGCTGTAATATTTAACGGTTGTATTTAGCTGAAAAGCAGGATGACCTCTGTCCTTCTCGGGGAGAAGATTAAGACTGGTCAAATCAACTACTGCCTTGGCCAGAAGTCTGGCTTACAGAGAATAATAAAGGAGATACTACGGAATTGGAGCCTCCTGTGGTGGTTTTCTGAGCTAACAGCTGATTGCTGGAAGGAAGGATGAGAGGTGGAATGATTTCCACCAGCAAACACCCCTGTATAGTTTATATTAGCCGGGAGGGACATTAGTCCATTGTCCAGGGCATATGTTCAGTCATTGCCTGCTATCAAACAAAAATGAAAATAAAGAAAGACAGTGATGTGACAGATGGCTTCTTATGGCAGAGAATGGCTTGAATATTCTGCCACAGCTCAAAGAAATATGAAGTGACTTTACTAAAGGAACACCATAAAATACCACCATCTTATATCATATTTTCAATAAGCCTTTTTCCCTTGTTTGTTTCTTTATTTCAAGTTTTCTGAAGTTATTATATAGAACTACTTTGAACTCAATCATTTTAGAATTAAAAATGGTAAAATAACCACTATCAATAGAATATTTCTTGTAGGATTTATGTTTAGAAATACCTTTTTCCTTTTTCTTTCAGCAGCATTAGTCTGAAGTATTCCTAGCTTTTATTTTACAACGCAACTATTTTAGAATCAAGTTAGGTAGAAGAAAATTATTTCCATACCTTAATTCATTCTGTGAGTGTCATGGGAGTTTCTGGAATCTCAGAAAGAGGAAATGAGATTTCGTGCAGCTTTTTTTATTTGGACCTGCAAGATACAAATCTGTGTCCAAATGCCCACTGATGGTTAGACTTCTCTGCAGTGATTTTGCTTGTGCATTTGCTTTAGTACCTCATTCAAACTGACTGCCTTTATTTGCTCTAATAATTGTTCTTCCTTAACTGTCTTTGTGAGCATATGTGAATAAGGGCCCATTCTTGGGGATCAGGAGAAACAGAAAAGCTCATAATAACAATCTTAAATTAGAAGGGGTAAAAATTGTGCAAAGGTTGAGAACTTCACTATCACCGTGCATGCGTGTATGCCTCTGCCTTCTTTGATATGGTTGCTTTGCTGTTGCCAAATAGAATGTATTTTTGCCTTTTTCATAATTTCATGTGCATGTTTTCCAACAGATAATTTTCCAAAGAGATGACCATTTAAAAAAATACTGCTATTTCATGAATGACCTGGTGGATCTCTGTTTATGCACTATAGTGGAATCACACATTTACTATTGAGACTCTACTTGCATGTTTGTTCCTTCCATGTTTTACACAGACTAGAAAACTAAAGCCCACCCTACCTGCGCTGTAAGTGGATTTATTTAGAATTCAGACTTTCTGGCAATGACTGATAGTCAGTTACTAAACTGCAGTGCCATGTTGGATTAGTTATATCAGAGTGCTCATGAAATTTTCTTGATTACCCCACAGACAAGGTAAGTACTACTTGTAAGCACATGGAACAGTAGTATGGGATATTTTTAATTCAGACAAGTTCATAGTCCTTTATTGTAAATTAAAATATGACAAAGTTTCAATGAATCACTGGAACTGACTAAAAGCTTAAAATGAAAAAGAATTGTAATACTGTATGGAACAACTGTACAGTTCATAGACCATATGAGAACTGTGACATTGACAGATCCATTCCCCCGTTATAATGATAATTTAATTGAAAAAGTAAAGATCAAATATTTAATTCCCTATAACTTGCCAAATTTCTACAGTGTGAGTAAGAAACAGTCAGAAAAAACCACTCCAAAACTAATGATTGCAAAAATAAGGCAAAAAAGTAGCTTGTTGTGTATTGACAGGCCTTAGACCCTGTTCTTAGGACTTGGAATGGAGTTTCTGGAGACATTGTTCATGTTTCTCTCAGCAGTTTGCAAATTTATGTTGTACACACTCTGATAGTTCCATTCATCAGACTGGCTACAAGTATAGACTGAACATTATTTGCTTCTAAGTGTAAGCAATGAAGTGCTCACCTAAATACAGATTTGTGTCTCATTCAGTTATCTGAACTGGTAACATTAAATATGACTGATGCAAAAATAAAAACAAATTGCCTGTGTTTCCGGAGCTACTACTGTGTTTTGGTGCTTAGTTTTGCTTTTCTTTTGCTTTGGTTCCTTCTTTTCTCCAGCAAAGAATATCAGCATTTTAACTTTCGAAGGTATAACTGAAGGTCCATGGCAAGGAGAAAAAGGTGGCCACTAGTGTCGACCTTACTAAAGTTAGGGTACAGTAGACGCCATGGACAGTCATGTTTGAAGTCTTTCCTAATAATTTATTCAGACTAATGTGTCTGTCCTTGAACAGGCAGTGCTCCCGAGTGTTGAGGCCATGCTGCTGAGGGCACAGCTGCGTTGGGCAGGGCACGTCTCCAGGATGAAGGAGCACCGACTCCCCAAGATTGTACTCTTTGGTGAGCTCGCCACTGGCTGCCGCAAGAGAGGAGCCCCAAAGAGGAGATACAAGAACTCCCTGAAACAATTCCTCAGACTCGGCAACATTGATCATCTCCACTGGTCTACTCTGGCCTCCAATCGGGAGGCCTGGAGACACAAGATCT
>JAWMRA010000113.1:90335793-90382691 GCA_035584735.1 Pseudotriccus pelzelni | reverse complement strand
CGACCGGACTTGTCTGTCCCGCATTGGCCTTTTTAGCCACCAGCGCGCTTGTAGCAAGCGTGGGTAGAGCCCTTCCCAAATATTCGTTCGTGAAGCCCAGCCATGATGATGATGATGATGATGATGATTACCTATGTAAATAATTATATCACCAAACTATTCACACCACAGAATGTATGCTTTTAAAGGATAATTCCACTGTAGGGTTTAGGATATTTTGGATACATTAGAGAGAGTCTTGGCTTGGGCCTTGTGCAACTGAAGCCAACAGTAATTTCATTATTGATTATCGATTTTCATTTTTGTTTGTGAATGAATTACTTGTACCACTTTCCAGTTATGAAGCAAATACTTGGAACTTTTTTCTTATCTCTCTTCATGCCCTCCATCCAAGCAAGTATCACATACATATTTTCATTTTGTTCTTATCTTTAAACCTGATTCTGGAATGATGGTCTAGATATGGATCCTTTGGTAACTATTACATATTAATATTTCCTGAATTTTTGTAATATAGCCATCTCGACAATGCTACTGGGCATTTTGTGGGTACCATCTGTCTGGAGGAATGATCACACAGAAAGTAAGGAGCTTTTTTGGTTTCTTTTTCCTAACAAATCCTATGCAATAATTGGATGAAACTGCAGCTTCCAAAAGAAAGACAATTAGATACGGCAAAAATTTTGTCCAAGAAATGTGCTGTGATGAAGCATAAGACGCAGTAAAGTTCAATGTACAGAGAACTGCTAAAAGTCATTAAAAAATGCACTCATGCTTATGAAATTATTTAAATAGCTAACATGGTTCCATTTTTTTTCATTTAAACACTGTGGGCTCTTTCCAAATTACCTGAAGCAATCAATTAATTCCTCCTTTTACATCCTGATTTTAATTTTTAATTATCTGGTTTTTATAACTATCTGTGTTTTGAAGTTAGAGGATGAAAATGTCAGTTGTACCAGGTGGTACAATAACCTGGCTGATGATACATAATAAGGTTGGCATTGTGGGATTTGTTTCCACTTGTTTTGTTCTTCTTGTGGCTTGTTTTAAATCACAGCTATAAAGGTTTCTTAAAGAAAAGAAAAAAAAGTGATTACACTGTATTAGTTCTGTAACTTGGTCTAAAGATGATCTTGCTGAGCACACAAAATGTTAAGCAATAGAATGAGGAGGAACCTCTAATCTTCTGCTGGACAATAGACAGTATTAAAAAAATAATTGAACCCTGGTTTTTAAACTTAGAGTTCTTTCATGGTGATATAATATTCCATTAACAACAACAGAGCAGACTGATAAATGGAGTCTTTTCATGTTGCTTAAATATCAGTTCTCATCAAAATGCAGTCTGAGCTAGTGAAACATTTGCAATATAGTGGAAGTTCAAGCATACAAAAAAAAAGACCTTAAATGAGAAATTCTTTTATCTCTGGGCAAGGAAATGTTAATTATAATGTTTTTACTAAGTAAACAAATCCTACTTACTTTATTGCAGATAGTGTATATAAAACCTAAAGGATAGCCTGAGATTTGTGGGAAGATAAGTAGTACCTACACTTAGTAGTACCTCCATTAGAAAGAAGAGATAAGAGAAGATCTGAGGATATGGGAATCAAAATAGGATGATGCTTCTTCTACTATATGCTCCTGAAGGTCAACATAGGAGATAAGTATTCTATAGTTTTCAGTTAAGCTCCTGGTTTCCCTCTCCTATCCATAACACTTAGGTAATTTAATTTGTCGTATCAGGGCTCTATAAGTGATCCTTGAAAATGTAGCATGCTGATTTTTTCCTACTGAGCTTGTTTTGGAGTATTTGAGGAAGTATTTCTGTCTCCTTGAGTGCCAGGAGGGGGCAATTTTAGTTTGGTGGACAATTTCAGGGTCACTGAGGAGTAGTTTGAAGATATACATCTATTGGTTATGTAAAAGGTTAGGTGTACTTGTCAAAGATGGCACTAACTCTCAATTTTTGTGGCAGGACTAACCATGCTGTATGGTAAGTTTTGTTATTGCTCATCAGGAACAGACATTTCCATCAGTCATGAGGGTTAAATTTGAATGTTAAAAGAAGAAATTCTGGACAGACAGAAGTAAGGAATAAGGCAACTAAGATACATTCTGAGTAAATCAACTATGAATGAGCTACTTGGAAATTACCTAGTTTTCAACAGCTTGGAGAAATAAGTTTTCAGTGACTTGAACTAATTATTTTTTAATGGTGAGATTGTAACTGCTAGGATTGTTCAACCCTACAATGTTAGTTCAAGGAAGTTTTCTTCTTTATTTCTTATTTTATAGAAATACTATACTTAAGAACTCTATGCCATTGAAGTAATTCATCTTTATACTTATATAAGATGCACAAATAAAAGAACAAACACTAAAATTAAATATTAATGAGTATTTATGCTTTTAGCATTGAGATATGATCTCTTTGTATAGACTGAAAAAAGTAAACTGAAATTGACCAAACAAGTATTTTCTTTTTTTTTCCCCAGGTATAGCATTTTGCTTTGTAGAACAATAGAAAGTCATTTATCACATGCTGAAATTGAGAAAATTTTAGTTGCACCACTTCAAAAATATTTCAGTATATATAAACTTTTCCACAAAAAACCCCAAAAAACCAAAAAACTACACAAATCCAAACCCCAAACCAAAACCTGCACCAGTATTTCATTCAAAAGAAATAAGAAACACTTAGGAACTCCGGTGCTATTATGTACATTTTTTCCTGTGAAATTGTAAAATTGCATGCAGAAATAGAATCTGAAAATTCTTCTGTTTAGAAAATTAATGCTGGCTGTCTTCTACATTTGATAATACAGTGCCTTATTTGTTAATTAACCCTCTTTTATTTTGCTGTGTCATATATACATGTATAATCTCTTGTTCCCACGTATATACGCACTTTTGTTTATTCTTCTACAAACTCTCTTTAGTAATTTAGTAATCTCATTCATTTCTTTCCAATGCTCACTGAAGTTTTGTTATCAGAAGTTTTTATGGAAATATTTTTAGAATCTAGGAAAAGTCTTGGTCACCAGGAATCCAGAGGGACCAGAGGTGTGTCTTTTTCGAAGCATAGCCAGTTATCTGATACATACCCCTGAAGCTACCCTATATATTTCTTATTATTTTCAATCTCCCATCTCTGCTACTGGCTTGTAAACAGTTCATAATCATATTATAAAACAGGGTTAGCAGGAGACCAGGAAGATCTGACAGGTTAAATCCAAATTCCCATTCACATGCTGATCCACACACAGTGCTTTGCAGAGGAGGCTTCTTTGGTGCTGCAAAGCAAGTGCTCTGGCTGCCTTCTAGGACACTTTTCCTTGTTGAGTATGCAGGCAACATTTTCCTGTTCGTCAGAAGAATGAAGTAAACCCGATTAGATTTGTTCTCAGTCTGGGAGCAGGAAATTAACTTTGAAAATGATTTAAATGTCTTGCCTGGGGAGGGCCTTTTGCCACTTTGAGTTCAATAGTTCAATTTGACAGAGCTCTCTGCCAGATTTCTAATGTGTAATAGTAGGTGTAAGGGATGAAAATGAGGTGGAGTTTTTAGATTTATACCAGTTGAATTCTTATATTTAGGTTGCTGTGTGGTTTTGTTCTATTTTTATAGAAAAACTTGCTCTGAAAGGGAATTCCGGCAAAAAGGGCTATGTCTGTGTTAATGTGCAGTCTAGCAGATTTGAAGAAGGACACCAGAATGAAAACTTGACACTCCACAGGTGTTTTGGGGATTTATACTTTGGACTATTTTTAGTCTGGTCATATGGACTGAATGCTTTTCCTTCACTTATGTTCACGCACAGAAATTTTTTGTTCAACTCCATTCACTATATTCCCATGCAACAAGCCAGGTGAAAAACAAGCAGTATCCAAAGAAGAAGAAAGTATAATCATAGAATCATAGAATAGTTTGGGTTGGAAGGGACCTTTAAAGGTCATGAACCTGATCTTATCTTACAGCGGGAAGGACTTTGCTCCCTCATTCCCTATCCTGCTGTCCATCCACTTGAGAGGTGTGGGAAGAGAGGTTGCCAATAAAGACTTTGGCAAAAAATTTACCTCAGCCTTCTCCTCATCTACTGTTACCCGTTTGCCAGTCTTGCTGATCAGGTAGGTATACTTACTTTGATCTTCCTTTTCTATCTGACGTACCTGTAGAGGCCCTTCTTAGTACTCTTTGCCCCCCTTTACAAGTTCAGCTTCATCACATCTTGGCCTTCCTGACCCTATCTCTATACAACCAGGCAGTGTTCCTGTATTATTCCCAGAATAACTGTCCCTGCTTCCACTGCCTGTGTGTTTCCTTCTTGCCCTTTAGTTCGACCAGCAGTTCTCAACTCAACCATGCCTTTGTTGTCTGATTTCTTATACCCAGGAATCCAGAGCTCTCACACTCCTTAAAGAAATCATCCTTAAAGACCTGCCAGCTCTGTTCTTCTCCCTTGTCCTGAGGGCAGTTTCCTACTAGTGCCTATTCACTAGTTCCTTGAAGAGCTGGAAGTTTGCTTTCCTAAAATTCAGGGTTCTGACTACTTTTCACTTGCCCCCTACCCCTCAGGACCGTGGCCTCCACCACTGCATGATCACTGCAGCCCAGGCTTCCTCCAGTCTTGTGAGCTAGCCCCAGTCAGCTCACTGACATTTGTGAGTATCAGGTCCCATATTGCATCCCTCTGGTAAGACTGTCTATTGTCTAGCTTAAGAAGTTATCCGCCATACATCACATGGATCTTCTGGATTGCCTCCAAGTTACCATGTCACTTTTCCAGCAGCTGTTGGGGTGGTTGAAGTCCCCCAGCAGGACAAGAGCCTGCCAGTGTGATGCCTCCTGTAGCTGGAGCAAGAAGGCTTCGCCTATAGGCTCCCCTTGACAGACAACAACCACAAGGTTCCCTTCATTGCCCTAGTCTTGAATCCCTATCTACAAGCTTTCAACCTGCTCACAGTTACTCCAGAGAGACAGATTTTCACACCATTTCTTGAGGTAGAGGACAACCCTTACACCTTTCCTTCCTCCCTGTCTCTTCTGAACAGTCTGTAGCTGTCAATAGCCACACTCCAGTCATGGGATTCATCCCATCCAAGATTCAGTAATGCAAAATAGGTTGTAGCTAGTACAAGAACAGGTAACCTGTTGTGGGAGTTATGAAACTAGTTACATTTGTGTTTTGGATGGCAAATGCCCTGATAGCTTTGATCAATGAGTGAGTTGAACTTATATCCTCTGTACCTTCTGACTTAGTACACTGGTGGTCTGGAGGAAAAGCTGGGAGTGATAATATTTGGCATCACAGCATCATTTAGTTTGGAAAAGATCTTTAAGATCACCAAGTCCAACTGTTTGGCCCCCTTCACGCCCTGAAATTCCCTGTAGTTTCAAAGAAAGAAAAATTTTACTTGTGGGTTTTGTGTCAGTTTTGTTGGGTTTGGGTTGTAGGGTTTTTTCTTTGTTTCTTTGTTAGTTTTTGTTTTGGTTTGATTTGGTTTTTTTTTTTGAGAACAGACTTATGTATTCCGTTCTAGAATATAAAGATATGAAGATTTAAAGAATTGACTGTGAATGCATCCTGAGTTGAGGGAAATGAGTCCTCCATGTGCAGTGCAGTTTGCATGAAAATTCCAGTGAGGAATGAGATTTAAGAAATACAGCTCCTCAGTATTCCTACTTTTAATGGAGATGACACTCTTTGATGTCTAATTCTCTGGGTATGGTGTAGAGAACAGTGTCTAACAGTAAGTGAAATTTCAGCAGGTTTCTAATATCTGAGGCTGAAGTCTTCCATTGCAATAGTCACATTCCATCATGAATGTAGCTGTGAAATCCAGAATGCACTGAAGGCATCAAATAATTCCTTGATTCTCTGACAACTTGAATCCTCATTGCCTTCAGCATTTATCTGTAATTCACTTAATTCCAAGTTCTTTAGAGAAACAAAATCTCAGAGGTATGTTCTCTGATCAAAATTAAATGGAAGGTGTATAGACCAAATTTACAGTCAGATCGCACCAGTTATTGGTTTCAAGTGCAAATTACTAATTTATGTGCTAATCTGAGACTATGAAATTTTAGGTACCAGAAATACCAGATGCAGATGAAGTATGCAAGGTGAGATGGCAAGTTAAACAGCAGCAACAAGGCAAATACTTTACTGGTAAAGCAGCATTCTGAAGTTCAAACAGGACAGGCAAATGCATGACTTTCTACTAAGCGCAGGAACAAGAGATATGTCGAACTCTACGCTTATACAGGGTGAAGGTCTTGGCAGCAGTATGAGGGTTGCAAGGGAGAAAGTAGTCATTAGACATGATCTGGAGAGGGTCCTGCAAGAGAGGAGAGCAGACAGTGAAGGATCTTTATCTGCTTGTTGCAACAAAAATCAGAATAAGACTTGTCAAAATATCTGTGTACACATAACTGTCTTGAGGACAGGAGGAAACATTAAGTAAATATTTGCTGAACATCATAACTGAACATCAGTCACACAATCTAGTCAGTAATGATACTGGGGTTTAGAGATGTCACAAGAACTAATAGTTTTTGCAGCAGAAAGTACCAGATAAAATTATTATGCCTCAAATTTAAGAAATCAGGCTAGCAAAGTGAGGAAACAATGAAGAAGGGAGCTGAAGCAGCTGAGCAGACAATGCTGGCTTGATGTATAACCAGGGGTATTGTCTTAGAGAAGTTCATAAGGCGGTCACTAAGAACTCTGGGGGTTCCAGGCAGAGATGACTGCCAGAGACCCTCAGTGAAGCCCCACAGAGACCTTATAAGGATATGGATATATGCTAATAAATGTTGGGAAGTGTCATAAACATGTAACAGGAATGGGGGGAACAAAAATAAATGATCAAGTAAAGCATGCATAGAAGCTGTGTGCACTTTGGTGAACTGATCCCCAGGGTACCTGACATGCTGTGAGCATAATAAAAGAATGCCTGGCTCAAAAATTCACAAATTGAGTCTTAGACATTTCTTTTAAGTGTTGATTTTAGACAACAGGAACATTTACTCTCATTTAGTCAAAATTTTGCTCTGATTAAAGCAATCTACCTCAGAGCCTCACGCTGCTTTTGCAAGGGGTTAGCAATAGCACGAGCTGCTCCTCAAGGGAGGATAAGCCAGGAGTTGAGTGAGGGCAAGGATGGCGTGAGCAGGAAATGTGACATTACCGACCAGGCCAAAATTGAACAGGACTGGTATGGTGATGGGAAAAGGCCCATCCACAGTGCTAGACAAGGTAAGGTAAAGAGTCATGTTCAGGGGCCAGGAAGCTGGAGAAAAGACTGGAAGCATGGCTATGGAGGACCCAAGGGCTGTCTACAAGGTAGGTCCAGGAACTGGCCCTGCTGCAGCATCTCTGGAGCAGGGACTGGCAGCCCTAGGTGGGGCTGAAATGGGATCCTGGGCTATGGGCAGGGTCAGTGAAGGCCCTGGAGGTCTGCACAGGGACAGAAAGAGATAGTAGCACTGTCATGATCCCGACAGCTTGACTAAATATCACCTCACTCTATTGACAATTGATTTGATTGTATCTAAGCTACTGTCAGTGTTTATTTTCTGAATGTTTCTAGCTGCAAAGGGATTCCATTTTTTTACTATGAATGGAGAAGAACCAATACCAAACATTTGATCTGAACTTTCATGATAAAGTTACACACAGTTCCAAGTCCTGCATTTAAGAGCACTTCTCTCTGTCATTAGATTATATGATAATCCTAATGATGTTTGGTTTGTATGGTTTGTAACATAACTCCATTTTGAAACGGGCCTTAAGTATGTATTAATCACTTATAGAATCCACCTCTTCCTGTTATTGAACTATTACGTATTATGTGCACCACATTTGGAGCTTAGTCTGTATTCCTCTTCAGGGCCAGGACCCTATGTCATGATAATTTCAGTGTTGGGCTTTGAAAACCTTAATTCTACATCAGAAAAGGCTGTAGAACAGGAAGACAAGGTAGATGGCAATGGATATAATATAATTCAACCAGCTAGGTTCACCACCCTCCACTCAGCTTGCCACACCTCCACTTGCCAGCTTCTGAGCCAGAGTTCAGACCAAGGAAGAGGAGGCACTGTGCAATGAGCTTGCTGAGCTGCAGAAAAGGGTAGGGAATGCTTTACCCGAATGTAATATTTTTAAATCCAGAAATAGTCTGGCTTATTTTCCTTCAAGTGCTAAATACTAGAAATAATTATTTGAAGAGTCAATTTCTTGTTCAATTCATTTGTTCCTTGCCCCTTCAGCTAGGTAGATTTTCTGTGGATTGTTCTGACTTTGCATCATAGATTAATTTTTAATGTGTTTATATTTCATTTTCCAAATATGCAATAAAATACTTTGTGTGATAGACAAACCCCAATATTTCATGATTTCCAACTTTGTGCAATACTGCTGATATGAACAGAGGCACTTCTCAGAATTTCTGTGTTATACAGCAGCGAATCAACTTTTACCATTAATAAAGATGAGACTGTAAGGCACACTTTCATGTTTAAAACTTTAATAACTGAGCAGAATCCAGAAGGAGACAAGGTTTGAAGGCACAAAACATATAAATTCTGGTGTTTCTTTCAGAAGAAACACGGAGAATAATAAAGTTCTGGTGTTCCCATCAGAAAAGAGGAAAGATTTTTTTCTCCTCCTGTGTGTATGGGATACACTTACAGGCCTATTGCAGGGTCAGAAGATTTTCTTTGTGCTTGGAGGATGGAATTGCCCAAGCAAGTTTTTATTCTAAAGGTGGAACTTTTACAAAATATACAGTCTGAAAAGAGGGGAATGTAAGTCAACATAAGAGAATAAACTAATTATGGCTGACTGGATCTTGAATATTTATAATGCAGCCAGTAGTAGCTCCCTTTGGGCCCCTTGTTTACCATGACTGTTGAATTTATATGCCCTGACACGACACACAGTTCTGAAAAAAGCTATGTGCATAACATCAGATATGGCTGGAATACTCACAGGCTTCATCCACTAAGGCTGTGTCTTTCTGAAAGAGACAAATTTGGGTATCTTTCCTGCTGAAAGTGATTAGGATGAATAACTAAAAAGGAAAATGCAGGAGACTAAAAAATGGGACCTAACATTTTGACAGAAAGGTTGACCTTTGCTTAATCCTTACCCTGATTATGCCAGTTTTTGCCTGGAAACCATTTCAAGGCACTAATCCCAATAGCCTGTTGGACCCCACATCACTTTTCCTCATCACTGAACATGATGCAAAAAGCAGCATTTCATCTTTGAGGGCCAGGACAAAAGCAGGGTTTGTATCAATGACAGAATTGATGTCAGAAACAGACTGAAATGAAACTCTGCCTTGGTGTGGGATCAAGCACTGCACATCTTCAGCAAGGATTTATGAACGATTGTCCATCCAGGTGGCAAGTGAAATCTCTTTTCCCACTCCCCTACTACCTATGCAGTAAATTGCCAACAAATCTTCCTGTGTGGTCTTTTAAAAGTTGGGAAGACCAAGCAGGGGGAAAAGTATCTAAAAATAACCTTTGAAAAAGAATAGCTTTGAAAAATGTAGTTGCAGCACGGTTGCACAACAGATTCAACTGATGAAAGATTGTGCTGTCAGAAAGCTCTTTCACACACAGTTTCTTCAAACCCAGCCAGGCCAGACACTGAGCTGGGAGGAAATTATAGAGATCTATGAAAGCAGAACAGTATTATTTGTAAGAAATGTCATGAATGGCCTGTGCTGAGCTAAAATTATCAGGCGAACGTTGTATTTTGGGGGCTTTGGCTCATCACACATCCCAGGCATCATCTGCAGAATGGCTTATGAGGATGTCCTGTTTGCAAACCATTTGATTCATGAGGAAGTGAATGGCAACTCAGCCCGTGCTGCACAGGTAATGAGTTGAAGAGAAAGTAGAGTCTCCTTTCTCTTGTCCTTCATCTCCTCCTCAAACTGGTGCACAGGATGAGTGGAGATACTTTCAAAGATGGGTGATCTACTCTAAATGTGCAGAGTGAGCTTGTGATGGGCAGATATAGCAACTACTAACAGGTGTAGTGGTGGTAAACGGCATCTGTGTCAGAGCAAAGAGTGAAGAGGGGCTGTGAGGAGGGAGCAATCACTGGCTGGTGGGCTCTGGGGTAGCCAGGTAGCGTGCCACTGCTGATCAGATGCTGCAGCCCCACAGTTGTGTGGGTGACAGAACCAGGGACAGACTGCACACAGTGCATGTTTTCACTGTAGTTTAGCAAGCACACTTGATGATACTGTACGGTTTTTGTATATATGCCCTTGGAAGTGCAACTTTTACCGAACAGCCTTCAGGGAGAGTGCTCTGTCATCCAAGATTTTTATATTTTTGCTGGCAAAAGCCCTTCAACTGAAACAAACAACACTCTGTCCTTCATAGGTTTAAACGTCAGTGAAGTCATGAGATTTTAAACTGATTTTATTTTAAATTATGTTTAAAAAGAGGACAAAGGTGTAAAAATCTGACACAAATGTATCTCTTACACTACCTGCATTGTAAAAGTAGCCTGAAAGTTTCTATTCTGGGCACAAAGTTCGTGAAACATAGTCACAAAGAAGGAAATATTTTACCACTTCACTGTGTTAAAAAGTCTGCATATTCCTTTCTGATTCATCAATATAGTTCAACAAACAGGCCTAAGGCTCAGGCCCACTCCTGACACTAAAAACTCCTATGAACAGAGAGGGGAAAAATGAGTCAAAAAAATACAATCGACGTTGCTAAAATGAATCCTTAGGCGAGAAGGATGAGTGCCCAGCACAGATATGTGGTGCAAGACTTTTGGCATTAGCATTTTTCATTTATGCTTTATTAATGTCACATCACATCTAAAATCTTCTGAGCATATAATGTGAAATAGTTTACATCCAGTACAAAATCAGACTAACACTTTTAGAGAATCCTGCTGGATGAGAAAATGACCCTGGGACTCTGTTAGGTCTGTGGAGTGCTGCATGCTTCTCAACTCATCGTGACATTTCTGGGACAGCTTTGACCTGCTACCTGTGGCTGAGGATGCATCTCCAGTGGCCATAAAACATAACTCTTTCCTGAAGGCATTTTGAAAAAAAAATTAGGTAGTTCAGTACATTTCCAGTTAAAAAAACTCCAAAACTCTTTTTTTTTCTTTTTTTTAAAGTAGTCAGATAAAAAGGGGAAAGAAAAAATGTAAAGCAATAAAAAGTAGAATTATAATCACTGTTTATTGTATATGTCTTGGGAGAAGAGAAAAACAATACATGCCTCCCAGTGTGAGAAGCAGAAGTATCAGAGACACAAGCTACCTCATTTTACTGGTGTAGTCCAATTTACTAATAGAAAACCCTTCTGCTTTTCACTGAAAGTGGAAGGAGGTTAGCATTTTTCATGAATGGGTGTGAAATCATCCAGCTAGGTTTTTTTCTCCAAAATTAGAGAATGGTGTTCTGTAATCCAGTTAAAGTAAGAGGTATTGTAGATGGCAATGATTCTACGGATTTCAGCTCAGAGACAGACACCTATGTGGCCAGGACTGTTACCACTTGAATCGTCAGCTCTGGCTGATGGTATTAGAGAGGCAGCATACTGATTTGCAGTGTTAAGCAGAGATCTCAACTCTTTTGTAGAAATAGAATATAACCCATAGTTTCACTCATGAAGTGTTGGACATTTCCAGGTTTCGAAGAGATAGCTTGTATTGTTTGCTTGTACTGGTTGGTTTGTCAGCCTTGTTCTCCAAAATTTCCACGCTGTCACCAGTGCACAAAACTCACAAAATTATTTATTTTCTCAAACAATGCATTTCAAATACTGCCACATCTTGACTGCTGGTGTTATAATAATAAGTTTGTTATTCTACTGAAGATTTATCCCTTCCCCAAAAGACGAGTGACATTATATTTTACTGGCTATTCCAGCAGCAGAAATGAGTCATAATGTGTGGAATTGTTATGCTTTCTGAAATATGTTAACTATAGCTGCATTCTGGATTTCATTCCACACACTACACAGGCAAGCTCCTGTATGCTTTTCAAAGAAAACAAGGCAGACAATTGCTCACTTCTGAACCACAATGCAGTGCTTATTTTTGCTCTCATTTTGCATCCCAGGAGTAAAAAGAAACTCTTCAATTCATTACTGAAGGGTGCTAGATGTTTGTTTACTTTGATCAGATGAAAGGATGATATTTCAAAAGTGTGTATCCATATATTCCAATTTTATAGAGTTTCTGATGCTGAAAGACTGTGTGTTGGTTTTGGGGATAAAGCAAATCATATGCTTTCTGCTTGGCTGTTTATCATTCGTGAAGCCTTTCACTGTTAGAATTCCCTGAACCAACTAAGTGTTTATGACTGCTTATTTAAGACTGCTTGTTAGAGTCCTCAGTGTAGCACAAGAATCTGTTATGGTTGTGACTACTCTAATACATTAGTTACTGAATCTTTCTATGGGTTGAGTGTTTTAAAATTTTTTTTCTTTCATTTTCTTCAGCTGTGTCAGTAGTAATTTCCAGTTTATTTTCTAGGAGGTATTAGACAACCTACTGAGACAAAACATAGTGAAATTAATTCTCATTTTAAATGCAACACATTTTAAAATCAATTTCAGTGTTTTCATACGGGAAAAAAATAGAAGCATAGCAATACCTGACACCTTTAAAATGTAAAACTTCATATAAAAATTTCAAAGTGCATCTTTATATTTAGACACAAAATATCTGTCTAACTAAATTTCAGTGTTGTCATATACCTATTTCACTTAGGAAGGCAGGACATAATGATCACCCAGACATATAAGGACTATGAAGCCAGCTGTGTAATGAGTGTAACAAACTGTAGCAATATTTCACGGTTAAGTGTACTGTACTTCGTAAATAGTTAAAACTTTTGAAAGTTGCACTTTTGCTTTGCATATGTTCTCTGTTTGTGTTTATTGTGTTGCATGACTCCTGGATATTCAAGAAAATGAAGTTTGATACAACTGTGAAGAAAGATATTAGCAAGAAGGTGTCTTTTACCTGCTGTGGCATAGTTGTATACTTAACAAACCATAGAACATACCATAGAATGGTTTGGGTTGAGAAGAATTTCTTCTGTATATCTAATCTAAACCTACCCTCTTTCCATTGAAAGCCATTCCCCCTTGTCCTGTCACTATTCGCCCGGGTAAAAAACTCCATCTCCAGCTTTCTTGTAAGTGCTCTTTAAGTACTCAAAGGCTACTATGGGTCTCCCTTCTCCAGGCTGAACAACCCCAGCTCTCTCAGCTTGTCTTCACTGGAGAGGTTCTCCAGCCCTCTGATCATCTTTGTGGCCTCCTCTGGACCTGTTCTAGCAGGTCCATGTCCTACCTATGTTGGGGGCTATCCAGAGCTGGATACAGTGCTCCAGATGGGGTCTCAAGAGAGCAGAGTAGAGGGACAGAATCACCTTCCTTGACATCTTGATGCAGCTCAGGACACTGTTGGCCTTCTGGGCTGCCCGTGCACATTGCTGTGTCACGTTCGGCTTGTGGTCCACCAACACCTCCAAGTCCTTCTCCTCAGGGCTGATCTCAGTCCATTCTCCACCCTGCCTGTATTTGTGCTTGGGATTGCCCCAACCCAGGTGCAGGACTGTGCACTTGGCCTTGTTGAACCTAATGATGTTCACACATTCCCATCTCTCAAGCCTGTCAAGGTCCCTCTGGATGGCACCCCTTCCCTCCAGCCTATCCCTGCACCACACATCTTGGTATAGTCAGCAAACTGTTGAGGGTGCACTCAATCCCACTGTCCATGTCACTGCCAAAGATGTTAAACAGTGCCAGTCCCAATACCAACCTCTGAGGAATGCCATTGTCACTGGTCTCCACTTGGACATTGACACCATTGACCACATTTTGAATGTGACCAATTTTGCAATTCTTTGTCCATCTGTTAAATCCATGTCTCTCCAGTCAGAGACAAGGATGTTATGACGGACAGTGTCAAATGCTTTGCATAAATATTAGATGAGCTTTAATTAAGAACAAAACATGCCTGCCCTCCCTTTTTTAATAGTTTAAACCCCAAGCGCCTCATAAGCGCTTATAAGTAAGACACTTTTTTATTAATCTCCTTGTTTTCAGTTGAAGAAATACCATAAAATGTACATGTAAGGGTACAAGAGAATTACAACTTGGTATCACACAGGAGCTGCAGCCAGTAAATAACTTCATTGTCTCCTATGTGGTACATTATATGTTCAGGCATATGGTTAGATTGGTTGTCATAACCCTAAATATCCCCTCCTCATGTGTTTGCTGTTTTGCTAACATTGCCTAGATTGGTTTTTCTTTTCTGTTTAAACATCATCTTTAGGGACACTGTCTTTTCTTCTCATTCAGTTGTGTATTATTCGATACTTGGAAGAGTTATGTCTTGTGAAAAAAATCAGAGAATGCCACAAAACCCCCTCTTTCTTTTTCAGTGAGAATGGTCAACTCTTTCAGTGAAAATTCCTGTAGCATGAACATGCTGTTATTCAGACTGAATTTTCTCAAAATCTATACTTTGTCAGAAGAGGCTGTAACTGAGCTGTGATTTTTCTGTCTGTTATACTTTAAAGATTTTTTAAAAAGTCTCTGACACCTGTACACTTCCTATCATAATAACCAAAGTACACACTCAATTAGTAATTAAAAAGAATGTTAGGTAACCATCTGTTAAGAATATTTCTGGGTTTCATGTCTATGTAAAATAAATCAAGGGTATCTGCAAAAATAGTGTGGAGAGAATTACTTGTTCAAATCAGCTGAGTAGAGAGGGTGTGAGCGAGCCATAAGACACGATACCAGTTCAGTCCAAATGTGAAGCTCTGTCAGTGGCTGGCAGCAGAAGCACAAGGAGACGTCAGATACAGAAAGATCTTTCCCTTAAGTTCACTTGCTTCTGCCAAAACCGAGGGTTTCTATCTTTATCTCACAAAAGGAATGCTTGATGGGAGCTTTGTGAAGTGCCCTTCTGATAGTCACAGGGAAATTCTGATTCCTTCTCAACACCAGAGCTAAGGGTGATGCTTCAGCATTGCAGCGATTTCAACATTTACCCAGACTTGCAGCTCGCATTGCTCTTCCTATATAGGACCAGTGGCCAGAATCAAATAAAATTAGCAAGCTGAATTGCTTTGATCTTATTTGACCAATACCAAAGATGACACAGGTTTTTTAAGCTAGTAGCGTAATAGCCAACAGAATTCTATGTGCAGCTGTCTTCCTCATTCTTTGGAAATTAACTGAATTACAGGTCTTTGAGGAGACATTTTAAGGGTTTTATACCATGTGCACTGTTGGCATTGAAGTGACTTTAATATAGAGAAAAGCTTTAAATATTTTTCTGATTTTTTAAGTAGTACAGGATTCAGGAGCTCTTCGTGTGGATAATTACATGGAGCGCATTTGTCTGAACTGTGTTTCAGAGAAATAAAATACTCCTCAGGTAACACTTTACTGTCTGCAGTTTTTTGCACATTTAGCTTCTCTAATTGAGATGCTTTATTCAGGAATAGGATTACGTGAGCCCAGTGCTTGACAGCTCCCATTTTGAATGCATAGAAATAAATTGTTCCGCTTAAAGTTTAAGATCACCAAAAAGTACGAGTGTTACTTGGAAAAGTAGCCTTACTGACTTTCCTTTTCTTATGGTAATAGAAGAAAATCCGGCCAGATTATACTGAGCATTTTTATAAAATTTGGATGATCCACAGAAAACAGTACTTTAAAAGAGTAGAGAAACAACTGAAACCACTGATACCACCATTAGACATTTATTTATCTTGAGGTAAGAAAGAAGATGAAGCAAAATTAGGTCTCTCTTTTAATAACACCCAAGTGATGATGCTTAGGACATAACTAAGTTACACAGGAAAAGAAGAGGCCTGACAGAGCACATGAATGCAAAAGTCCAAATATTGCTCAAAACGAAAATTTTTTTTTCTTAAAAGTACAAGTATTTATGTAATATTATCAAGAAAATTTTAACATTATTGTTTTTTACACAGTGAAAATGTGAGTGAATGTTAAAAAACAAGAATTGTAGCCATGAAATTTCATAAATTAAAGAAGAAAATTAATTCTTTTTATTTCCTCTAAGGAAATATCAGCCCTAAACAAGTGTTGTCAATAAGTCTGCTACAGTCAGAGCTTCTGAGGGTCCTGTTGCACATACTAATGGCTAAGAAATTGAGATTTAACGAAGAATTGGTGTATATGAATTAAAAGATTAATGCAGTTTTGGGGGGAGGTAGATGCAATTTAATTTAATTTTTTCTTCTTGTGAGATGTATTAAAAGCCATTTGAAACACCATAAGATAATCTTGTTATTCTGGACATTCAAATGATTAAGAGATTCAGTTGCAAAAAGTTTTGTGCTTCAAAGCAAATTATGCAGTAAGATCAAAATGATATAGTATCTGTCTCCACCCTTCTGCTGATCATGAAGCTGGCTTGCCATAGCTCCTTGATTAATAACCACTGCAATTTTAGATATAATTTCAAAATACTGCTAGAGTCATTCTAAATGATGAAAATAATTGGCATGTTGCTCAAGTGCTGACTGATAGTTTGGGCTAGGTTGGCCTTTTGTGTTGGTATCGCTGATTAATATAGAATTTTTACTGGCAGCTTTTCAGACAGCTCTCCTATTTAATACAGAATTTTCATATAAAAATTAAAATGCTGTGTGTTGAAGTTAACAACTTCAGTCTCCTTAATGTGAGGTAGACTTTGCAGAAGTTGAGATATGACAGGAAGTGGAAAATAACCAGAAAGTATCCAAGCAGCATCTTCATCATACTACTGTTGACTATACTCATCTCCTTCCTCCTTACATCACCATGGACCACTGCTGGGTAATGCAGTTTTTTCCAAGCCAGGGCACAAAAATCTGCCATTTGTAAACTTCAGAGGGATCCAATTATGTGATGGGTTTTCAGCCTCTTGTACATGAGCTGGAGTTAACTGAACTCGCGTTTGTCCATTAAATTTTATCATTTTGCTAAATTCCCAAGAGAAACAAGAAGTGGTTAATTTTGAGTATGATATTTTAGAAGATGATATTTGTAAACAAATGTTATGCCATTTCATTATCTAGCTATTATATCTCTCAAAATGGCATGCTTTAGAGTAGAAGGGAATATTGTCACTAAATCAAACTGAATTTAGTATCTTGTTCTCAAGCATCAGGGCTAAAGTCACTATTTCACATCTTGTGACATTCACAATTCAGGAAGGAGGACCTGAAAGTACTGAGTCATGTATATACTGATTTTGCTAGCACCTAGCTGTGCTGGTGCATCTCCCTGCCCCTTCACACGCTGCACTATGATCTGAGACTACAGACTATGCTGCTGGAATGTCAGAATTCAGTGGGTCAGAATTTTTGGTTACAAAATACAGAAAAATCAATTATTACAAATGTGAGTCAGGCAGTTTTTACTGGGCAGCTTAGTACTTCTTAAGACACACAGCATAAAAGAGGATAAAGAAATCTAATGTGAAAAACCCTCTGAGAGACCCAAACTTTCAATGTTTTGGCAGGAAATCTTGTGACATTGTCAATGTTGGCTACAATATTTATACTATATAACTACTCAGGAAGAAATTTGGAACAATCTAAAAATGTAAGGAGATTGAAAGCATCTGGACACTAATTGCAGTCTTCCCTCACCTTGAGTTTCTTTGCCTGTGTACAGACATGGCTGAGTTGGGCTTGCTTATATGTGTTTCAGCTATTGCCAGTCTTCCTGGCAGTCTTACTCTTCTCCCCAAAGCAGCACAGGCTACTTTTTCCACTGTCTTCTGTTGTGCTGACAGGAGAGTTCAAGGTTCCACCCCTTTCCTGTGTTCCTCACTGGAAGGCTTGGGAAATCAGCCCTGAGACTCCTGCTGGACAGCTAGAAGCTAGACCCAATATTTTCCTTCTGTTGTCTGTGCTCAGGTGAGTGGTGAATAAAGAATATAGATCTTGTTGTAGGGGAAAAAAGTCTAATCCAGTCATGGCTTGATGGTGAACAAATCAGAAGGTCTCCCAGGATGGGGAGTCAGGAGTCACAGATTAAAAAATAATTACATCAAGAGACTTGTAAACCAAGGCTTTCTCAGGAACTTTCTCAACATCTTTTTAGGTTTTATTGGCAGGAAATGCGATTGATAAGACTAGCAGAGCACAGCAAGTCTTTACAAAATCATTTTCCTTAGCTAAAGCTCCTGACACTTGAAATGGTAAAGGGGCAGCTATAGCTTAGCTCACAAAGCTGCTACATTTTAGTCAGAATGCAAGGAAATGTGGAGAGATTTAAAATAAGTAACAGGAATTCAACATTCAAGGACTGGATTATACTTGGCACATCAATCCAGCTTTTTTTCGCTGAGCTCAGTGTCTGAGCACTATATATAAATAGGGATGCAAGGTAGTTTCTTCTGCTCTCTGCATGCCTTAGGCCTTTGTGCAGGTAATGAGAACAGGGTGTGATACAACCCTGGAATTGCATCGGGGCTGGTGGCTGATGCAATAACAAGGAAACCCCTTCATTCCTAGTTACCTTTGGTCATGGGTCTCTTTAACTTATGGAAAAAAACTTGCATCTTCATGTAGTCATGAAGTCCTGCTGAATTTCAGTCTTGGCAGAAAGAATATTCCTTTGACTCTCACCCATCACCTGCCTCCTCCTGTGTTTGTCCTGTTACAGATGTCGTGGACGTGCCCATGGAACATGGGTCACATGCAGTCAGTCAGCAGTGTGCAGATTGGAATCCATGGGCTGGGTGTATTTTTAATATGTCATCACAGCAGGGGAGACAGGGGCCGTAAGCTACATATGGAGTCAACAACAGAGCTGTGGGTGCAAAGAAATCTTCATATTAAGTTCATTTATATCTCTGCTGCAGTTTAAAGAAGAAGGTATTCTTCTGTCATATGAGAGTATGCCCAGTGTCATGCTATAGGACTGGAAGCAATGCTCTTTTCTGTGTTTGGAAAGAGAATGGTCTCCTTGGCTTCAGTGGTGGATATGCAAAACTTCACATTATCACCTTCAGCTTGGGCTAGGAGCCTCAACTCCCTGCACAGCACTTCCTAAACAGCACATTCACCCCCAGAGTCATGAAAAACCCTATACTGCCTTGGCATGAGGCCCTGAGTGCTGGTTTGCAATCATCTGTAATGGGACTTTTTTCTCATGGTAGTCTGGGTCAGGTGAGTTACCCTCTGGTAGTGCCCAGGCCCAGCCAGTGGGACAGCATGTGTTAGGGACAGAACATGTGGTTTGTGATGTAGACACCCTTTCTAGCAAGCCTGATGTTTCTGGCACAAAACAAATCCTGCTCATTTTATTAACAGTGGGTTGGCACCTCTAAAGCAACTTCTAAACTGGAAATGTCCTTCGTACACAAGCAGTTCTCCCTCTAGAGCAGTTCTGAAAAGAGACCGTGGATGGCCAAGGAGGCTTTCAGGAGGCAGACAAATTTTGCTCTTTCCTATTTGTAAGGATAATTTGTGTTAAGAACAGTAACGACAATAGTGTACTTGTTATCATATTCCTTCCTTCGCAAGCAAGCTATTTTTGGACAGTAATGTGCAGCTCAGACTGATGATCTGTGCTGTCACAGCCTGATTTCAGTCAAAGGATTTCTTCTCTGTATTCCCACATCTCCCTGTCTTTTTCAGTTCTACCTAACGAGAATGCTCTTGTAGCCAAAGGCAGGAAGAAATCTGTCACGTACACAGCTCTCTCTTCAGCACGCCTTCCCCCTCTCTTCGTCTTGCTCTCTCTCCTTTAATTGGGCTAGAGAGAAAACATTTAGCAATCTCTCTCCCTCTTTCCCCTCATTAGGCTAACGATGACATACTCTGTTTCCAGAGTGTCTGTAGGAACACAGTATAGCAGCCACTGCTCGTTATTAGCAGCAGAGGCAGAAAAAGCTGGTGGCTTGATCCTGAATTTATGTAGATGCCTGTAAATGAGAAGACATTTCCTTGGAATCAGATGTAATACAGAAGTGAAAAATCAATGAGGAGGAATCAGAATCTGGTTTGGTGGCAATTTAAGCCTCTGTAAGTGGTCATAGTATTTTATAACCTTATTGATCCTAGTGAAGGTAGGCCTCAGGCACAATGATACACAGAGACAACCTTCAGTGTTTTTACATAATTTTTTCAGTGCTTTATGATTTCTTTTACCTGACTGCATCTGTCACTTTTTCAGTTAAGCTTTTTCACTTTTATCTCTACACTGACATGTGCAACAAATTCAACATTTTTTCCATACACACAAACTAGAATTGTTCTTTCTTTCCTTTTATGCAGCCTCCCTACTATTTAATTTACTTCCTTTCCTTCCTACCTGTCTTTCTTTCTTCACTTTGGAAAAAGGTACTAATGAGCCAAAATTGATAATTAATGCACAAACAGTACAGGTTTCTATATATAAAAAAAATAAATTATTTTTAATTGCTGATTTGGATAAGATAGCTGAGGTGGAAGAAGAAACTGTATTTAATATTCAACAGAGTGAGTTGAAAGATGTGTAAATGCAAAATGGATATATTCAATAGTGACTGCCTGCAACATATTTAACAGGATTATTAAGAAATAGAAGTTCCTATAAATTTGAATCCTGAATTTTAATGTATCCATTGACTTCTGTCACAGGTGTTTAAATATTTTAAGGCAGCGGTTAGTTAGCAAAGCCTCATATTATGTCTGAGAGTGAGACAAATAATATGACCTTCATAAAAAAGAATAAGCTCAGGCACAGAGTAAAAGTGGTCCTAGAAGTCCACGGGAACACATTAACTTTTTCTTTGGAACAGCATTTTGTTTCATCCCCTTTTGTCTTCTTCCACCCCAAGCCTAAGTCCAGAAGCTCTTCTGCTGGCCAGCATCAGTAAGCAGGCTTTGGCGTCCCTGAGATGTATCTAACAATCTGTCTGGAGGCATCGCTTCCCAAAATATACCACAGCAATATGCATGCTCACAGAAATTGCAGGCAAATAGAGCGTCAGGACCTGACTGTGTTCCTATGAAATATGTGCAAAACTAAGGATGGTTTCAGTGAAGGGTGAGTTGAGCCCAGCGTCCCAAGCAAGCAGAGCTTGCAAGGCAATCTCCATGCTGATTCAATCACTGGCCTCTCTGCCAAGACTGTCAACAAAGGTGCCAATTAGTGCCAGTTGTGATGATGATTTTTGTGATGCCAGCACCTGTCCACTATGAACTGGACTGTGACCACCCTCCCATTTCCCATTAGATGCTGAGCAGCTGTCAGCTGGTAGCAGGGCTGAATGATGTATTAGCTTCTGTGCACATCAGTAAATCAGACAGGCTGTATTGTATCTAAAATGCTTTTCATGTCAAATTATTTTAATCTCTCTTTAATAATGCAACGGACTTAATTTCTTTGCTTTTATTGTGTTTTCTAGCTCATGGATTATTTATTCATATAATACCAAATAATACTGTGTGACAAAACAAAACAAATTCAAATGCAAGTATAACAAGAATCTGAGCTGCAGGCAAAAATAATCACACTTGCAAAAATGTACTTACAGTGCCTTTTATCGGCATTGGAGGTATAAATTCCGTAATTATAAACCTATCTGACTTCCTGCATAATGCCAGCTTGATGGACAGGGACCTGTACAGAGGAGTGTTTGCAATGGACATGCACAGTTTTTAATGTGTGCAAATTTGAATACTATGCATCAGTTCAGTTTGGAGCACAGGAGCAGCTTTTTATATGCAGATGAAAACCAGGTACGTATCCATACATGTGCAGAGATTCTGACCAGAAGACCACTGTACCTGGGGGAGTTAGTGACCCAAACAGTCACTGCCCCGAACAGGCGCAGGCCTGCACTGTGCTACACACACAAGATGACCTTCAGGTCTTTGCTGTGCTGTGCACATCCTCTGCCCACAGGATAAACTTGGCTGGATCATTATAATGAAGTCGCCTGTGGGCAGCTGCCACTGACTCTCACCAACTGTACCTCCCTGCCTTTATCTAAAACAGGAACAACAAATTCCCATGTGTGTATCCTTTTTATTTGACAGTGAAAATGATTAATGCAGTTGCTTTGTTTTAGGAAAACCTTACAGGAGCTCCAGACTGAAATACTGGATAACCTTTATATGGACAAGACCTGCACAGGATGCAGAGCCCTGCATGGAGACCCATTCAATGGTACATAACTCCAGCTTCCCAGCAACGGAAGGGATGTAAGATTATCTGTGCTAACCTATTTTTCTCTATAACGTTAGCTGCAATCAGTGGTATTTTAAGCCATATTTCACAGCATCTGAGTGTCCTTATTACTGGGATTACAATGAAACAGCAACTCCTCGTGTAAAATCCTATGTGTGGGAAAGTGTGCGCTGCACATGGTCTGTGATTTTGTTTCAATATGACACCTTTCCATCAGCCGCATCTTTTTTTTTTCATCTGCTGTCAATTTAATGAATCTTCAGAGATACCTTCCTTTGAGAAGTTCTCATGGTTCACAGGCCCAGTATTTGACACACAATTTCTACTCTTCACCTTCCTCACTGAAGAAAGACTTGATGAAAATGCCCAACAACAACATTTGTTATTGAATGTAAGTGAAGAAATGAGGTGTCTCCTAAAGGTCATCATCAAACTGTTATATTGGTTCATAAGATGTACTTGAATATTTTGTAGTTTTTTAAAAAAGAACGACTATGATCACCTAATGGAAAAAAAATCCATTTCACAGAGTAAGTAAATCAGGACATATAACGTGTTCAAGGTCTCCCCTACATTAAATAGTATGTGACACAGTAACACCATTTTGCATAATCAAGAGTGAACTGAAAAGAGTGTACCAAACCCCATTGCTTACATCTGATATACTGGACTCGGTCTGTGAGAAAACCTGGAGTTGTTTGTATGACCATACATTGAGTCTCTCCCTCAACACCCTGGATTCTCTACTTAGTCATTCCCTAAACATGACCTTTTAAAAAATGGATACAACAGCTTATATTTTATTTTTTCATAGCAAAAATATATATCGTCAGAGTTCTTATTAATTCAAATTACAAAAATTCAGATATTAATATTGTGAATAATAATTAGGAACTGAAAAACCAGTTTTATTATTTCCTGTGGGCTGTGTATCTGACGGCCGATATATTTGGTTAGGAAGCAGAAAAGAGCTATTTGTAGTCACTCCTGTTTCAAGAACTATTAGCAAAATCACAAAGAACTTGATAGAAACGTGTATCTACTGCATTTTTTCTGGACACACTGAAAACATTAATTTTGGTAGATATTTATGAAATGAACAGCCATTAGGGATTTTTGTCTGTAGTTTTGCAAAACCTTTGAAGTTTCAAAATAGGTTGCACATTGCCAATGTATTGAAAAACTATCCTACTTTATGGTTGCAAAACAAATGATGAAAAAGACATTCACAATCTTCAGTGAAAAATAAAATCACCTAAGGAAAAGAAAAAGATCAAGTATATACATACATACATATACATTCACTTGAGATACTGAAAACATACTTTGGATATGTTCATTTTCTCTCTCTTGACCAAAGCAGAATAGCTCTCCTCAGCAAGACGCTGCATGTAACATACCACGGAGAAGTAATTTTTTTCAAATATATTCTCTCGATAGTGTGGGAAAAAGAGGTTTGGCATGATTTCTAATTGTGAGCTTGTGCAAATCCATGTAGGTCTACTTCAGCCAGCAATACCTAAAGTCTTCTTCTATCTTTTGGAATAATATAAAATGTTTTCTTTAATAATTATTAATATCTTTAATATCTATCTTGTTACATTCTTATGTAATAATACTAATACAGGTCCATATCATATACTATTTTTTTTTATTTTTAAGCACAGAATTTGTTCAGTTGCTATAATGACATTTAAGATGAGGACCCTGGTGATGATTTTTAGGATTAAAATACAACACTCAGTTCCAGAAGGTTTTTTCTCCCCTTATACCTATAAAAGGATAGTGATTTAAGCTAGCATATTCTGACAGTTCTTAAATTAGTTAATAACCTATGGGATATACTACAAAATCCTTTGCCTTCAAACAGTTCCATACCTTCAGGGACTTTCCAAAGCAGGACACATGCAAAGTGTTGTGTGTTGGAATACATTATCTCTGTTGTTAGATTATTCAAGCAGAAGCTGAAAAGCCCACTTTCTCAGCAGTGCTGATGCAGTGCATTCTTTGTTGCAGTTCATGTATGTGGCAAACCTTATTATGCTGCGTACCTTCTGTTAACATACCTTCCCCTGTTTAAGACTAAAAAATATTAATGGAAAATGGGCCATATAAGCAGGAAAATGTGTCGTAGACAACCTGAGACAAATAGCATGTGTTGATTCCTTGGCTGGCTTAGGTTTTTGAAATCTAGACAGAATCCACAGCCTGACCATTAAAGCAGAAAGAGATTTATTCTGTATAGTTTCATCATCTTGTTACAATCTTTGCCATAGGAAAGGAAGAGGGAACCTTGTACCATTTTCAACTCTTGTTTAATATCTTCTTTCCAGGAAAATGCTGCCAGGATATTAAACTCATCTGTTCTTTTGGATAATAAGGATGTAATGTACCATTTTGACCTTTCCAAATGCTGTGTTTCCAATTGCTGTTCATTAGATTTTTTTTTCTTCATTAAATCTCACTAACCTGTAGAAATAGAATGAAACAAGACCTAGTCAAGACAGAGCATATCAAGCATGATCAAAACAAAACCACACAACTGTATAGCTCAAGGGCTATAACAGATATTAACACTTTGTGTGCTGTATCATTGCTGTGTTCACTCTTAACAAAGAAGCTAAAATTATGTTTATTTAAATTTTTCACATGCTAATGCAGAGTCACAAACTGAAGAGCTTTTATTTAGTTGAAAGTTTAATCATGAGAATAAGAAAGACTCTATTTCTGGGATCACGCAGAAAAGTTTGAGATGAAGTCATAAAAGAACTGAATTATAATCCTCAAATGGAAATGTAATTAAATGATAAAATATATATGACTGAGGGGCAGATTCTGTTGACCTTATTAATTTTTATTATTTAGATTCTTAAATTCAGAAATAGTTATTAAAGCCAGAAAAAGTTATACATTATTGTCCAGTCTAATCTCCTGCGTGGTCTCAAAATGTTATCTATCAACCTCTGTAGCTTCTGTATGAGAGGCTGGATGTCTTTCTGACAGGCAGAGATTGCTCCAATGGTTTAAAGCTCTCATTGTTCATTTGGTGAGGGGGGAACAGACTGGCATTCTTGGCTCCAGCTAATTACACATTCCTTATTCCTGAATTAGAGAGCTCTTAACTGTCAAAAATCCTTTTTGCCTGTAGGTACCTGAAGGCTGTAGTCAAGTTACTTCTCAGTCTTCTCGTGACTGAATTCATAGTTAAGAATTTATTTTGTGTTTCAGTATTGGTACATTTTCCTTATTTTTTTAAATTTTATTCTAGGAACTTTTTTCTGTACATCTTTTTGATTTTCCATATCTTTTTCAACAAACCATAATGTCATATGGCTTTCCTGTAAGTTTCACAAATGTTGCGAATAAAAAATCTGTGCCAGTGTGTGAATAGTATTTACTTACTTACTCTTACAAAGATTACATTTGTCTTCAAATAGTATCCCACTCACAGTTCACATGCAACTTATCTATAAGAAACCACGTCCTCAAAACTATTACTTTTCTGGCTAACTCAGGATTAAAAGAGACTCAAACCAATATAAACTATTAATCAAACCAAAAAATAAGACACAAGCCGTCCCTTTGTATACAATTAAAAATAACTTAATACACTACTCCCTTGTGTTCACATGTTAATTTTGTTATCTGTAAGTGCCCATATTAATGGGACTTTAAACTGCAAGTTTAACACTTAAGGCTGGTTTCTACTTTCTTTTTAACAGTGAAATGGTTTTGCCTACAGATTAACCTCTGACCAGGAGAACTGCCCAGCCTTGGTACTGATGTTACAGAACTACATACACACTTGGTGGTGATAAAATGACTGCTAATGGTGCTCCTGAGAGAATAACATCGTTGGTGTTGATGTTAGGAATGCCTCCTGAGAGCAATCTCTTAACTGTTGTTTACTTTTCCTGTCTGTGTAGATCAGTAAGCATTTTAAAAGCACTATTAGCACTTATCAAATGAAAAGACACAATAGGAAAAATATATTGTTGTAACAGAGGAAACTGTCTAGTCTGGGCAGTGAATGTCTTTGAAGTGGTTTATAGCACACCCATAAGCAGTAAGAGATGAACATGAGGATGCAATGATAGGTAACAATTCACATGATTCTCTGTAGGAAAACAGATTAGTATCATCAAGAAGAGCAATAGCCTAAAGTTCTGCGTATAACACACTTCCTTAGATATGTTTTTTTCCTCAGCCTGAACATTAGTATTAATGAAAAATACATTTCCCTAGAAAAGACACAGAACTCCATCAGCTAGTTGTAGCTGCAGGTTATACCAGTTGGTTTTTGCTATAATGCTGGGTCCCAGGAGAAGGCAAGTCATCAATCAGGAAGGGTTTACAATGAAGCTAGATACTGTATTAACTATTTTCTTACTTTCAATTCATATAGACAGCTCAGTATCAAAAGGAAGTAGCAAAGCCAAAGTAAATAATTTAAGATCCTTTCAGAGATCTGGTATTCATACGGATACACATGAGGTTTGCCAGGCACATGCATACACACATATAGTCACCAAAATGTGAATTTACAACCTTTTATAGTGTCTACATATTTGAAACAGCAGTGTGGCACATCACCACCCACTGTCCTGTTCTGCCTGGGGCTGCCTTCAAGGGCATTCTTATCAGAGGCACTAAAGATTGCATGTATGAACTAATTACGTAGTCTAACCTCAAGTAACCACACAAACCATGAGAACTTCCTGCTGAACCTAGAGATTCCTTGGAAGAAATATTTCTCCTTTTTCTTGATAAACTGCAATCCTTGGCAAGCTTTCCTAACAGGGTAGTACATGGATAAAAAAATGGAACTCCTCAGCTACTTGGCCCATCTATGTGTGGTAATCTGAATCTCTTTAAGGATCATGAATGTTTTGTTTTAAGCTATTATAAAACCAGCCACCCATACAATGGAGCCATATGGCTCTTCCTCTTCTCAGACTGAGATTGCTGTCACTTACCCTACTCAAAGTGCTAGAACGAGAATTACACAAATACATTTTATTGACAGCAGGATTAGGTACTTTGGTTTTTTTCCTAATATTAAGCCTACATAAACTTCAGCATAATTGACTTTATGTTTTGTTTTCATGGAACTGTGAAAACAGAGTCCACAGAATAACATATACCGTTCCAAATGAGAAGGAAGAAAGAGTGAAGTCTAATTAAACAATTGTGTAAAATTGACATGTGTCATTTTGATAACAGTAATTAATGACAGCTTTTTTTTTTTTGCTTTTGGAAGATTCTGTCTTTTACTTTGAAAAGTAAAATTTAGGTAGAAAACTCAGTTTTCTTGCCAGGCCCTTGAAGAAAGGACAGGGATTTTACATGAGAGAAGATCGCATTGTGTTTATGAAACATTTTTTGTGCCCCCAAATATTTTACCAGGAAGACAAACGCATGAAAACTAATTTAATCTTATTAATGGATTATAACATCAAGTTTTTTCTTATTTTTCCTTTTTTTTCCCCTCTTTTTTTTTCCTTCCTTTTATTTTTTTCTTTTTTTACTTCTAGTTTCTTTTCTGCCTTTTAAAATTTTGTGGGTTTTTTGAAAAGCCATACAATTTTCTCAAAGATAAGTAGTTCAGCCTTTTCTCTTAAGACATTAACTATATATGTATCCTGTAGGACTCAGCTTTCCTGGTAGCTGGATAGATTTCCTGGTAGCAAGAAGACATTTACATGCCCAATTTTTGTTTGAAGTTAGATGTCAAACAAGTTTCTTAAGACTCAATTCTCCAAATCTCACTTTATGCTTGCTTGGAAAGCCACTAGATACTCTCATTTACTTTTATTTGGTGCAAATTTACTTTATTTTTCATAAGCAATGAAGCAAAGGAGCCACTGACCTCTTTTGATAAAAGACAAGCCTTTTAATTCCTGCTGGGTACTTGCTAACCTTGCAGTACTCATCAAAGTGGCATGCATCTTCTGAATACAGGTAGTCAAACCGCACAACAATGATGAAGTAAACTTTGCTACTTAAAATACAATTCCAAGGTACACTTGCAATTCTATAAATATTATTCATAAGTCTTTCCCCCAAAATGTGGCTTTAATATTCACAAATAAAAATACAAACAAAACCAACAACAAAAAAGGTAAGAACCTGAAGAGATCCTACTAATGGTGGCTGTGATTGGCCATACTTTGCATTTTGTGAAATTAGGAAGAACTCTTTTTTAACTTGCAAGAAGTACAAATAATATTTTGCAACAGACACTAATCCAAGGTTTGAGATGCTCTGTGCCAGTATTGTGGCTGTTACAGACAATCTCCCAGATGAGAAATCAAAGGTATTTTTTTCACCCACATTTGTGTCCTGCCTGCCTGTCACAGTTCAGGATGGCGTATGGGTATGTGCAGACACAGACACCCACGGCCAGAGCAGCGTTCTCAACTCCTACATTCATTTCATGTCTACAGTGAAAGAGGTTCAGGCCTTACTTTTCTGATCCTGCTCAGGTGAGTAAGTAACTCAGGGTGACAAAATCTGGAAAGATATGAATTATATGCAGTAGAATAAAAATACAATATGACTTGATATTGTTTTCTAAGACCTTTTTGGCAAGAGTAAAGGAAAAGAAAAAGTAGATTTTCCCTGAATGATGTCAGTTTACGGGTTGTTTAAAATTATTAATATTAAAAGTCACAACCACTAGAAAGAGCTTTTTGGCCTGTTGGAGGCACAGAATAGATCCCCATCAGCTGAAATTTACACAGCTCATTATTCAACATGGCAAGAGCTACTTTCCTTTACCCCAGGGTTAAAGGGTTGTCTGTCAAAATTACATTCTGTTATAAAAAGTGAAATAGGTGAATATTGACAATAGGATTCAGGGCACACTTTTTATACTGCCTAGAATTTTGGATTTCTTATGACAGGGTAGGAGTGAAAGCTAAGCCTGCATATTTGCACAGACAAGAAATAATTATTTTGATAATTTTGGAGTTGTATGAAAATTCTAATGCACAAATCTAAAATTTAATATGCAACCTAACAACAAATTTGAAAGACTTCCTTTATTCTTACAGGGTATAATGAAATTCATTTTTTCCAGAAATTAATAAAATGAAAATAGAGCATGAAAAGAATGTATTAAAACAATGAAAATTACACGTAGGGGTATTTTACTGATTTTATTTTTTATTGTTTTGTAGCCATTTCAGAGCATCAAACATTTTTATGTGGACAATTCCAGTCTTCTCTGAAACTTACTTAGAATTTGCTTCCCAGCCAAATAGATATGTGGAATCAAAAAAAATAATTGAGCGTACACTGAATACCTGTCATGACCGTGTGTAACGTGAGGCAGAATTCAGAGGAACTGTGACTGCTTCCCTGTCATCCTGCCAAAGGCAACACCTGGTAAGCACCAGGTGAGCAGAGGCTGCAGGAACCCCCCTCACTAGGCAGGTTGAGCTGGAGCACTTAATTCCTTGATCTCCTGCTGTGGTCCTGGAGAAGCTCGGACAACTTTTGGAGCCCCTGGCATGAGGCTGGGAGCCATGGCAGGAGCATGACTTGGGAAGAGGAAGACCGAAAGCCCTTAAACACCAGCTTAATTATGGATTGTCCTACTGGGATCCGTACAGCCTAAAACCACAGCATAAAACGGAAGAGGCAGAAATTCCAAGATTCCTGCTTGTTCCCTGTGTCCTCAGCACTAACACCTAGATTCTCATTCTCCTTCTTCCCCGAACTTCTCAGTGCTGTCCAGCAGCTCTGTATTCGATCCCTTCAAGAAAAAAACACTGCTGTCCAAAAATAAACTACTCTGGAAAAGAATTCCAAATTTCATTCCCTCAGCACTACGGTTTAAGTTTGCTCATGGTTAGAGCTGTAGTTTGTATGGTGGAATATTCTGTGTATCTCCATTCTGTATTACATGTATATGCACTGCAAATATAACAGACAGCAATTCCAGGTCTGTGCTAAAACACTTCACAGTTACTGAACATTTTGTGTCTGATGCAGTGGGATGCTAGAACTCTCTTTGTATGAAAACCAAATGGATTTCAATGATGGTCCATATAAGCTTATGTTTTATATTTCCCCAACTTTTTCTGGTATCAGACCCATATACTCTTTCAAAGGGGTAAAATAAACATCCTTTTATTTCTCTGATTCTTAAGAGTATGAAATCTCACTTGCCTCATCACATATGCATCGTCACACAGCTGCATCACACGTGTAACATTGAACTGAAGGCTTGATTTCAAATCTCCTGAAGTCAGTGAGCATCAGTGAGGTTTTTGTGTTGGCTTGAATTTGATCACTGCTGTCCTTTGTGGTGACTATGCCAAAAAGTCACTACATTCCCAGTCCTGGATAAAGAACGCTAGTCATGCACATTAACACCGAAAGTGAAAAAATATGTACTAGGAGGTCAACAACAAAGAGTAAGGCTTTCCATTTTTTGTTAATCCAAACATTTGTGTTTCTGATTTAGGGATTAGGGTTCAGCAGATGCCAACTGTTTACATTTCAGGAAATGATACCTCTGGTATGTATGAAGGACTTGTCCTGAAGTGAGTCTGCTTGATCTCTATAAATATTTGGAGATGGCGTGTTACTATATTGGAATTAATAAAAATCATGGAGATTTTTACTGGTACACAGACTACACTCCCCAGAGCACCAGTGAACTGACTTGATGTAGCGCATTTATTAAACTGTCTTCTGTACTCTCATATTTAGCATAGTATGATTTCAGTGACAAATCTTACAACCTATACAGCTATGATAAGACCCACTGAGGTGAACAGGATTATTTACTGTAGGAAGATATGACTTTTTTTTTTACATTTTACTTTGTCTGTCTGACACTGGAACTTCCTTACAGGTATCAATTCTGGGAGTTGTATACAGTTACTCAGAGCACTGGTGGAGAAAGGAGCATCTCAGAAACCACAACAGGCAGTTTTTCTTAAAGGCTGATGATTTAATGACATCTTTTATAGCTTATGGTAAGTCAACCCTTTGTGGTTTTAGTAAAAAGCTTAAATGGGTTCTCTTATTTATTTTTCAGGGTAATTACATATATCACTCTTTGCTCAGATCAGGATCACTCAAATCTTTTTAAGTAAATGCCTAAATGTATTACCGTCTCCTCTTGTGTTGCCCTTCACTCTCCTTTTGTCCTTGACAAAATCAATTTTGCTGTTCCTTTTTCAGATTCTCACAGAGAGCCAGCTGTGCCAATCATTTTCCATGTGATGGAAATACCTGCCCTTTTGTTGATAGGACGGTCATATGCAGTATTCTACTGAGGTGTGTGTGTACCTCTGAAGCACATACATTATATTCTCTAAGTGAATTATTTTCCATGGTATTGTTAGATTTGACTCAATCTGCCAGCTGAATCCACACATACTGGGATGAGCTGAATGACTTTCTGCAGTTCACAAATATTTATAAATCAACAGTTTTTTGCAAAAAAGGATATTTGAGAGAATGCTAAACATACTACAGTATTACAGAAAATATTTCTGGAGTACAGACTGAGTAGAAATTCTGAGAAAGAGGTCTGCACCACAAGAACAGCAGACATAGATGATATTTTTCTGTCTAATTCAGGATCTTTTTTTCCAGTGTTGTCACTATATGATGCATGAGTGTGCAAAAGTCCCACAGTCCTTGTACCTTCTTCTGCGTTCTGCAGAGATATAATTCTTTCTGATTTCATAGACACAGTTCTCATAGAAAGTATTCAAAATACTTTCCACTCAACTACCAATTAAATAACCAGTCATAAAAAAAATCTTGCTCTTTGTACTATGTCATTATTATCATAACTTAAAAATCTCTCCGGACCAAGGCTGGTTGTAAGAAGTTAAAAAGCTGGATGAGATTCTGATAACAAGCAATAGGAATGACTGGAAAGCCATATTAAAAGACTAATATTGCACCACCTTGGTATTCATATAAAGTTTGAAGCTGAATATACTTTAATTGAGGTACGAGACTGAAAGTGAAATTTCAATATAGGAAGTACACAAAAATATAAGCAGAGCAGACCTGAAAAGACAGTTAAGAAATTTTAGAGATTATGTTAAAGTGGGCAACTGAGAAATAACTGATATGCCAACATGCATTTTGACAAAATGTGGCAAGATGTGCTTCAGAAATCTGGATTATAATATATATTCCTTAAATTTAAATTCACTGTATTCATAAATAAAATCTAGAAGCCATTGTGTTCAAACCAATAAAAGCAGCTGCTCAATGCATAACAGATGTCCAAGAAACAGTGAACAGTTGAATGGGAAGCACATTACAATATTAGATTGATTTATGGCCCAAAAGTCTGCTTTAGTCTGCATATAAAACACATGGAAAGTTCTAATGGCTGAAGTGTCACTTGATGAAAATCTCAGTATTAATTTAATTTAGAAACAAGCAAAACCAGAAGAGTTCAGAGAAAAACAATTTTTTTTAAAAACGCAAAATGAGCTTGAACAAGTCACTAATTACTAGTAAGCACTGAACCAAATTGCATCTAATACATATCATAAATATGTGTTTATGTGCAATGGGAACGACCATAATTCCAGTGAAAACATTACTTCCCAACCCATCAATAACAATGAAGGGAACCTACTCTTCTTAACATTTAACACAAACTCTAAAACGATGTGACATCTTATTAAAAAAAAAAAAGTAAATTCTTCCCCTTTAAGACGAAAATGAGACATAAAATTCCTGAGACTGGGGAGGAACTTTCTCTGTTGGCACAGTTATGCTTTCTGGGGAACCTATCCCTACATTTGTAACCCGCTGATATTCTGAAGTTTTCACCTTAGCTTATGTGTGGCACTGGTTATCCAACAGGCCATCTCTTCCTGGGTCCATGCCATCACTTGAAAGAGGTCCTCTGTTTATCAGTGTAATTGCTTATTCACCAAATCCACCATGCAAAAGTGAAAGGTGAATATATACCGCACTGCCAACAGACGTAGTATTTATCCTGTGCTCCATTTCCTGAGACGTGAGGGTGGTTCATGCTGATGGTTTTAGTTTTTAACTCTTACAAGAGAGTGATTCCAACCTGTGTTATTTCTTACTTACATAAACACTAATAATTTGTTGCCTATTTTAATACTCTGGGAAATGATGGGTTCATTACCAGCCTGTACGTGACCACTGCTTAAAAGGAAGCTGGGTTCCGTTTGAAGGCTTTAACTTCATGTAGGCATGATGTTAAAGCTATAGAGGGTACAAAATCTGTTGCCCTGGCAGGGAAACTTCCTAGGCTAAATCTAGCTTTCTGTTTATGTTTGGGCACGGGAGTTTTCAGGAGCTGCTCCAAGTCATCCTTTTAAGTCTGCATTGTCACCTCATTTTGGAGCAACTGGTATTCCCTGGTCCTTTATGGGTACTTTCTGTGCAAGCACTGTTATGAAAGCACAATATCCCTTGCCCCTTGCCAGTATTTCAGCTGTCCCTGCTAGGTAGCATCAGAGACACACAGCTTTTTGTTTTTCAGAGAAAAAAAGTATTCCATCTTCTCTCACTTTGTGTTTCCAACTTCCATTTCCATCTTGAAATTCCTGCCCTTCTAACTTTCTTAGTGCATTTGACTAGCGAATAACTAAGACAATTCAGTTGCTTGTACTCAGGAATTGCTGTCCTAACTGAAGCCTTTCAACCTGTAATTATTTTTTGAAAGTCCTTTACTGCAGTATGTTAAAATAAGTTTTATATCTTAAAATGACATGTTTAGGGGTACATTAGAGGAGACATTCAGACCATACATCTGTAGAGGTGTGTATTAAATACTACTTTACAAGAGGATGAAAGTGCATGGACTGAATCTCCAGCCTGGATTAGGATTGTAACCACAATCTATTTATACTGTGTGCTGGTTCTGTCTGCTTAATTTTCTTCACAGTCCCATGAAGACCGACATTTTTAAGTTGCAAAAACCTACATGCACATCTCGTATCAACTCCACTGGAGCCACAATTAGCAAAGGTAGGGTAACAGAAAGGACAGGAAACTGCAGCTATGTGGGAGATAGGCATTTCAGAAGAGTATGTGAAAGACAAAACTGGGTTTACTCTTCCAGCAGGAGCGAATCTTGATGAAAAAATCTATTTGTTTAATGGCTGGTCAACTGTGCGTTATGGAAGACTTTGGAATTGCATATGTTATTGCCCAATTTCAGACATTTTTTGCATAGTGAAGTTCAAAACAGACACTTCAATTCCAAACTCAGGAGATATCCTGTGCAATATATATGCATTATCAGGAAGACTGAAAGGAAGCAAGAAAGGCACAACATTAATTGGATTAAGAAACGTTAGGGGACTGAGGAAAACCATGATGGGAGAGGAAGGTCCCTTTCAGTAGACTGGAAATGAAAATGGAAAAGTTGGTAAAAATAAACATCTTTTTCTGTGATCAGAAAAGGTTGCACTTCTCATATGGGACATTCAAAAAATAGGTCCTACTTTCTCAAACAGTAGAAGGACAAGAAGTAGAATTATGGTATTACTTGCTGGGATGAATGAAGCGGTATCATTTTCTGCAAAAGCTTGGATCATTCTGTGTAGTTGGTATCCCATCCAATTTATTAAATTCAAAGAAGGTTTACATCAAAACACCTGCTCTTTCTCTTTTCAGGGTGGGCTAGAAAGAAATCAGATACATTCTGTTGAGAATTCTGTGTTGAAATTTTAGCTTTGCCAGCTCAGCACAGCTATCATAGACCTCAGAGGGTAATCTGAAATCCACAGTGACTCCCTCTCTACGTATTCGTTTTGCTTGAATACAGCAGGCTAGGACTCTCTGTGGACACTGCCCATGCTTAATCTGCCATCTCAAGAGATCCCAAGGAAAGACTTTATATTCTGCAATACTTTGCTGCTGTAGCATTTTAGTCTGCTCAATTGTGTTGGCCATTTCTACAGGTTGTTTTCAACAGAGTACTTATGGAGGGTGAAGCATTACAAGATTCCCCATAATCTTGTTCAAGTTCAGAAAAATATGTAAAAAAAACCCTCAGTTTTTTTTCCCCCTCGTTTCACATATCAATTATAAGGAATGATTTACTCTTCTGGGAAATCCATAGAACAGTACAAACACAGAAGTGGAATACTAACAGCCTTAACAATTCATTCCAAAAAATGGTTCATATAAACAATAGCTGGGCAACAATTTGAAAGAGACATAATAATAAGAGAAAAGGGCAGCTGAGGAAAACTGTGAGGATTAGAAGTTTGTGAATGTAGGAGGGGGAAAAAAAATTTCTGGCCTGCAGAAGCATAAATAATAGTGATGAGGCATAAATCAAAAAGTAGCCACTTGATTTTCAGGCTGAGGCTACAGGACTGACAATTAGGAATTTATGTTTTTACTTCTAAGTGGACTCATGTGATTGGAAGTTACTAAAGGACAAAAATTCGGTGCTCAAGATGCCTTTTAAAATGAAATCAAATTTCAAGAAGAGCTCTGCATTTGAAATGCAACATTTATATCTACCTTTCAAGGCAGTGCTAGAAGAAGATCCCTCGATATCTTCCTCAATAGCTTTTACATTAGCACATCATCATATACTCAAGTGCAAAATTACCATGATAACAAAAGAGAAGGGGTTCTTTTAATTTGCTTTGCTGTTTTGAACATCCAGTGACCTGCAAAATCTGGATAAAAGCCATTGGTTTATTCACTCATTAGAAAGCTTTAGAAATATCTCTTTGCTTTTATAGCAGTGATGACTGCCCAGAGTTGTGAAATTTGGTGATTACTACACAATGTTAAGAATAAACATTGGCTCCACTGATGTGCCTTGTATATGCTAACAATAGGTAAAAAACTTACTGGATTGCATAATATTCACTTCTAACCTGGAGCAGACTTAGAGTCTTATTCCATGGAAATAAGAGAATGAATGGAAAGCAGTTAACAAGATTAAACCCACTGTGAAGCATAAAGCCATAGTTAATGACTCGCGATCTCACTGCCCCTGTCCCCATTGATGCAGTGTCTTTGGTCCGTGTAATTCACATATATTCTTCTCATCTAGCAGTTCATGACCTTGTTTACGTATTTAGTCTTTTCCTTCAAAACTCAGATTATGGTAACACTGTTTTTTTAAACAGCAATGAAACATATTATACATGTGTGAATCTAAAGAAATATATTAATGCTGAAATGGTACCTCTGTTTATTAAAAATGTTCATGTAAATACAGTTTAATTTTCACATCTTTGTTTCAAGCACCCCAAAAGAAGACTTATGCTGAAACCAGGGTACTATTTTTGCATGCTTACTCCTTCATCTGATAGTCTCTGATCTCTAACATCTGTATTGTGGTCCAACATCACAAAGCAAAATGTGTACTGTTCTTTCCTCAGCTGATCCCCTTGCAGGATGTTTCAGGGTGTCTAATAGATGGAGACATTACTTCATTACACAAATATGAATCTCTGGGACCTAATTCCTATTTCAAGTGACAATAGAAACTGTTTAAATGTTTCTCATACTTAAAAATATCTCAGATTCAATATTTCTATTATGACAAGATCATACCAAACTCTTTCTGAATAAATAACATATGCATTGTTATTGAATAAAAAGAGTTGCATATCTAAATAGTAGAAACTGAAGTATTGTTTTAAAGACAATTGAGTTTTGAGTATTGTTTTAAAGACAGTACCACTTTATTAAATCATATTGTAGCTTATGCAAAATATTGCAATATAGTAAAAACCCTAAGATTATAATTAGCTCTCTTTTAGCTGATGAAACTCCACAAAATACACTGGTGTTTATATTAAGCTATTTTTTTCTGTCTTCTGGATCCTGAGATTTATATAATAACCTGTAACTGGGGGAAAGCAAAACACAGAATCCACTTCAACCTGTGCAGATCAAAAACAGTGGCTGAAGTCTGCATGGGTAGTTCGGACAGCTGTGTGGAGTTAGTACAGTAACAGTGTGCTTAATTTTGCCACTCTTCTTCTAACTGGGACAAATGTTCAGACTATTCAAATTGCTATCACCCTCTTGGCACTGGTGCAATAAAATTCTGATTTTAAACCCATGAGAATTTGCTCCAGTTGTATTGTTGTGTATGAAATGTCACATTGTTTTTGTCAGTATCTTCTGAGCATAATATTACTTGGTGTTAGGAGTGATCACAATGTAACTGTTAGGAATTGCATCATGGCTGGCCTTGGTGGTATCTTTAAAAAGCACAGTTTTTTTCTGGCAATTCTCATGTTTTCTTTGCTGTTGTCAAAAAGATTCAAACCGAGCCAGCAGTGTGTCCCTGTGTCCTGGGGTGCATTAGGAAAAGCATTGCCAGGAGGTTGAGGGAGCTGATCCTGCCCCTCTACTCAGCCCTGGTGAGGCCTCACCTGGAGTGCTGTGAGGTTCTGGGCTCCTCTGTGCAATGTGCTCTACCACAGCCCTGCCTGAGCAGGGAGGTTGGATCAGATGACCCACCGTGGTGCCTTCCAACCTTACCCATTCTGTGCTTCTGTGCAATTCTTTCCTTCCCAAACCTCTGTATTTGGTTAAATCAAAGGTTAAATCACCTTTGCTGGAAAGGAAGATGGCAGTACAGTATCCTAACCCTTTTGTGATAGAAGCTGAGATCTGCACTTCAGGAAACTTTCAACCCTACAGGAATGGAGGTCTATGGCAAGAGTTGACATACAGTGCCAGTTGTTCACTCATACCCCACTCCTTGTCTGGAGGCAAATTCAGAAGGAAACGTGTTGAATTTGCCTCTACATTTGAGAACAGCCAGAGAAGAAGAAGCGATGAGCAAGGGCACACTCTGCCCAGATACATGGTTGTCAAGTCTACTCATGGACCTGTCAAATGCAACTGTGCAAAGTCTTCTAAAAGCAGGAAGCGGATTTGATACCAAAGGCTACATACAGGCAGCAGCTCTTAACTCAGAGCTTATGTAAGTGCATATATATATGACAGAAGCCTCTACTTAAACCAGCCTGGCAACAACTCTCCTTCTGAACTGTGGTATGTCTCTAGAGATCCTTATTCAATTATTAATGCATCTGCTGCTAATTTCATCATGCAGAGTGTGAATTTGTCTTTCCACATCGAGCTCTAAGGGAAGTTTGTAAGAAATATAGAACTTGTCAGCACATGAGAGTCAACACATTACTGCTGTGCTGCAGCCATTTATAATGAAACTAAAATGAGCACTCACTTGTTTGGCATTAATTTAATGCCCCACTTAGCTCCTATCAGACGTAAATAGCTGCTTCATCCATTTAAGCATTTCTGTTTGTGCACATAATGAAGTACTCTGTACCTGTCAAGTAAGCAGAATTCATAACTGAAATAAGAAATGGATGAGGAAATTCAATGTTCTTAATATTAACCCTCTACAGGGGTAGCATAAGACTTTTTTTCTGGCCTCTGTAAGATTCACCTTTTATCCCCCTCTTCAGAGACCATATAAAGACATGACATGTACACACGTTAGTACGCCAAAAATGTTTCTAAAAGGAATATCTGTTCAACTGATGGCACAATTAACAAAAGCTGCAGTTGTTGAACACATGCTATTAAAAAATAAATTAGCTAGCCAACCTCTTGGTATTTAAATGCTTTTTATGTTCTCTATTTTAGAAAAACAGCTTATTTTAAACAGCATTCTAGTTGTGATCATCCTCTCTTGAGGAAATTTTTATGAGAATGAATGGAGGTAATGACTACTATTAGTCACTGTCATTAGCATAAAACATTAGAAATGACAATATTTATAACAGGCTATGACATGACAATTAAAATATGACTTTCTATCACTTGTGTAGGCTTTGGCTACAGCTGGTTGCTATTTTCTAAAGTTAAACTGATAGAAGTCTGGTAATGGTATATTTAATAGCATGTTCATCATCAGATCTAATTGTTTTCCACCACAGGGTATGAAGCTTTATGTCCTCTATCAACTCAAAACAAACAGCCATACTGCTTAATGGCTCTTCAATTAATGTTTATGATGCTACTTTTATAATCTAAGTTACATGAAAAAAAAAAAAGCAAACCCTCCAAGAAGCAATTTATGAACTTCAGAAGCTTAATGGGACTTCAACCAATACCAAAAACTACTAACGTATGTAGGGTCCCACACTTGAGGATGTGAAATAGAAGACACTAAAAAGATGTTAAAAAGACATTAGAAAATAGAAATAGAAGACATTAGAAAATTCTTTCAGCACAATTGTATAACTGCCAGGGGAAGAGAGAACAGACCTTCATATAGAGAAAGGCGGTTGAGGGACTTCAGGTTGGCTGCCTTGCAATTGCTGTTCCTGCTGGGTTAAAACAGAGAAGACCTGTTCATCAAGGTCAGACTCTGTTGTTCAAATTGCAAAGTTACTCCCCTGAGAGTGATTTGCCCTCAGTAACCTAGATGCTTTCCACCTACTCATAATTCCTTCCCCTATTTAGCAGAGCTCATGCTGATTTAAACGAAAGAACAATACAAAAGCAGGGTTCTCTGTAACTGCCTTGGTGCATATTAATTTTTGTCTCTCCCTTTTGTAAGAAACTTCTAGAAAACAATGTAAAACTACTGTAAATATGTTTTCACTGGAGAGTTGTCATTGTTCTGAATTATGAAAATAAATGATTTCTGGCTTGGGCTGTTAATTGTACGTAGCAGTAATATACTCATTTAAAGCTTCCCATCATAATTCAGACACTCTGATTTCTGGCTTTTAGTGATGCATTACAAGCCTTTACTTCTCTGACACTCAGGCAATTAATGATTGACACTCCTCAGTCCCCCAAAGTAGCTGGACAGAATTAGACAAGAAAGAAACAGACCTGAGGGGTGGTGAAAATTTCTTTTCTGGAAATGCACGTTCTTTCATACTGTAAAGTCTGACTGACATTCATTGCAGCAAATATATTTTAATAGAACTGCTGTTACCCTGCCTCTCCTCCCGGTCTCCCAGGAGTTTTTGTAGATCAACATGACGTTCAGAAACAGGCAAAAAAATGCTCTGCAAAGTTTAAAGGCTGTCAAGCCTTCCTGGCAAATTCCCTCCAAGAGCACAGCTGAGAAATGACAAACTTATCACCTGACTGGCTGGTCTTTAAAGCTGACTGCTTTTGATTAGGAAGCAATGAACTTTCCCTTCTGCAGTTTATTCTCTGTTTCATAAGCACCTCTTCACTGAAAATTATGCAGTTGAACTGATTTGAATTTGATTAGTGTAACCTATGGTTTTATTATTTATTATTTGTTTCACTGCAGATTTAGGAGAATGTCAGGATAGTTAAGGACTTACTTTTATTTCACATGTATTATTGCTTGAGATTTAAAACAAATCCAATAATAATATATGCCTGTACTGCAGTTACTCACTTGTTGTACTCCATGTGTACTCACACTCTACTTCCCCTCTGCTCCAGTGAGAAGAATAGGATGAAAGCAATCCTGCTTACTCAAGGACTGTGTCCTCAGCAGGTGAGCTGAGCTACAGGTTACTGTGAACTGCAACAGCTAACATCTTTAATGGAAAACTCCTGTATTAAATCCTATGCTACAGACTGTGATATTTCAACAGTCAGTGCTGAGGAGGAGCGCTGCCACCAGAGGTGCATGCATTAAACACTGAATTGCTTTTTCAGTGTCATCAGGCTTTATGAGTTGCAAATGCGAATGCTCTGGGAAGCTTAGTACACTTTTATCTTCTGACAACCTTTCAATTATATGTCCTTTCACATTATTACATAACTTCCAATGATCTGCACTGTGGACCTCAGTAATATAAATCCATTTCATGTCTGAAGAACACAACTACTTTGGTCAGTCAGTTTAGACATAGAGAGGAGAAGCGCATTTGACCAAAAACAAATGCTGAGTGGAGTCAGCTGGTCAGGTCAATAAAAGCTAAAAATACTTGACTTTGAGAGAAAAGAGAGTTCAGGACACAGCCTAAAGGCTAGATTCAGCCCTAACTAAACTGCAGCAGTGTTATAAGGAGAGATTATTTACCCAAACTTACATGTGGCAGAGGGGTTACATTTGTACCTACAGAACTTGCCAGTATGGTCTGGGAATAACTGGCACCCTAACGCCTTTATTACTAGTATGGTCTACAGCGTCTTATGTATGCTCAGCTTCAGGCTGAGTATTCTCCTACATTTAATTTTATTTATCTTGAGAAGAATGCATATACTTACATAATTTGTCTCCTCATTTACTTACCTGATTTTGGAGATCCTCACTACAGTGTGAGAGTACAGCAACATATTCCAGTCATTGGGTATGCTTTTAGAAAAATAAAGGAGGCTCACTTCAGCTGCAATTCCAGCTATTAGTAAAACATTAGTGTAAAATATGCATCTTCAGTAGTTCTCTGGCTTTCATTAATACCAGCTAGCTGTCTCAAAATCTGTAATATATTAATTTCCACAGTATCTGTATAAAGATGCAAGACAAGAAGTACAAAAAAGATGTTTTGGGTCAGGACATGCATGCCAGTGATGACTCCTGATTTTTGCGAACCTGAAGTTAAGGCTAGTGAAACCTGCAGGCTGCCAGTGCTTCTGAAAACAAAAGTATGTCTTCAGTGCTCAAATACAGATGGAAGTGTCTGATCTATCTTTTGAAAATGTTGAAGGTTATCAACAGAAGTGCCTTCTCCTAAACAAATCCCACATTTTACTAAACAAACAATTCAACAACAAAGCCAGTGGAGGAAAGAATTAGCAAAGGTTACAGAAGTACAGAAAACCCACTTCCAGGAAACTCCATAAGACAGTTTCCATGAGGTGAATGCTGCACACGGGGAGCTCAGAGTGAAGCCTTGAATGGACTGTGCAAAGCTCTTGTGCATTGGGCTGTGCTTCTCTATGCCCACTTTTGAACCTCTTGCTCCACAACAGAGCACTGGGCACAACACAGGTTTATCTCAAACTCCAAAGACTAGCATATGTATCAAGCCTTGTGTTCTTTCAGCTTTAACACAATTTAATTAATTATATGATATGACATGATACACACAATCTGTAGCTTTTAATGAAAGTAACTCCCCGAACTGAAAATTAAAACTTTTGTCCCTTAGAAGTTTAATTATTAAGCTTTCGATGAACTTCACCCCATCTCAGTTACCTAAAAGACAACTATATAGAGTACACTAGGTATTTAGTCATATTTTCTAAACAGTGGAGAGAGTTTCGTTCCATTTGGTTTTTTTGACATATACCTGGAAAGAGGCTAAATTGTCCTTAGGAGCAGAATTGAGTATAAATACATATATATACATATACAGCTGAAAAACAAGAAAATCAGGAAATGCAAGGAAGTAATGGAAACAGATGAACCTTGGTATTTTGCTATGAAGTCCTGGCTTGCTCAGGATGGGGAAAAATCAAGACTTCCCTTTCTTCCTCTGTAGATTTTTGTTAAACTTCTAGAAATCTAAGCAGCATCTTCCAACTTCCTGGAACACTTTACCACTTATTAAAACCTGTAGCTGCCAACTCTCAAGTTTCCAAGAATACTAAGTTATTTTCTTTAGGCAAAGAGTGAAAATCATCACCTATTTCCAAGTCTTAACTGGAAGCCATCTTAGGAAACTTAGTCCAATTGTTAGGAATTTGGGCTCTAAGTAAAGGTATTTTAGTTCTGATGAATAGCATTCTGTGTGATACAGGGCAAACAGCTTCCTCCTTCTTGTTCCATTTGCCATGCGCAAAACACAAGTAACAATAAATAAAAACATTTCTAAGAGCCCTAGATTACTATTTACAAAGTGTTAACAGACTTAACTGTAATCTAAGTAAACCTTTAAGAAAACTGCACATTCTCACCTGTTTCTTATCTCACTCACAGCCTACTTAAAACTGGAGTGTGAATACTGTCACCTAGGGTTTATTTCCAGCTCTAGCTAGGAGAAGGAATCCTGAAAACTACACTGACTTTTTTTTTTTTCTCAAGTCTAGAATCATGTTAGGCTTGAATAGCTTTTGGCTGTATTCTTTTAGCTCTTTCTCTGCAGACAAAAACCTACATCTAAAGCAGGGCACAGTTTAAAATATCACCATTTGCAAGAGCAAATCCAAAAATAGCGCGGGCAAAAAAAGTGCCACCACTTTCAGAACACATGATGACAGGGAATGGGGTTCCATGTGAGGACTTCACGCTGCTCTGCAGTGCAGATTAAGCTCCAGGTCTGTTTTCTGGTGTGCAGTCAGGAGGAGCAAGGGAAGGACTGTGGAAGCGCCTGAGGTATGGGAAGTGAAGGTGTGTACAGCTGCAGTGTGACTCCACATTAGGTATTGATATTTCTTTTGTTAGTCAGCTGAAAACTTCTAGATGTCACTATCTCCCATCAACAAAGGCTGACAACGGTCTTTTGTTTCACAAGCTGTTTGCTGAAGAAACAAGCTCATTTCTAATAACTAAATGCAATAATTGTATTTTTCTATGACGCTATGTCTCTATATAGATTCAGGAAATGTCAGATTTATAAATTCCAATATAATTAGATGATTTTCTTTAGTATATACAGGAGGATATAGCCTTTAATTGCAAGATGCCTTACTACCCTTCTCTCCACAAGGCCTAACTCATTCTGGATACAAGACTGAATTAAATATTTTTATCTGTCTTACACTCTAGTGGTCTGACTGGTTTTTGTTTACTCTTTTTCATCCAAATGGTTTCTGGTGTAGATTTATTTACTTTCTTACAGATTTTCATTGCCTACAGTTTGTTGCAACAGTAAATGAAGCCTATAAACATTAATAAATGTATGTTCACAGCAGTGCAGTGAATATATCAATATTTTCAGAGATGAACAAGACCAAAAAAACCCAGAATATGCAAAATCTGTTTTTTTAGAGACCCTAAAAACATGACCTTCTCAACGAGCTAACTCATAAAAAAGGGAGATGAATTCTTCAAATATTTGGCTTTTAAAAAAACCTATTTGTATGTTCAACATACTGCACAAATATAGTTAACTTATTATTATGTTACTTCTGTGAGAAAGATGATTAAATATTATATTTCTTTATGACAGAAAAAAAGTGTAAGAACTTAGATACATTATCCTGTCTCAAAGTAACATGTACCACAGGTATCTCTGTATGGCAAACGTAGGGAGAACTAGCTTAAAATAATCCTATTTTTTGCAGACTGAGGTGATCTAATTACATCACATTTGACATAAACTAAAAACAAATAGAAAAATACCACAGCTCACCTGATAGACTGGAAGATCACTGTAAGTCTAAGTGCTGGCATATCCTAGAGAGGCTTGTAATGGTAGCCTGAGGTCCAGAACTCAGGGCTGTGGAGAGTCCCAACCTGAGGCTCAGTCCTTCAGAACCCAGAGATTTATTGCAAATGATGTTGAGCACTCTCAGTTCTCTGAACACCATTCAAAAGGTACAGTACTTCCCTAAGGCTCCAAAAATCTGAAAATCAAGATAAAGTTGGGCAGACATATCCAATGAAAAACATAAAATTAGTTGTCACATTAATATTTTAGCTTAAATGACTTATGTAGCTTCACACAGCATCTCTGTGATACAAGGATAGTTTGGATGACAGAAAACTCTTGGAAGACATTACCTTCCAAATTCTGCACGCTATGAGATAAAGCAGTTACAAAAGATAACAACGGAATTTGCTGCACAGTTCTAACACATTCATGTGCCCTGCAAGTAGAACGGGAGAGCATGTAATCTCCTCCTTAGGGTCTCTAAAATGATAAGCGTGCACAGCAGAGTAAAAAAGAGGGAAAAGAGCAAACTACACTAAACTCTGTATTTCTACTTTTGTTTTAACTTTTTGAACCTTTTTGTAAGGTTACTGTATGAAACTTTAGCAAAAACTTTAGCCTAGCTTTCTCATTTAAATTCTTCATTTTCATACTGCTACAAATTCATCGAGTGCTGCCTCAATACCTTTCCTGCACCTGCAATCTACTTGAGATGAAGGCCTGTGGTCCATGCACAGCAGTATGAGTATGCTTTGAGAAGTGTAATAAAAAAGGAGGTTTGTGGTGGGGAATTGTGTGAATACCGACACTCTTTATGCAGATAATACAGCAGAATAATTATATTCATCCTGATTAAATTAAGTCTGAGTGCTGGTATGGATGAGAATGGGAACTTGTGAGGACAAGTTGGGTTGGAGTTGTGTTTCATTTCTTGATAATACTAACAGAATCAGGTCTATGAGAGACTAATTAAAATCAATTCTTATTAAAATCAATGAATAAAGAGATAATTTGAAGATTAAGGCTGAGGAACAAGGTATTTTTTAAAACACATTAATTAGTCTCTTCAGCCAGCCAGTGGAGACTTGTCTACTTGTCTACATCCAGGCAGTGTTTTAGATACATGGCTAAGGTACTCTGAATTATTTTCTGTAAGCAAAGATCACTCCACTGCACTGAGTGCATACGTACTTTAAGTACCTACAGTGGCAAAAGCTAGGTATTTGAAGTTAGGTGATGAATGTGCTGAATAGTTCCCCAAGTGTCGCACTAAGGTAACTTCACATAGAAGAAAAAAATCCTCTTCAGTGGGGTGTAGGGGAATATACACATTTTTTTATAGCTTCTAGCAAGTTTACTGAGTTGGTAAACAACAACTTTGTGGATGTCTGATGATATTCTCCAAAACAAACAGATTTTCAAGAAAGAATCAGAAAATAATTTTTTGGACCCTTGGGAGAATTCTTCAAATCCTAAGCAAATTTCTGATACAAGAACTTTCTATTTGCAAATTATGTAAACTTTTCCATAAACTTTTCCTTAATGGAAAACATTAGATAGGTCTAAACATCAGGCTTGCAAAACAAAAGCACACTGAAGTTAGTTAAAAACAGTTACAAGCCAGTGAAACCCTAATTCAAGTCTTTTAATGTATACATTTGATGTAGTCAGTGGTTGAGTTAAATTTTGGGTTTACTTTTTTTGTTGTTTCAACCATTGAGTCTACAATGGTTGAGTTGCATTTTTTTCTACTTAATTTCATGCATAAGAAAGGGCACTGAAAACCAGTTATTCAATATTTCTTTTATCTTCATTTTTCAATGTGTTGTTCCTTTATTAATTGCTTAAATCTATTAAAATCTTTAATTTTTCTTGACAAAATTGTGAATTTTGCAGTTGGCTTTCTGTATCACTTGTGGCCCTAGTATGTGAATACCTCATTAGTGTGACTAATTTTTTATTACATTTCTGAGTTCAAATAAAACATTCACCACTGTTACATACCCTCGGAAACCCAATGCTTACACCTAACCTTAAACAGCACTTTGCGTAGTCAGGCAAAACTCCTGACGATGCCATTTGTAACTGTGATGAAACTCAGATCCCAAGATTTTTTGTAAGGCCTCAAGACAATAAGAAATACAGCATTAGTAGGCTTTTACTTTGAGCAATTTGGCTCACAGAAAATTCTTCTGGTTGAGATGCTGAAGGATAACCTAATCCATTCCTCTGCTTTAGTCAAACACAGCTATTTGGTCATTAAACACCCTGCACTTTTCCTGTAACCCAAATCACTGCAGAGAACCCAGCACCTGGGAATGTCAGCCAGTCTATGGATATGTCATGGGTTTGCAAAAGTCCCCCTCCTTGGGGATTGGAAATAGTTTGTCCGGATGAATTTCCGGACAAAGGCCA
>JAWMRA010000113.1:90296752-90335693 GCA_035584735.1 Pseudotriccus pelzelni | reverse complement strand
ATAAATCCTAATATTATTTTCTCCCCAATCGGATCTCTTTGTCTGCATAAACTTCTCTCACCCTAGAGTAATTTGTGAGGGGTGTGGTAAAAAATTGTCCCCTAGGCAAACCCATGACAGGATAAAAGCCCATTTGGGCACAAAATCTTTATGCTTTACTATCACAGACATCTATTTGTACATTAGAAATGACTGTGGAGTTAAAGACAGGCATCGGGAAAACAAGTCTGAGATAGGACCAGTCTGGCGTTAACTTGCTAATACAGCAGAGCTTCTACTTGTTCTACGTATTTCTCCTGACCCCTCCACCATGCACCCCAAACACACATTTCTGGATCTAATAGAAAAAAGATACTGGTCAGGATACACTCATGGTCTGACAATGCAAGGCAGTTCTTATTCTCTCAGGCATGAAAAACCAGCCCTGGAACATACTGTGACACATATTTTGCAATATGCTTTCACAGACATTTGATAACAAAAAAGGAACATTTATTATTTTGTAAATTTCCCAAATCTTTTATTTTCCTCAACTGTTTAGCATCCAAAATCCTTGAATTGAGCAGATAGTCATAATGGAAAATTTAATTTGAAGTGGACACAGTTGCACTTATAGAATGTGCTGGTTATCTTAATGATAGCTAAAATTACCAGCCCTGACAAGAGTATATTTACAAGATAAATGAGAGAAATGGAGGCATGACAGATTAAAGTTTTACCGCTTGTTTTGGGATTCTGGATTTTAATCTCTGAGAGCTGTGAATGAGAATGAGTCATCCACATAAGTCCAGATGTAGAACCTGGTATAAAATGTTTTCATATTAAAAAAAACTAACACAGTTTTCTAGATCCTTAAATATATTCTCAGGGTTATTTTCGGTTGACTAGGTTTTACAAAGTCAGATGCCTTATTTCCACTAATTTAGCCTAGTAGACTTGAAAGTAGTGAAACCCAAACAACTATGAATCTAAAATTATCCTTAAAATGGTCTAGAATTGAACTTCTGTTACTTCTAGAACTGTCAGTACTAAAAAAATTAAGAATATGTAGGTTTTTAGGGTCTAATCCCAATATGTCCAGTGCTATAGGGAGGACATCAGGTATTACCAGGAGTCTCAAGCCTTTATCAGTGTTTAGAGATGTATTTCTTCTTTATCAAAGACACACCGCATAAGAAACTTACCATGGCAACAACTGATGCAGCTATAGAAAAAGAGAGTTATAATGCAAAGGGATGAAGATAACAATAACAGGCTTCTTGAATGTAAATGTGGCACAAGTATGTATGTTTCCTGCACACACACATTCTGCTGGCTGCTTCCAGTTCCCTGGTAAAGTCCAGCAGGTGCCAAGTGATGATAGTACATCCGCATGATAGACAAGGCAGTTCAAGTCTCACAACAAACCACAGCTCTGAATACATCCTGTGTTTCATTTCCTGATACAGCTTCTTACCCTCACCTGCTGCTTTGCTAATTGCACTTTATTATGTCACTTTGCCCCGCTGAGTGAACTTAGCCAAATCATTCAGCTTCATTATTTTTGTATTTCTCCATTATAAGGCAGAGATTAAAATACCTACTGCCTTCATTAAGCATTTTCAGTTCTATGCAGACATTTTCTTCTAAGCTCTGTAGGTGCTATTTAAGCTTTATAAAAACTATACAGTATTTTTAGGGTTACAATAACTCTTTCGAATGAGCACTAGATTTTCCTAAAGCACGCATTTCACAGGCCTTCGCTGTCTAATGGATGACCCATTTTTGCCTCAGATCTGGCAAACAAGTTCAGTAATACCATCATTAAAGAGTATGCAAAGAAAAGTACTGTGCCTCTTTCAGAAACGTATTTGTTAGTTGTTATGACAATAAAATGGTGACTACCATGAACAGATGAACTTGATTGCCCGGTTGAGATGGGAAAATTAGTTATGATGATATAAAAAGCAGAATTCTAATGTTGGTACTGTAACTGAAGTACTCTTCCTAGATCAAGGTTATTTCACACTGCCAGCTAAGCAGGACATGGGCTAGAACGATGCAATACACTCCTCTATAGGAATGTATTCTGTTTGAATTTAATTAGATTATAAAAATGACTGCAGATCACATTCTGAATTTCATATTCCCTTTTCATTCCTTGATGGTAGCATGGACTTTTAGTAAATGAAACCTGAGTAAAATCTGCAGGATTAAATTCTCCTTCAGAAACCTACTTTGCTTAACTGGAATTCAACATAATGTAACATTCCTGTCAGTTGTTTGCATCTTTACATCATGAATTCTCAAAGAGATATTTAAAAGGTATATAATTCTCAAAATACCATACAGAATAATAAAAAGAACTCTATCAGTTTTAAATACTCAGAGAATACTAAATCGAATTTCTACATTATCAGAGAATAGTAACATTTCATTTGAATGACAGTGTCTGTCCTTGATTATTTTTTCAGCCAAAGTACATATATGAAAAGAAGAGGAAAAATTAAGCGAAAAATTAAAAGAAAAAGAAAGAAGCAGAATATGCAAGACCTTGTGTGTTGGGTTTGTCTTGCCAGGTTTTGGTAGCAGAAGGGATTAACAGGGGTGACTTCTGTGAGAAGCTGCTTGAAGCTTCTCCCTTGTCCTGCAGCGCCAATGCCAGGCGGCTCCAGGACGGACCCACCGCTGGCCAAGGCCAAGGCCATCAGGAATGACAGCAGTGTATTTAAGAAGGGTGAAAAAAAAAAAGTAATTCGGCAGATGAAAACTGCAGCCAGAGAAGAGTGGAGTGAGAACATGTGAATAACAGTGCAAACACCAAGGCCAGTGGAGAAGGAGGGGGAAGAGGTCCTCCAGGCATTGGAGCTGAGGGTGCCCTGCAGCCCATGGAGCAGATCCACATCAGAGCAGGTGGATGCCCAAAGGAGGCTGTGACCCCATGGGAGGCCCACGCTGCAGTAGGGTCCTGGCAGGGGTCTACTGACCCATGGAGAGAGGAACCCATACTGGAGCAGGTTTGCTGGTAGGACTTATAGCCCTGTAAGGGGACCCACTCTGGAACAGTCTGTGCCTGAAGGACTGCACCCTGTGGAGAAGTGACCCACACTGCAGCAGTTTGTGAAGAACTGCTGCCTGTGGGATGGACTCATGCTAGAGAAGATCGCGAAGGACTCTCCTGTGGGAGGGAGCCCATGGTGGAGAGCGGAAAGGAGTCCCCTTCCCAAGCAGCAGAAAGGCAGAAGCAACTTGTGATGAACTGACCATAACCCTCCCTTCTCGTCTCCCTGTGCTGCTGTGGGGGGAGGAGGCAGAACTTGGGAAGGAGAGGCGGTGGGGGGCAGGTGTTTTTAGGATGTATTTTACTTCTCATTTTCCTTCTCTGATTCAGTCAGTAATAAATGTAATTAATATCCTCACTTCTGTTTTGCCTGTGATTGGTGAGGGATCTCTCATGGTCTTTATCTCCGCTCATGAATCCTTCCTTATATTTTCTATACTCTGTTAGGTTGCAGAGGGGAAGAAAGGGGGACTTTGGTGGGTACCTGGCAGCCAGCCAGGGTCAACCCACTACACTGTTTCATTAAATTTTGCCACTGGTTGTACAGGACTGTTCTAAGTTCAAGAAGAAATATAATGAATTATTAGCTGAGCAATGAATATGGAGTTATAAATGAATACAGTAAATCATGATACAAAATATGTGCACATTTTTTTGTTTTCCATGCAGAAGTAAATGAAGAAAACCCACACAGAATGCTAAGTCATACATGAGCAGCTCAGCAGTTTGCACCTCTGACTTGTTGGTGGTAACACAGTGTGAAGGTCCTGTAATGCAAGGGCATGTAACAAAGGTATTCACTGTTTTTCTGTGAGGAAGCCATCCATCATGAGCTAATGCATCCTGCATGTCAAGAACAGTGCCAAACATGATATAAGCAGGTACTCTCACACTATACAATAACACTATATAACAAGAAACTATACCTCCATTAAATCAATAAGGTACAGCAGCAACTGAAATAAACAGGAAATATTGTTTTCATAATTAATTCTTCTCTTATTAGGGCATTGAAGCATTTCTATTATCCTACCTGTACACCCAAATGTTGCTAAAAGATATTAGAAAGTGCTGATTATTTCCATACAGCAACTTGAAAAATATTTTGGGCACATGCAGGATTTACACAATCAACTACGTATCCTTTACTTTCATATTTTTCCTTTTAATATGTGAAGGATGATCGATACCATTACAGCATGGGTATGATCTCTCTCCAATAAACCTTCCTTCTGATTTACAGATTTAACACATGAAAGCCTGTAGTTGTGTTCTCAATAGATTTTGCTATTCTCTGGTAAAGCATCTGAGGTTTCAATTCAATTCAATTATTTTAGGCAAGGAATCATTTATGCCTTTCAATAAGTACCAAACACAACCTTTTAATAGGATTTATATAAGGAAAACAAACTTTTAGAACAGTGACATGTTTTTAGTAGAAGTTTAGAAATCTGCATTTCTTATGCTTGACAGAAATTGCTTCTCTTTGAGAATGAAAACTGTGTTCCAGATATGCATGATGCAGAGATTTATTTCAACATGTTCTGCTGAGTTATAATACAAATTATTTAGTCAACCAGAGCTTGCGAAAGGACAGAAAATCTTTCCCATACTCATACTGGCAGGCACAGCTAGTCTTCAGATTCCATAGTCTCAGATCATAAATATTGTATACAGTATGTCTTCACTAAAAGATATCAGCATATTCATGAGCAAAGCTCATAATTTGTCTAATAAGCATGTAGATCAGTAAATCTCTCAGTGGGAATCATTTTCCTTAATGTCTCCAAATGGATGTCAGCACCTAGCCTACAGGACCAGAAACAAAACCAACTGAAGAAAAAGAAAAGGCTTAATGATTTCAAAGGTTTTTGTCAGGTTTCAATAATAAATAGCAATGACTAGAAAAATGTAATTAGCTAAAAACAGAGTTGAAGATGGTGATCATCTCTGAAGCCATAATTGGTTTGAGAAAGTTACCTATGTGCCTGTTCTGTCTTCACAGATCCGTACAGTAAAACTGATAACACATGATACTTTTTCTGATAACTTTTGAGTTTTAATAACTGATAGAGGTCACAGAGTGCATCTAAGTGTTTTTGGAGGACAAAAAAATCTTCAGAGGACATTAGGATTTTTCTCTGTTTAGCATTCAAGTATTTTTCAGGTTTTTTTCTGTGATTTTACATGTTAATTAGGGTTCTTCTTGTACTTTGATTAATCTGTTGACAACAGAGGATAACTTGAAATAATAACAAATGAGGTCTTTACTTTTTGGGCATTAATTACCGCCAGCCCTTTCAACTATGGCTTTTCTTTTTGTGCAAAAACTTTGCAATCTCTTAGTGAAACGAATTTTTTTTCTAATTCTACGTTAGAAAAAATGCACTACAAATGGACTCTGTCCTGAATCCTAAAAATTCATACATTCTGATATAGGGATAAGTTGGTTCTTTGTCACATAAAATTAATTTATAACCTATGATTCTCACTCTATGAATTTTTTTCCCGAAACTACTTTATCTTCTTGCAATCTTAAACCATTTATTGAAGTTCTACAGCACTGTAAAAGAATTCCGGTAATATTTATGGAAAAAAAAATGACTGTTTTCTTTAACACCTTTGCTAAAACGCTGTAGAAAATAGATTGTGTAAAGAGATTATAACCTTGTTTAGATTTGGTATTTCTTTCATAAAGGAAATTACAGGAAATTACAGGAGAAAAAATTTCTGTCAAAATATGTAGCTGCTTAGGAAATTCAGGTAGGTTTTCTCAGTCATCTTTTCCTTTCACAAAGTATTTTTCCACAGAATACAGCAAGTGTACCAGTAAACTTTACAGAACACGAGGTATTTCTAAGAAGGTTGCATGAAGAACACTGATATCCAGTGCTGTCCCTACTTAACCTTTATACAGTCTTGACTTAACTTATTTCTGCATTTTAATTCCATACAATATGGAAAATGTTCTAGGACTTCTTTTCCTTAATGCATCAGGTTTCAATTAACATTAACAAAGACTTTTTCTTTCCAATATTTAGCTTATTCCATGACTCTCCTTTACCTCCATTTATAATTTTGTAGTTATGATATTTGTTGCAAAACTTTGGACTTAGAAAGACAGTTCACAAAACAACATTCCTACTGTCAAACATGAAGAAAATACATCACTAATGTAGACCAAATTTTATTTTATTTTAACACAATGCACTACTTACTTGTTGATTTTAACCTTAAGATAATAATCCTGGGTGATATTTCATGAGAACTACTATAAATTCATATTATTATGGTAAAATGTTAAGCCTTTCAACTGATGATTTTAATGGGAACTTGGTTGCTTTACCAAATTCCTGATACTCAGCTCAGAAGCTCTCTGGCAATAGGGAGACACAGGCTCTTCCAGCCTGCCATGCTTAGTCACAAGGTCTTCACATCCATTTCTTCAGAGCTACCACACAGTGACCTGTTTCACATGCACTCACTCACTGTCAGTAACATCAGTGTTATGCAGTTTAGAAGTCAGCAGGTTTGAGTAAAATGGAGTAACTATGGCTGGGCTACTGAGTGAACAGGGCATGGAGTAAGTGGACAGAGATCTGGCATTATGGCTGTAGCTCTGTTAGTCTGAATGGAGGTTGAGGACCTCATAGAGTTAGAAAAGCACTGTCAGCATCCTTTGTGGTGAGGTCAGGTATACTGTATTTCTTAAGGTTTTCATTTATTCATATGAAGATTTAAGCCCTTTTTGTTAAAACAGAGCAAGATAAGCTGAATAGGAAAGAAATAATTACATGGTGCTACTTCATTTTCTAATAAAGGTTGCTTCTCTAGGAATATCTAATTTTTTCAGTTAAAATGGCTCTTGAATACATGTAAAACATCTGCTAGACAAAAATATAATTTGTTGATTTAAGTACTAGAGGCTCCATTGCACTATTTTCTTTTAAAGATCAAACTGTTCTATAGATGAGGTCAACCTGGACAAACACAAAAACAAATCTTAGAAACATTTTAGCAAGATTTTGCTTTTTCAACCTTTTTTTCCCAGTGTTTTTAATTCACTGTTTTGATATTTTATACTGTTTTTAGTTCCTATTACAAACAAAACTAATTGATATGTGAATTCAGCCAAAGAAAATGTTTAATTGGTGATCAGTGTCTTGGAATGATCTGCAGCATAAGCGAAGTTATGTGTTTTCTGATGATGCACATAAATTTTCAGGACCTCAAAATTATGGTTGACCTGACTGGTGGGTGTGCGAAATATGTCACAACTTTCCATGGAAGACCTGAAGATAGCTGTTAATTAGAATAAGCAGACTCTCTTGCTACTCTTTCAAAAATTAAGAAGGTAGATTTTTGTTTTCCCAAGACATAGCTGATTAACTGCAAGACTTCAGAAACAGTTGTGAACTACACTTTATAGCTGGCACAGAACAACACATGCAGTCATTGGTAATTTTGTATACTCTTTTCCTGAAAATCAATAGAAAAACTGTTTGCAAAAACAGTTGCTTACATTGAATTATTAACTTACTTTTTCTAAATAATTCTTATATAAGAATATTTCACAATGCATAAATTTACTGATATATTCTGCCATTTTTTTAACTCTACGCAAAGAATGGCTTTAAAGTGGACTTGGAGATAGGAATATTAAAGGACACTGTTCTGCTAAAAAGCTATATTTACTGGAGTCTATCCTCAAGGAGTTCATAGTAGTTACCCTCACATAAAAATCTGATACACAGCTGAGAAATTAGTTTTATGTACTTTGCCCTGGATCACACATCAGGTATGACCTAGTCACAGCTTTGTGTAATTTATCATTTCAGTAAGGCACGTGAGCATTTCCCGGAATACTTCTATAGTAAAATCTATAATGTATAGTAATCTGTAATCACAGTTATGCCAGTATGATGAAAATGTATTTATAGGAGTGGAAAGTATTTTTCTTGTTTGTACAGATATATCCTGATTGAAGCAAATTTGCATAACTACATGCTGGGTGGGTACAGGGAAGCTTTTTCCTACAGTGGTACACTCACACTGATGTGCCTGCAATATGCAGACAAACCTTAATTCCATGTTATATCACTTTGGCCTGTAAAGTGGTTGCAGCCCATAAATAAAACTAATTTATAAAGCTCTTGAGGCAACCCGTTGAAGAGGAAAATTAAACCCTTTATATCTTGCTATACAACACAACTTGTGGTTTGTAAGTAACTGGGGAATACCACAATAGCTGGAGAATGTTAAATCAGCCAGACCACAGTCATGGGGAAAGATGCCAGAGTAATATATGTGTCTAAGATTGTGTATTTGGTGAAAACATAATCAGTTTTGTTTATTAACTCTTCTCTAGTTTAACAATCATGAAAGAGGATGAGAGTTTGTAGTTTTTGTATTGTGATTAGGTTTACACTTCTGAGTCTGTGGACAAAGTTGTAACTGAGCTGAATTTTTTTGTTTCCAGCAATAACATTGGTCTTCAGCCAAAATCTCATATATAATCTGAAGTCTATTTAAAAAAGTCATCCAAGATAAATCTTTATGTTTAAATGTATTTAAACAGAGAAATACAGAGAGTGATCCATGCCATTGCATAGTAATACTATTAATGTCCTTGCCATTCTAAAGCATAAAAAAAGAGAAACATACCAAGCATAAGAATAAATAACAAACTTCCTGTCTCTATAACACATTTGTCATAGGAAGAAATGATAAATATTTTCAGAAGCAAAGATAAGCTAGTATTGTAGTTTCCTATGTTATGTGACTAGATTGTTTTCAAAATGTAGGCATGCTTTTAATAAACAGCAGCTCATGTTTTTAGCAGGAGCAGTTATAAAAATATACCATCTTAATATTTACCATTAAAAGACTAGATGACAACACTTCTTTTATTTAAGTCAGGGGTATCATAACATATAAAAGTAAATGTTTGATTGCCATTACACCGTAATCTTTATTCTGCTGTGCAGAGAAACATTGCTGGAAAGAAATATTTATTTAAAAAATGTTGGTGAATACGTTGTTAGCAAAAACAAATGCACAGATCAAACAGGAAATAAGAAAACCCCCTGAGATGTGGCAGAGCTTACCTGACCACTTCTCAGCAGATCTGCTGCTTAGCTGTCCAGTGCCTGTGAGTCCCTGAAACAGTGAGACAGAATAAACTCAGTGTAACCATCACGTAGCCTACTAAATTCACTGTAGCACTTCAAACGACAAAACATACTCATCATAAGCTATTCAAAAAGAGCTAGCATGCAACTCCAGCTGCAAGAGATTTCGTTCACAAACTGAACAGCAATCGGCCTGTACTTTAGTCTCATCAAAAAAGTAAACCAATCACATTGACAAAAAGCCACTGTAAACAAAAAGACTGTATTTAAAAGATTAACAGTTTTGGCATCCCTACCATCAAGTCTTCTGTTCTTTTTTTCTTCTTCATCAAAATTTAGGTTATATATTTGTTGTTAGCAAGAGTTGCATTACTATTATTGTTAATTTTAGTTCTGTTTATTACGTTGAGGGTTATATATTGTAGAATAATTTTGTTGTCACTAGTTAATGTTAATTAGTTGTTTTAATAGCCTATAAACCTATTTGTTATCTTTTGGTAGGTTTACTTTTTTAACTATCAGTAACTTAATAACTGAGAATATTTTACATTACTGTTGCATACTCAAAATTACAGAGTTACTATTAGTGTTACCTGTTTAACGTTTAGTCATCCTTTGAGTCCTGCGACATATTTCCTTAATAATCATCAGCCATCAAGTCTGATAGTCTCAAAAGAATATCAGCCCTCTAAACTGCCTTCAAGGGCGGTGATATTTAGCACTGAAAATTACAAATAAAGTTTTTGAAGTTGAGTACCAACAACTGGGCAGTGACACTGATGATTTGTTTATCAAGACAAATTGTTATATACTACGAAAAATGCAGTCAACGCACTCTTCTGAGTGAAAACAAATAGGTGAATCTATGCAATGCTTACATGTTGAATGGCATATTTAATGTGCGGGGAAACTCAAAGGTTGAAGAACTAGCATTTAGACAGTCTAACAGTGGTAAGTGGTAATCTTACCTCTTTAAACTCCATTACATTCTCACGAGAGACATGCTAATACAAACAAGTCAATCAGAGTTTGTGTTTAGCAAGATCAAGCTTAAAGGATAGTTTAAAATCCATTTATTGTACTAAAGCATTTTTTTCCATTAACATGTTATACATTAGTGGATACTAACCATGATTCATGTAACAGTTTAGTTTGTTAACTTTTAAATTATTTAACAACCAGAAGTTATTAATACAACTTTTAAAGTCTTACACAAAAAATCTTAAAACAGGCTTGGGTTCATTTTTGTAATTTTTATGTAAAAAACATTTTAGGCATCTCTTGAAAAAGAAATAAAGCAGGCATTTAAAGCTAGAAAACAAGTAATTCCAAATTTAGTTTGTTACAAAAGGTTTCAGCTTTATTGACAAATTATGGCAAACATATTTGACAAAATTATGGTTTCCTATTTAGAGAAGCTTACACATGGAACTTTAAGTGATTTTTTTAACAAATACAGGTTAAAACACTGAACAACTTCAGTTAGCTACATACATACAGTAGCTGCTTGTTTTCAACCCCATTAAAACAGCATTTAAAATTAAATTTACAAACTTAATATCAAACATCTTAATCTAAACTAACATATATTAAAAAAGACAGGTTAAACATCTCATCTACAGCTTGATTATTGTCTGGTTCAAAAAAAAAAAAGAAGAAAAGGAGAAAAAGAATAATATTACAGTCTTTTAGCAACCCTAAACAGAAACTCAGTCTTAGCTAGTATGTAGAGAGACTCGAGATCTGTAACAGTGTCATGCTTTTAAAGTTACACACAGCAATGAATACAACCAATAGAACATCATCTTTGAATAGTCTATAGACAATGTTTGCCAAAGGTTTTTTGTCTCTGTTTTTTAGAGTCCGTGTTATAAAATAATACTAATGCCAATGTCACGCCAATGTTATAGGAAATACAAGTCGTACATAGGATAATAATGAGCAGTAATCCCTAGGATAGAAAAGAAATGGACTATTACTTGTCTTGTTGCTGTTTATGTGGAGACCACAGGCTATTAATTGTCTTTGAGATGAGGTCACAGATGAGGAGGACCTTCAATATCTACCATAGGGGTGTTCCCTGTAACCCCCTCTGGCTGACCTTGGAGGTGGTGCCTTTAGGCTGGAACGGGTTGTGGCCCATTCTTCTTGTGCTAAAAACAGAAGAGAAAAACAAATTTTGTAAATATCTAAAACTGAAAGAGTAAAGGGATGCCACTGCTAATGGCTATCAAAATTCTTGAGGGTTTTGGCTGAAACCTTTAGAAAAATAAAATGAGGATGGTGTTATCACCCATTTCTTTACCCTCTCACAAAAAACTCACAGAAAACTAACCCACTTCTCTACACAGGCAATCTGTCTATCTCAGGAAGAAAAGAAAGCCTTATACCTTCACTTTCAGCAGAAAATGAGTAACTACTGTGGTGATGGTACAGTCAGCTCTGGAAAAATTACTGCGTTAGTCTGCCAGTTCAGAATTTATTTGATGTTTTGCATTTCTAGCATTTAAGTTAAAGCACAAATTTGAATAGCATTTAATGTAGTTGGTATGGTAACAAGATGAGAAGTTGAATCATGAAAGGATAAGAGAGGTATGTTTGACTTTTTGCTTCCATTTGAGATGAAAAGAAAGAAAATAACGGAAGAAAAACAATGTGTAGAAGTGAACCTACTACATTACGCAAAAAGAGATTTTACTATGCAATATCTTTAGAATACTTTTTCAAATTCTGTGAATGAAATACACTCAGAAAGATCAAGATAAAAACTGTAAGTCTAGTTCAGTTTTTACAAAGCTTATACAAGCCTTCTCCCCCTCCGTGACAAGGTATTTTGGAAGTTAACCCTGAGCAATCAGGAAATTACCTACAGTTGTGGTCTAGCAGTTGAACCCAAAACTTGAATTCTCTCCTAAATCAGATACTGGACCGTGAAATGATTTCTGGTTTTGTTTTCCACTGACTTCAACTGATCATTCAGGGTGATTAAAATGGAAATGCAGAAACCATAATGTGTCGTCTATCTTATATCACATCATAGTGCAACATTCCTGGTATCTCGCTTTTGCTAATGACTGCTGATTTATGTGGCCACTAAGAAAATAGTTAGCTGACACTAGGCAAAAAACCTAAATTGTTAAAACAGGTATCAAAGATTTCTTTTGTAAAATGATAATGCTGTGTGAAAACAGAAAAATGAAAATATAAAACATAAAAAGCCTGTTAAAATTCTGAAAGCTATTTCTTCTCTGCAAGATGTCTTCTTTGCAACTACATTCATTATCTTGTTGCCTTGGGGTATGAAGGGAATAGCATCTATACAGCTTAAAGTGAGGCTCAGGCTAGCATGTATCAGACATGTGTGGACATCTCTGGAGAAGATTTGGTAGCAGCTGATCTTGCTATGGAACAAGAAACATTCCTGTTGTGATTTTTTGGTGCACTCCATTTATTTTCTTTTTCTTTGAGCTCTTCAGGATGTTCTCTTGTTGAATATCAGGGGTTTTACGGTCACACGAAACCAAAGTTTACTGTGGAAAGCTATTGCCTATAGGGTTGAAGAAGTAGCAGCCAATATGATATAGTTCTAAATCCTCAGGTCTCTCATTCCTAGAGGGAATCAGTTTCCATATAGTGAATTTAAAAATCCTCCCTCTGCAGTATGTTTCATTACACCCTTTAAAAATGGCATTTTGCTGTAAATTTGCTGCAGCTTCAATTACCCTTTGCTGAAGTGTCACTGCACTTGCAGAGCGGCCTCGGGGAGAAGTGAGATTTATATGGAAAAGGAGAAGCTTTATTTATATAAATGAAAATGACTGAAGTAGTAAAAATACTCACTAAAAGTACAACACAAAGACAAACCAATTTCTTGCTCGCTTTCAGTCCCCTCACTGTCATCTAGACTGAAACACCTTCGGACAAAGGTGAAATGTACAGTATTTTTGGTAGTAGTCATGCACTGAAAAATGACTTTATATTACCAACTGGAGGAAGCTGTTTTTCCTTGACTGTTCTTCAAGCAAATTGCTGCTCTTGATACAGCACAAAACCAGAATTGTAATTTGTGGTACAAGTCTATTTCTCCATAACATGGTGAACCTATTTGCTTGTTTTCAAATTTTAACACCATCGTTGACAGCTAACAGCTCCTGTTGATACTGCACGATAGACCCTAGTGTATTAACAGGGGAATCCATAGCCAAAACATAGATGGAACTTTTGGGATTACGGCCTTCAAGTGGGAAAACACCGGCATCTACCACTCATACAGAGTAAGGGATTATATATTTAATGTGGAGAAAGCAACATGATAGGGTGCAGCATTATCAAGAGTCTGTGAACCACACTATGCCAATAAATTACAAGATGCAGCCAAAAAAGACGTCAGACTACTAATGTTGTTTTTTTTTTTCCTGTGGTAATTTTTAATGAACAATAATATATCTGCATGCTAGTAATTAAAGGTTCCTTGATGTGCAAAGCTGGTATTTCACGTCTCCATTTCAAAAGTCCAACGTAAGCTTTCTTCTTTCAACACCGAGGGAAGAAAAGGGGCTTCTGAGAATGGGAATCTCCTATCCTTAGGAACAGTCTTAGCAGATTACAGGCATAGACTACCTCAGTAGCTTGTTGGATAGCAGAATGGTTGAAAGACTGATTACCAGGTTCAGTTTCACTCTGTTTGAGAACAGGAGAACAATGGAGCCTGGTCTGTCTCTGAAAGACTGTACCAAAAGGGGAAGGAAAGAGAGCCTGGACATATTTCATCTTAGTAAAGTCACATGTTAATGAAGTGGAAACTGAGAGGGATTTCTGGTGAAGAGCAGGTAATAGGTATAGCTTTGGAGATAGAAAGGTAATTGGGAGAACTGCAAGTGAGAGACTGACCAAGAGCTTAAGAAATCTGCAGGGCAGTCATTGTGTTTTAATGTTGATTCCTTTTCCTTCTTCTGACTCCTGTTAAAAGAAACCCTGTGCTGTCTGACCTTTTTCTTCCCTCTGTGACGTCCAGACCTCCATCCAGTCCTTCTGCCATAGCAGGCTCCACTCTTGCCCTGTCCTTTTCACTTCTGACTGTCCCCAATGCTATCAGATGTCAAAGACTGTGACTGAAAAGAAATCCACACAGGCAGCTTAATAACTGAGGGCAGAGGGTCCAGCTTTTTCAGGAACTTGGTGTTATTGCCAACTTTGCCATTCTAAGTAAGGAGAAATAGTGTATGTTTTGCTTTCAGAAACTAAAAGTATAAGTTATAGCAGCATGATGGAAACATAATAGAGTTATATGTGAGGAATCTGAGTGTGCTTGGGCATAAGGATTCCTGTGGGCGTGGTAACAGTAGTTGTAGCTACTTTGACAGCACATAAAAAGTCATGGGCCTTTTAATCACACTGCATACTTTCAAGTTTGCTGTATGCTCCCTGTCAATTGGTATTTGAAGCTCACCTTTAGGATATAAAATTAATTATCATCACAGTCAATCAGCACTCTTGGTTTACGAGTGATTGAAATGATGTATTTTTGCACTGCTTTTTATAGTTCATACTGACTCTTATTTATTATACTGTGTTCATGGAGTTATATAAATCTTTCAGTATCCATTACAGACTATTGACATATTAGCTGAGGCTATCTTTGAGGTTTATTGTTTGATCATTGCTAGGAGACTCATTAGCTCTAATCTAATGTTTAAATAGAGAACTATAGTTAGATTTTTTTCTCACTGGAGAGTCAGAACGAATAAAGGTCATACCATTTTTAACCTGAGAAATTCCATTAAATATAGGATCTAAATGGTAACATTTGTAGCACAGAGACAGGTACACACGAAGTTGTTTCTGTCTTACTATTTTACCTATGTATTATTGAAAGCACAGAAAAATTCAGTGGCCCATTCATGTGGCTATCATCACATGCTCAGATGTCTTCAAGTACAAGATTCAAGAAAAGCATCAAGAAAAGCACATATTCAGACACTTTTTTTTCACTCTTCAATCTGCATTCTTCAACTATGTCATGGATTTTTCCAGCATTGATTATAACTCTTTCACAAATGCAAAAAGGGAAACATTGCAATTATGAAAAGGTAGATCACATTAATGGATGCTTTAAAATAATAAAAACCCCCCATGTTAACAGCATGTGATTTACATATGAATATGTTATTTCCAAATATGTTTGTATTTATATTCATTGCTTAGTCCCTGTAATAATAAAGACCTCATCACTTTTTCTTCCTAGTAAATTATTTAACATCTGAGTATAGCCCACAATTATTTGGCATAATTTTATTAATCTCTGGTCAATCATTTTGGACAGGTGGCCAGGAAGAGATTAAAAAAAAGCTATTGTGTTCAGATAGTTATGATGTATATAACCACAAGTAGTCTAATGGTTTAATTTCATTTTTCACTTAGCTTTCAGTGTTTTAGAAACATAAGTTGCTTTTAATTCAGAATAAAATATTTTTTCTTTCCTATAAGAAAAAATCTCCACCATTTTTGCAGGGTCATTTATACTGCATGCATGTGGAGAGAGCATGCTGCACTTGGGATAAAGCGCGAGTGGAAATCAGGAACTGTGATTACTAGCTCTACTCCTTGTTTGCTCAGTGACCTTGGATAATTGTTCAATATTTTGTAGTATGGCTTCCTCACTGGTAGAACGAGACAGGAATACCCATCTCCCTGGGGTGTTCTGAGATGTAGTTAATTGTCTGAGCAGTAAGAGAAAAGTGATATAGAAGTGCTAAACAGAAGACCCAATAGAAACCAGACATATTGCTTTAAAATGAGAACACTGAAAATTAGAACTCTTTTCTTTGGACATTTCAATTTGTGCTGCATTTCTAGTAACCCTCCAAACTTCTCCCTCCATGAAAAGATGGATGGAGACAAAGTACTAAGCAATGGATGGAAAATTTGCCCTACACAAGCTAATGACTGAAGGTCAACTAACATTGACAAAGCCAATGTTTCACTCCATAAACACTAAAAAAAAAAAAAGACAGCAGCGGTTTTCTTGTGTCATAATTGGACAAGTACACATTATTTTAGAGGAGAGCATCCACTTAACTTTTTTCACTCTTCTGGTCTATTTTTGCTTGTCTGCAAAGCTTTCAAAACACACAGGATTTTCTGACCTGACATCTATGCATTTTATAATTTCTGAGAAGAACAGCTGAAGTGACTATCTTTCAAATCACAAATGCTACTCTTCTTCTTTGAAATGTGGAATCTTCAGAAGACAAAAAATGTTTTCAAAACGCACACTAAAACCATTATGCTTGCTTACACCATGCTTAAAAACCTATAACCCCCCCTATAAAAACTAAATACAGCTATATAGCTTAAAAACTAGAAATTAATGGAAAACCTTGTGGTTTAATAGTCTAGTTTCTGAACATGGCTGTAGCTGTTAAAATCCCCCGAACTACTGCCCCTATGCTTGATAGTACCTTCTCTTCAGGAGGGCTAACAAATTAAACCGCATGACTACTCCAAATCTACTTTAGTATTGTGAGCTTCCCTGGCTTAAACAGGTAGTGAAGAATCACGGATATCCTCCAGCTGACTTAGCACTGAAGCAGATAAGAGCTTCTGCACGCCCCTCTGCCAGCCCTCCCTGCAGGTTAAGTAACGACAGCAGGCGCTACAGAAAATGATTTCTTGGAAGTCTTAAGCCACTCCTGCCACAGGCAGTAAAGGAGTAGCATCAGAGTACATCAGCAGTTTGGGAAACTGTAATGCAGGGAGGAAACAGACTATTATCAGTGTTGCTGTGAGGCAAGTGCGAATGTGACAGTGTGAGGGAGTTTAGTTTTTCTCTTCAGTAAAAACTAATTTTCTACTACTTTATGGTCATGCAACAGGAAATGTGCAGTGGGATATTGCATCTGGAATTAAATAGATGCTCATCAGTATTACAGGACTTCTGTCTTAGATTCTCCAACTCTACAGTTCCTACGGTGCAAGGCAGGGAAATTACCATTTGAAATATTACATATGAAAGTTTTGCATGATTTATTCTTATTTTGTCATAGAAAATGATTTATAATTCAGGAGTAATAGAGGAAGCACAACAAGTCACTATAAATTAAAACCAATCTCTTTTCTCTTGCTACATGTGGATTTTTTCAGTGTTGTAGCACAATAACTGAAATACTAAAGTTTTAGAATATACAGACAGTTAAAAGAATGTGATGGGTTTAAATAGGGAACTTTCTAAAGAATTATAACCTAATTAAAACAAAACAGCAATAACTCTAGTATCATCCGCATGTTAGTCATCATAGCTGAATTAAAAATGTGCTTCTTTCCCCACAAACTTTCAAAATCATGCTCTTATGAAAATCATAAATCTCTGAGAGAATGAACACTTCTTAGGATACAGCTAAGGTGATTCCTCCAGTAAAAGAATTGATAAAAATTTGCAGAAAATCAAGGAAATGCTTTTGACAGTTCATTCTGTCACACAGTTGGAACAGGATCGCTGCTATCAGTAAGCATAGGAATGACTGAAATAGAAGATTAAAGAAGGACAATTTATTTGGTATATCTTCTGTCCATATGCAGTAGAAATCTTCAATGCCTCCTGTTTCCAGCAGGAAAGAAAAAATAGAGCGCTGTACAGGAAGACTCAGGAGCACTTCTGAGTTCCCAGGGCAAAGAGCACACCTGCCTCGTGCTCAGGAAGAGACCAGATGCCTCTATCACCCCAAAATGAAGGCGGTCATGCAGGAGCACAGCACACTCCACAGAACCACGGCACGTGTGGCAAGGTTGTTAGCCGGGACAGCTTCTATCAGGACACAGGTGCTATATCAAAGTTAGCACACAGTGCTTACAAACAGGAATGATCTGCAGAGTGAAACAGCTGATGCTGAGGACTGATGACGTTCACACCATATGGCTTCTAGAGATTTTTTTCATTTCAGACTGGCCTGAGTTTGAGCCTCTAGAAGTGCATTCTCACAAACAGCTGACATTGCAACTTTTGCTTTAGTTTCAAACTAAAAGTCATGTACTTTGAAATCATTTAATGATGCAGAAAGAAGAAATTTGGGAAATCTTTTTCTAAAGAGCACTCCTGCTCCTATGCTAGTTTAGAAGCACCTAGCATGGGGTACACAGGTGTATGCTCTGTCGAGACACTGCAGAAAAACTCCACCACAATGGCACAATCTGTGTTCTGTTGCTTCTGAGATGCTTTATTAATAATAAGATGGATTAGAAAGTGGTTGGATGGTCACATCCAGAGGGTAGAGGTCAATGGCTCAGAATCCTGATGGACATCAGTAACAAGTGGTGTCCTCAGGGGTCCGTACTGGGACCAGTGTTATTTAATATCTTCATTAATGACACAGACAAAGGAATCAAGTGTATTCTCAGCAAATTTGCTGATGACACCAAGCTGAGGGGTGCAGTCCACACATCTCAAGGATGGGATGTCATCCAGAGAGACCTGGACAAGCTTGAGAAGTGGGTTCATGGGAATCTCAAGTAATTTAACAAGACCAAGTGCAAGGCGCTGCACCTGGGTCAGGACAGCCCACAGTGTTAATAAAGGCTGGGGATGAACAGATCAAGAGCAGCCCTGCCGAGAAGGACTTGATGGTGCTGGTGGATGAGAGGCTGGACATGACACCGCAGTGTGCACTTGCAGCCCAGAAAGCCACCTGTATCCTGGGCTGCATCAAGTACGTCCAGCAGGCTGAGGGAGGTGATTCAGCCCCACTACTCTGCTCTGGTAAGACCCTACGTGGCGTGCTGCATCCAGCTCTGAGGTCCCCAGCACATGCAGGACATTGAGCTGTTGGATGGAGTGAAGAGGAGGGCCACCACCTATGAGGAAAGGCTGAGAAAATTGGGATTGTTCAGCCTGGAAAATAGAAGGTTTCAGGATGACCTAATTGTGGCCTTCCAGTAGCTGAAGAAAGCCTAGAAGAAAGATGGTCAGGGACTTTTTACAAGACCATATAGTGACAGGACAAGGGGAAATTTCTTCAAACTGAAAGAGAATAGGTTTTTATTAGGTATTAGGAAAAAATTCTTTACTGTGAGAGTGCTGAGGCACTGGAACATGATGCCCAGAGAAGGTGTGAATTCTCCATCTCTGGGAATCTTCAAGGCTAGATAGAGCTCTGAGCAACCTGGTGTAGTGAAACGTCCCTGCCCAAAGCAGAGGGATTGGAACTACATGATATTTGAGGTCCCTTCCAATCCAAAGCATTCTATGATTCTGTGATTCGTTCTAGGATGATTCTAAGACCCAGACATCAAATAAAGTTTTCTTTGGTATGTTGCAGTGATATTTTCAAACAAATCCCAAATATATACACTCCCATGATATAAATGAACAATCAGTGCATATTAGTAAGCTATTGTTAACTAGTGTTAAAGATCTTGTCTGTAATCACAAGTCAAGTGAAGACAAACACTGAAACGAGATCAGACTCATGTCTCTTACATGTCAGTCACTGTGAGCTATTTGAGCACTTGATTTCCTACATTTGAAAATTTAAATGGGATCAAGCTAGAAAAAAAAATAGGGTAAGAAACCCTTAGCATGCTGAGCATAATGAATACCAGGACCAATAATCTACAATACCAAAGTTATTAAAAATGAGGAAGGAACTTAGACTCAATAGCTGAAAAAACCTCTTCTCTTAACCTACAGAGCAATTGCTAAGAAGTGTTTTTTCAAAATGCACATATATTTCTTCTGTATACATTGCAGCATGGCTTCATTTACTTTGTCATTGCCACAGATTAATCACTACAGGGTTTATTTCACACTATGATGGTAGTTACTTGAGTTTCTCCATGAAATGAACATGCCTATGTCTTTAAATGCAGTATGACAATTTACATCTTCTAAGGTAACATCTCCTCAATCAATCTATGTATCAGAATTCTTGAAGTTTGAACCCTCCATTTATGCCTTTCTCCCCACATTTCATCATTATATACTTAGTTTCACTTATTCAGCAGAAACTATCATTGTTATGGTAAAAACCCCTTAATTTACTAGATAATACAATTTTAGGACAAACACAGAATGAAGAAAATAAACAATACAATAAAAATGTGGTGGAATATTGCTGTACATTTTTAATTGTTAGCTCTATAAAGGTCTATAAAGAATTTGTTTATGAAATGCTATCTCTGTAGAGCGTTACTCAGTAAACTAATTGTCACCACAGTTGCAAAGCTCTCATACAGAATAACTGGCAGGGAATTATTTGTGAAATAGTCAGTTAAATCATTGTGGTAGCATTTTACAACTTAAATGATGTCTTACATTAAAAGGAATTATACTACACAGTTACACTCTCCAATTTTAATTAAAGATGGAATTATCCTAAAGCCAAATACCCAGTTGTTTGCAAGCACTTAATGCTAAAATGGACTAGAATGTGCGCCACAAAACATGGTCATTAGAGAAAATCTGAACAGTTGAAAATTTCTGGTGAAGAAAGAAAACAAAACAATGTCTCCTTGATGCAATGGCAGCACATACAGTAAACAGCCTTGCAAGCTTCTCCTGAAAAGCAGCAGGGATGTGAGTGGAGTTCATTTATGTCTTCCCTCTTTGCGTAGGTGGCAAGCTACAGATTAACCTTCCTAACTCTTGCCTAAGGCCTTTGGCAGCTGGTGTTATTCTAATTTAATTGTGGTGGTTTAGGAGATTATAGACTTTAACCCTATTCTTTCACCCTCTACCTAAGGTTTCTGCTTTTTTGGTAGTAGCAGCAAGAAGTCTGTGTGTACTGGTCTCTCAGATACTGCAGTTCATGACCTGACATAACAACATAATGGCCATCATTTTCAAGTAACACACAAGGCAGGATAAGCACCAGGCTGTGAACTAAAGCATCTGATAACCAGCACACTCACTGCTATGGCAGTCTCAAGCTCTGGAATCAGGGACGGGAGCCTCTTGAACCTTCTGCAGCAACAACGGGCAGAGCTTACTGCCTCTGTTCAGCCTTTGGAAGAACAAAGCCAGAAACAGTAGCTGATAAACAATGCCTTGAGTGCTCTGATCAGTACAAGGGCGAAAATGGGTTCAGATGAAACAACTGTGAGGCAGGTCAGATGTAATTAATACAGCTTCTAAGGCATTGGATGTGCCTTGCTAGCAAGTCATACTCTGTGTTATCTTTCTAATGTGGCCTAACAGAGCAAAAGACTTTAACAAGAATTCTGTTTCCTCTAAAAAAAACAAAACAGGGAAATGGAGAAAGAAATGAGAACGTGAACGGTTTACAAAGGGCTTTTTATTTACAACAGTCCTGTCCAGTGAAGCTGCTTTTTGGAGTTGGGCATGATATTACCTATGGGAAGAAAAGGTTCGTAGTTTCCAAATTTTAGGTGTACATTATATCCTATTCGATTTATAAGAAAAATCATTAAATTCATGTTTTCACTAGATATCTACTCAAATGACAATACTGCCAGAAGGGAAACCAAAAAACCATTAAAGTATAATGAGACCAAGGAATATAAACCTTTTTGTTCATAAATTAATCCGATTTCATGCCTTCTCTTTTAAAACATAAACATCAAGTTAACACGACACTGTCACCTTCGTTTAGACTCCCAGATTTAAATTCTTATCTGCAGATATAAAAACCTTTGGTGACATAAGTATCATAAATGTTTACTGAGTGTGATTAGAGGTGAGGATGATTTACATTTCTAAAAAATTGTACAGTACTTTTAATGACAGGTTTCTTATTTTTAAAGTGCCTGCTAAAGATATTTCTTTACAATTCACACAAGGAAGCCTATAAGGGCTACATCCCCAAGAAGATTTTCAGGTTTGCATCCAAAATTTATGTTCCTCAGCCTGGGATGGTGATCTTCAAAATTCTCTAGCAGTAGCTGCATAATCCTGATCCTATCAAAAATTTGTAGGAATCTCATAATTTCTTGGTAGTGTATTTCCATGTGCCCATAGACTGCTGCAGGGAATGCTTTGAAGCGTCTCTACTTTGAACCTTCTGAGAGACTGGGTGACAAGCATGTCAAATCTCAGTAGAGCTTAAGAGTATAACTACATGAGAGGGTTCTGTGCTGTGAATTTTCATTTATGGAACATCCCTAAGTCGCGGGAAGTAGTGCAATTTTACAAATACCCCTTTCAGCTGACTTTGCTATTGTCTTGGGGGTTTCCTTGGTTGGATTTGAACAGGATGGAATTCTCAGGAACCTTCACAATAGAAAATGAAGAAGTTGTTAAGGCAGTTTAGTTGTGGATTTTAGAGCAGTGAATAGTGTGTAGGAATCCATCTTGCCCAGCCTCAGATAAGTGACTTAGCTTCTTTCTTGTTTAGTACTTCCATCTAATCAAAAGAGATGTGAACTTCCTGAGGATTAAATGGTGTCCGGGTGGGCTCTGCTCTGAAACACCCCAGTGATTTCTCCAACCACACTGTGAACAATCCATAAATGCATAAATCTTTATGAAATTCTGTGGAAACAGTTCCCCCAATCAGAATTCTCCACAAGTGCTTTTAAAAGGAGCACAAAAGAACCCATGAGACAAAACCCACCTGCTACTTCTCAGGAACACAGATAGAAAGAAAAGTCCTACGAGGCAGCTCATATAGGAGTAGCTTATCATATGGTGCTGTATAATACTTAGCAAGTAACACAGAGCTCTATTTCATACTTTAAAAAGTGTTACTAATTCACTGAATCTACTTCATGAAAAATGAAAGAAAACCTTCTCAGGATTGAGAACTGACCTCCTCGAAAACAAACTGGAAGCATGAGGATGCACTGGAGAAAATAAAGAAATGCCTAACTCGTAAATTTTTGATAATTCAGATAATGTTATTGGAACGGATAAGAGTGAAAAGACAAATTGTTACACAAAACACCTAAGACATGACAACAAGACATCAGTTCTACATTCATGTACCATTTGTGTCTGGTCTTATTCAATTTGGGGGAATTCTCAATTGCAGAGGCATGCTAGAAAGAACTGTAAAGGAGGAATACAGCCTTATTATGCAAGGTAAAACAAGGTGTGAAACTGAACTGAGATGAAAGGCTCTTGATTTCTGCAGGATGGTGAAAAATGAAGGGGCAGCTGATTTTATACAGTGGGATGGATTCAGGAGACTCACAATGAATTGCAAAACATCCGGAAAAACAAGCAAAAACTGGGAACAGAGAATTAGGGTAAATTTAGGTGAGAGGATGATAAGGGGTCATGCGCCAGATCAGATGCAGAGTGAATATTAGTGTATGCATCAAGAACTCAGAAAGTAAGGAAGTTAAGCATATATTCTACAATATTCCACAGCTCTATAGCTCTGTATACTCAGATTATCTCCTCAGATAAATAGTGGTGACTTTGGGATGAAGAAAGTTCACACACAGACTTCCACAGCACAGAACTGGCAAATTTACTAATCAACTAAAGTAAAGGAACCAACACAAGCACAAACACTTACGAACCTATCTGTTTTCAGAAAGTAAAAAAATTTCAATTTGAAATATTATTCCATGTTTATCCTAGGTTTTTGATAATACTATTTCAGATCTTTGCATTCAAATGCCAGCTTAGAAAATAGTTCAAGTGAAAACCAAAGCAAGTCCATAGTTATCAGCCATATATTTTAAGACAAGTCTAGTAAAGGAAACTCAGGCATTTTGAATTTGTTTCAGCTGCTGAATGGAAAGAAAAAAAAGGAGCTGCATGCAGAACATAAATTTAGTCATGATGCCACTGTACGAACACTTTGTAAGCCTTAGCTAATTAGTCCATTCAAAATCCCTGCTGGGAAAACAAGTAATGTTCTTCTAGTTTTACAAATGAGGGATTGGAAGGAAAGTGACACTACTTTAAATGTCTAGCCCAAACACATAGAGATTCAGCATGGTGGAGTGTAATTAAAATTAAACAGTGGGTAATTCTTACTGCTGAACTCAGACTATGTTTTTCTGCACAGCCCAAAAGCTTAGCAATGCATTCAGGACAGAGTGGAGAGGGGAAGTAAGATATTCCACTGCAGGCATTAAAAATGCATGTGCAAAAAAATGAAACAAAACAGAGGGTAACCAAACCATTCACATTCATATGGATAAGTTATTATTATTACTTGTTTAGCATTGAAAATGTGCTTGACTGCACACTGTATTATCAAAATGTATTGAGAGAACTGATTATACAAAAAAATTAAGTAATTTCTGATTATGTAATGCAACAATTTTGACATCTTAGTAGTCTATTTCTATACCAATACAAAGGAAACTGCAAGTTTGCATTACAGTGACATTTACTTCACAGCTGCATGAATAAAATTATTTCAAGCAGCAACCCTTACATAACCCCTTAGTGTAACTTTGATTTGCAGCATGATTTCCAGCAGCTCTCATTTTCACAGTGCTTCAGAAGTCACCATGTAGACATAGGATACTTTATTAGTAGCAGTAAATCAAGCATGACATCTCTGCTGAATATGCTAGGGTCACTCTTTAAGCTGTCAGTAGTCAGCTTTGCTCTATTTCAGTGAAACTCTCAGAGTGAGATTCACTGTGCCATCTCATGGTTTAGTGTAATGATAATTACTGATAGGAAAACACGGACTCCAGTTATCAAAGCATATCACTAATAGCAAGCAACCTAGAAAATGGTTTGTTCTCATTGGACCAACACTTCGTTTCCCATGAAGTGGAGCTTTTCCAGCTCAGACACAGCTCAGACTTCGGTGAGGAAGTGCAGAGTACAACTCCCTCTACTCATACTGCTTAGTGTGGCATGAGATGCTCCCTTATCTCAGTGCAGTGGGGGTTCCCATGGTGGTACAGCACCCTCTCTTTCTTTCCAGTTTGATTAAAGCCTATATTTCAAAATCTCACAAACTTTGCTGATTGAAGTGATGCACATGACAGCAGCAGATGCATAGTATTGTCAGCACATCAAGCAGACTGAAATTTAACACTGTGAAATATATTCAGGCGCTAATCAGAAACTTCAGTGCTGCTGTTAAACTGACCTGTGACTGTGAGTAATTGGCTTTGTAATTTTGATTGAAGTTGATAAGTCCAATTTTCTGGTCCTACTTCAATAAGTCAAAATCCACCCTAAAGTTACACAAATCTATTTTGTTTGATCTTTGTAAAAGAAGAGAAAGAAAGAAAGAAAAGTATATGGAAGTAATTTCTGAGTAGACAGTGACAGATATTCTCTTTTGATTTCACGCATTTGCTGAAGGTAGAATAGACCTTACCGTAGCTGTCATAAGCCTCTTCACTTGTTCCGTGACCATAGTCATAATATTCAGGCACACTGTAACAAATTCAGAAACCCATGTCACTATTATCCTGGGTAACCAACTCAAAACAAAAACAGAGCACAGCAAATGAAATGTATTTTAACACTCTGACATGACAGTCAAGTCCAGCAAGTGTTCAAAAACACGAAGGAAAATGTATCAGCGACAATAACCGCTAATAAGTACACCACATTTCCCATTTACTGAGTATAAAACAGATTTGGTCTGAAATATGTAAACCTAGGAGATGTGACAAAGACTGAGAGAAATTCTATTTGCAAAAATAAGGTCTGAAAAAAGACATCCAGAAAATTCAACCTCCATAACTAAATGGAAATGGAATTATTCACACTTTCGCTTTACTGCTGTTATAATTTAAAGTTTGCACTGTGGTTTTGGTACTTGATACCAAATTCAAGATCAAACTACTTCGGGTCTTGGGTACCAGGCAGACATAACAAGAATCAGTCTCTGCCCAGAAAATCTTGCAAACTTCATGAATTCTACTATATTGTACTTCTTTGATCTGCAGTGAACCAAACAGATAATGTGACACTTCCTCAGTGTTAGTTTTCAGTTGTTGTCACTTTTGCTTCCTTTTTCTTGGACACTGTGTGATATAGACTCTTGCAAAATGAACAGAAGGAGGCAATCAGCGCATTATTGCATTAATTATAACATTACTGCCCAGGCCATTTTCCATATTAGATTATTGTTTTAAAAATACTAGTTTACCCTTGAGAGAGAAGCTTAGTTGACAGTGGAGTGCAAGTAGAAATATTTCATAAGTGCAGTAGAGATAAACAAGCAATCTGTAACAATTATTTTCTTAAACTAATTTTGACTTCTTTGTTCACAAACAACCTGTTATCAGATCTTTAATTTCTTGAACTTAATAGCTACCTATAACTATTCTTGGAATAATTTCTGAGAATATTTCATGTGCTCTATCTCACTTGAGACCACTGATTGTGCGTAACTGATAACTGACAGTCAAGCTACTTTGAATTGTGCCTGGCTAGACACAACTCTCACAGTTTTCAGCTACAAATATCTGTGGGATTTTTAACTGAAATTCAACTATAATTGTTGTGCATTAATTTAGTAATTTAGCCAGAAGTCATTCATGTGAGGGAATGAATTACACTGATTTCAGTATCTCAGAGAGATGAAATCCATTTGCTAAAGTAGTTGCAGCAAGTGGCAATACAAGTGACATGAATGAAATCAAGTAATAATTTTAAAGATTTTTCCCAAAGCTAGCTGATCTCTACAGGACATAATGACTGCAGAGCATTGACTTCCTGGGTAATGAGAGCCATCTAGTTCCTGGAAAATTAATTATCCAGATTTATCATTCATCCTATTGAAGAGGTGCAAGAAACATCTGTTTGTAGAATATAGTAAGCATTCTGTATGATTTTAGTAGCCTGTTAAATGAAATTACAGGATTATGTAAGGTGAACTAAAGCACTGGCAGCATCAGGGTTAAATCATATATCTACTCATATACACAAGGTTTATGGTTTAGACCTAAGAAATTTTACTTGCAATGTCCAAAACAGAGATGACATACCACCCAGATCTGGCAGACAGACATATGAAAATTCTGATTAAAGAAGCTGCATTTTGGCATACTGCCTGCTCTCCTGGGTAGGGAAGCGTATTGGACTAGTGAATGGTGTCAGGGGAGAAGAAGCAAACGAACTCTCACCTTTTGCCAGCAGATAAGAAGCTGGTATTTCTTCACAGTACATTTTTACAAACCAAAGCAGATGCAACCAAAGGTCAGCTTTAAAAGGAGAGCATTTGGGACCCAGTTCAAAGGCCAGTAAGTCATCAACAGCAGTGCTGCTTACCATAGTCACTGAGCCGGCCTTGAGCTGTTACCCATCAATATAACATTCAGCAGAATGCAAGACTCACAACAGCAGGTAAAAAATGCATTGCTGCATTATTATTGTTGTACATTTTTATTAGAGAAAAAACCACACAATCATAAAGATAATAAGGATGTAAGAGTAAAATCCTGCAGTGAACATTCTGAACCAAAATACATTATCAACAGAATACTAAGTTAATACACACACTATTATACAATAAGAAACAAGATGTATTGAAACTGTAGAAAGGAAGTAATTTGTTATATACTGCATATTGATGTCTGTGAGCAAAATACTTATATACCTGAAAACACATAATTCATGGAACAATACATGATTGTCATCTAAGTTCTCCAACTTTATTTGCCTCAATAAGACATCTTTTTCATAGATTTGAGCCAAAATAGCATTTCAAATTCTCTGTCAACTCACATTAGAAAGTGTTTTGAAGAATACTTAAGCAAAGAAAACTTACTGCTTAGTATGAAATACCAGATTTAAACTCATATTTTGTGAGCCAGACTGCTTATCCATTAGTCTGCTCTATTTTAAACCTCTCTGAGTATTCACTATAATCTATTACATGAATTCAGTTGTAAAAATGTTCCTCTGTTTTTTAGCAAAGTGAACAATGAGTGATGTTTATAAAAATGTGTGATAGAATATGGCTTTACAAACATAAGGGTTTTTTTTTTTAAATTTTTAAACTACAGAGAGAGTTCATTTGCATTATGGCCAACTGAGAAGGAAATAATCAGGAAATACAATCAACATAAATAAAACTTGTTTATATAATTTTATAGTTCTCTGACTGTTCTTGGAAAATACAGTGATCATGAGCTCTAGAAAACTGTGACTGTCTTGGCAGTGCTAATTGGAAACAAAACACCATTATCTGTCATTAGCATTCATTACTTTCAAGCAACATAAAGTGTAATTTACTTAAGTACATGCATCCACCTGAAAGCAGGATGCAATACAATTTATAAAGCAGACAGAATTAACTCATTACCAACTTCTCAGCTTTTACTTGCACTGTACTTTAACATCAGACTTCTGAAACAGAGGTCTTGATGTGCCATGAATTAGACTTTAGTAACCTCCTACACATACCAGTTGTGGAAAAATTGATATACACATAGGTATGTATCTTAAAAGTAGTTTAACTGGTTTTGTACCTGAGAAGCTCTGATCTCTATGTATATCTACCTATATGAAACTTTTATAGCAAAGGTGTATGACTTTGTCCTAAATCATATTCTGTGCTCAAGGAGAATAGTAACACGTATATGGTTAAACTTCATAGTTGTAACCTAATTATGCTTATTTTTTTAAACTTTTTATTTTGGTTAATGGTTTTGAACCTGTTAAAGACTTGGGATCAAAGTTTCCACAAGCTTGTGATCTCTTCTTCTCATGCTGATAAAGCCAGATCAGTTTAAAAAAAACCCAACAAACCAAACCAACCCAACCAAACCAGCAAAAGAATCCAAAAAACCCAACACAAGATGTTCCTTATTTGAAAGATAAGGGTCCATTTAAGTGCCTTCCAACCTGAATTATCTAGGGCTCCTATGATATGACAAAGGCTCAAGAACAGAGACTGTATCTAAACAGCAACTTTAAAAGCTGAGAGGTTTTTAACCTCTTGTTAACTTGTTAACTTGTTAAATTGACATTAGTTAAAGGAAAAGTGAATTCCAGTTTGATTCTCTCAACACCCATAGGAAACCACACAGCTTTTTACTCAAAAGGCTGTACAGTGCTTTAAGGTGGTTTAGGCAGAGAACTACAAACAAAAGAGTTTGAAGGCACAAAACTGACTGTTGGGTCAGCAAGTCACCCAGGGGAAGTGTGATGTTCAGCACTCAGAGGTCAGTGGGGTTAGGTACAGAAAATCATGACGTTAACGAATAAACTGCATTAGCCATTGACCAATCTCCTCCTGCACCTGCAGGAAGCTGCTGGCAAGTCACCCTGGGTTAGAAATGTTACCATCTGGTTCCTTGGCTGCTCTTACAGCTGCAGCAATATAAGGCAGCAGAACATTTGCAAGAACTAAAGAATTCAAGTACTTCTTGTTCCCTCTTGCTTTTTGTGTGTGGGTTTTGTTTAGTTCTTCCTTTCTCTCTTTTTGTTCTTTGCTTTTACTTGGTGAAAAATGCATGTAAGCTTTTATTCTCTAATTGCAGAGCACACAATGTGGTTGCAGATAATGGACCCTCTAAAGCCAAAGCAGAAAGGTACAAGAAAGGGTTTACCTGCTTTAAAAATGCCAAATATGTGAATCTGTACAGGAGAAATGTGTTCTTTAGTCTATCCTGATATGTCCTAAAAATCTGAAAGCCTTTGATTAAGACCTGTTGATCTAGATTTAACATACATATTTTCCTGTAAAAACATTTTTTTTTCTTTCCTAATGGTTCAACTTTTTAACTTGGAGAGTATGTTTTAGTATAACATAGGAATCTTTTATCTGGAAATGTTTGGGAAAGAGCTGGTAAATTTAGAAAAGAGCTTTTTGATCAACCTCGAAGTTATAACTCTGTCATTAGATAATAGTCAGGCTTCTTTTGTGAAATAAATTAATTGGTCCAAACTAGAGATTCAGCTCATGCCAGTGAAGTTCCACAGTTCAGATTCATAATGAAACAGACTAAAAACTTCCACACTAACCTCGGACGAAGTAAAAATAACTTGAGATACTTCCATCTTTGTGTCCAAGTACTCAACAGTGTGAGAGGGAAACAATACTGTAGTTTAGGACTGGCACTCTTGAGAGATTCCCAGCCTTTGCCAGTTTGCAATCAGCACCTATACTTCAGACAGGTACAGACCTTTAGCACTCCTTAGAGATATATCCCAGTCATGGTTACCTTTAGACAACAGATTCTTGAGTCAAGCTAATACCTAGGACAGCTCACAGGGATCCCGAGAGTTGGGATTCAGTATTTTAGAGGGGGGGACAAGTCATTCTTTTTCACATCCTCAAATGAATCCTTCAAAGTCTTGGTCTCTTATAAACAATTATCTTCCTCTTTCCCTACACGATTTCTGTTCAGTAATCTTTGGAGTTTCCAACTTTGAACACAGATAACTGTTACAATCAGATATTCAGCTCCTATGCTAACAGGATCCTGTCTAATGCTACTGCAGTCATTTGACATAAGGCTGCGTTTGTAATGCTTCTCCCTCCCACAGAGAGGGAGGGAGCCAGCAGGATTTAACAGACAGCTGGCCATGAAACAAAAGCTATTTACACAAAGCAGTATGCTTCTGCTTGGAAGAGAGGTGAGCAAGACTTGCATTCACATGAATTGCAATACCTGAATACGTTTTTAGAAAATAGTACTTCACAGTAGAAATGTGTGAATAAAGAAATAATCCTTCCAGGAATCTGAAACTTACTGGAACATCTCTACCTAGCAAAGCATTACACCTATAGGGAAAATGATAAATCTTTTGAACAAAGGAACTTCTTGTAGGATTCAGCCTTAAATCACAAATACAGTCCTTTACTGAATACATCTTTAGAACTAATGGAATAATATGGTGAATATTTTGGGGGATAGTCTCCCTTTCTCTGAAAGCTCAAGTATGATTGTATCCAATGTTTTTAACAAAGAAGAATGTGTCCATTATCAGACTCCTAGATTTATTTAATAGCTAACAACATGACTGAAGTTAAACTAGACTTCATCTGTCTTCAGTATTTCCATATGTTTGATTTCACGCTACTGCAAATCTGAATTAAAAAAATATAATAACTAATGAAGGCAGAATTATACAAACACAGAAGAGCCATCACAATTGCAAGATGACTTTGCGTTCTGAACTTCTTGCAAAATACGAAATAGAAATCAATCTGCCATTTACTTGCACATGGCAGTTTCTATTCATGTATTCTACACTACTCTGTCATTTCCTCATAGACACAGAATTATGACCAAGTATTTCAGAATATAATACAAAATGTCTGCAGACACAGTATTTGCAAAGGGTATGACGCAGAATTTTAGGAATACTACCCAGTTTTAGAGGTATAACTTTTTTCTACTTCAGAGTAATGAAATTTGATTCCATTTTGCTCATTGAATCAAATAAATGAGAAGTGGCATTATAAAACAGTTTCTGATGATGAATGACATAAGTAGATTCCTGTGAAGATACATAAAATGTCATAATCTAGGCTTCCTGTCTTGATTAATTTCAACAGGTTGGAAATAAACTACAGAGAAATCTTTATTTATGGACAAGCGGATATAAACACAAAGCCAAAATGAAATATGACAAAATATAAATACAATGCATAGTGCTTAAAAAGTAAGAGAGCAAATAGTAGAGAAAATAACAATAAATAACTTATTTTTTAGAGAGTAACTTATTTTTTAGAGTGTAAATACTCTACCTATTGCATCTTAGACTATGTTTACATGTCTATATATTTTACTATCTAGTAATATTTTGATGGTGAGAGAGAATTGCGCAAACCTCTGATCCTATTACCAAAAGATTAAACTATACGATAATCTACGAAATTAATTAATAATTATTCACATTCCCGTGTAACCATTATTTTTAAACTAAGGACAAAATTCTTTCATTTTTGTATGGATAGTTCTCAACTAATCCGCTGGAACATTTTACAAAGCAAGTAGCCAAAACCAGTGGGATCATTGGGTGGAATCTACCAAAGAACATGTACACCCAGCTGAACTATGTACTGCTGTCTTTACAAGTGTACTAGTCTGTTGTTTTACTTGCAGCACTGTTTTTGAAGAACTCATCTTCCAAAACAGATGTACATACAAATTCTTGGTATCTGGAGGTCAATCAAGGGTAACCAGGATGAACTGAAGCTCAGGCAGATATACCCTGCTGATGCAAATAATTCCTGCAGATACGACTGGATAAAATATTCTTCCTAAATCGCTTTGCAGCATGTCTTTGCACTGAAGTGATTGTACTGTAAGCCACATAAGTGACATGGACTGAATTGAATTGTATTCCTGCATATCAGATCAGAAATAAGTAAGTGATCCCTTAAGCTCCCGTACTAGCAGCCCACACTGCAGAAAAAGAAGCTGTAAAAACAAACTGTACAGTAGATAACATGAACTTTGCAATGGAAACAAGAATAAGCAGGGAAAAAAAAGTTTCTTTTCAAAGTCATATATACTTGCCATATATTCAACTTCAATGGCTGAATATGCTCTTGAAATTTTCTGTGGGTATGAGTCCTTGGAAGAATGTGCATCAGAACTGTAGAGTCTATCAGGTTGAAATGACAGGTATTGCCATGAACATAGGATAATACTACATTAATATGGTCATAGCAGCTATCTGCCATACCATAAAAGTGGACACAGGCAGTGTTTTTCTCCTTTTATTTCTGTTACTAGTATTGAAAAACAGGAGCCCAGTGGGACTTTGCACATGACAGCACAGCTATAGGTATGATAACTGTATCTTTTGAATTAAATATAATTCAGTTGGATGAAAACTATCAGTCAGCTTGAGTTTTTCTGTTACCTTTTCTTTCTCTCTTCTTCAGTTCTCTAAGATAATTCCATTTTAGCAGTTATCTAACACACAAGGTTTATAAGTCTTCAGATCATGTAAAAACTTATAATTTATTTCAGGCATATTAATGTCATCTTTGTTTACATTTTGTACTACCATTAACTTCTTAGAAGGGAAGTTCAGAGATGACACAGCCTGATGCAATTCTGCATCAGAAACAGAAGTTTGGTTGTTTGCTCAGCAGAAGCAGGATGGGTTTGCAGTGTCCGTTTGACAGATCAAAATGAAGTCACTGGGCCAAAATGATCGGCAGAGAAGCATGAAATGTGTATCCAGAGGACCGCTGCCTATCGCATGACATAAATTATCTGCAAGATTAACAGTAAATATTTTGCCAAGAATGCTTCAAGGTGCTAACATTGGGTTACTGTCATTAGTTGATGCAGGGTCCAGGCATGCAAGAGAAATGCTCTTTACCGACATCATCTTGCAGTCACAATGAGGGTGACAGTGTGTCATAACAAGACCTGTGTCTCTGTGGGATGGCATCCGTAAGAGAAATGTTGTGCACTATTTTCATCTATTTTTAACACTGCATTGTTTCTTCTTCTCATCAGTAAATGATGGGTTTCCCAATATTTACAAGTCTATTTCCAGCCTAAGATGGGAGTCATAGACTCTTCTTTCTTCAGAAAGCACACACGCAGCAACACATTTTGCTGCTATATTGTGTTTTTACCAAAAGCCATATAGAGAAAAGAGAAGAAAAAGCCAAGCAACTAGGTAAATCTAGCTGGCAGAAAGGTTTTAAGTGTCCTCTGCCTGACTTTCAAGTGCACAGGGAGTAGTGTATGAAAATAACACATACTGAATATCTCTTCATTTGTCTGGGCAGGCAGACATTCTTATCACTGAAAACCATCTTCACAACTGCATGGATGGGAGAGGAAGAGAGAGGAAAAAGAGACTTCATGGAGAAGTTCAAAGTACAGTGCAACACTGCACATGGTAAGTATGTCAGGTCTGATGTCTTTTCCTGCCCACTGAAACGGTTCTTTCCTTGCTCTATTTGGTATTGGAAAACTAATTACCTTAAAAACTGTTTTTGACATCAGTATGAACAAATTTCTAAAATGAGTGGGAATTCTAAATGTCCTCAGTAAATGTGTAGTCTTTCATGGAATCCTGTAAATAATAGTTATAGACACAGCTGGGAAGGGCAGCTGGTTGTTCAGTTAAATCTCTGTCCTGAGGTTCCATCCTATGCTCTGGGTTGTCATTATGGGACAGGAAGATAAGGAGGAAAAAGATGGCTTTATAAATACATATTCTGCTACTTAAAGCAGGACATAGTTCATGCAATATGGTTTGCATTTGTCACAGCTCATAATTCTCTCATTTCTAAAATAAGTCTCCCTAAATGTAATAAGGTCCAGTTGGCACTTACCATAGTGAGAATCCTGCTTTTCTCTTTCTTCAAGTTGCTTCTTGTGTCCATTTCAAAGCGTGCTTGAGGTGCCTCTTAGCTCATTCAGCCATACAGACTTGTGGGTTTCAGTGCAGCCTGATTCTGAGATTCTGTCACAATCTCTTCCACAGGTGACCCCATCCCACTATTTTTAGCCTAAAAATCAGACTGCTGCCATGAAGGACAGAGCTTTTTGTCTGGAGAAGTTTATTAGAGAAGTCCATTAGAGAAGGACCTATACAAAATGTATTGATGGACTTGCAATACTGCCCTTTGACCTTTAGTACAGATTTTGAGATAACTGTGCATGAAAGTACAGCACCTGAATGGCCCTGGGGATTGAAATATATATGGGTAGAAAGACCCTGGTGAGCAAATGGGAAGTAGATAGAAGAAGATAAAGGAAGACAAAGGCAGGGGTAGCGGGTGGTGGTGGTGGTGGGCTGCCCAAACACTATCTTCACTCTGTGCATGGGGTAAGCAGGGGAACAAGGCATGACTTACCATGTGCTCAGCTCTAAAGCACAATGAATTCAGCTTGTATTCAGATCGTCCCTTCCAACTACCCTGTTCATGACCCCCCACCCCAACACATTCTTCTATTTGAAGCAGTGAAGAGAATAAGGCTTGATCAACGTGCACGGAAAGACTGTCAGACAAGAGTTTGTACCATTTCCACATTGCTTCCTTAATGAACCATAACAAGCAATGCCCTTAACAAGAATAGAAACCTTGGCGCTCTGCATTAAGCCACTAACTACAATTTTTTCTCATCTCATGCTTTAGAATTTCAGTCATTCCCTGCAGAGGGTAGTTATGATAATTTTCCAGCTGAGCATGGACATTGCCTGGAAGATTTCATTAATTTTTTTCCTGTAAATCACAGACTGGATGAGATGAATAAGTATTTTGAAGTAGTACTACTTATCTTCTTTGTTAGGTGTGCACATGATATTATGTCTTGATCATACGACTGGAGTATACTATTAAATAAGATTTGAGACTTGGAGAAAACACTTTGATATGCACATCTAACCAAATATTCTGGTCACATTATTTCATTGTATTGTATTATTTTTTGGCTCAGTAGGGAGGCATTTCTGTGAAGCTAAATGGCCAATAAGGTACAAAAATCCAAACTGTTTATCTAATGGTCTATTTGTTCTTTAAATCTTTGAAATGAGAAGTCTGTGGTTCCAAAAGTGCTCTTTTGAAATCAATAGACTACTTGTGGCATTAAGTGCCACTCAACATGGATAAGTATGACCACATGTCCTGTCATATATTTCAACAGGAAATGTTTTAGTTACAGATTTTAAACAGATTAGGTGTTCTGGAGGTAGCTCATGTTAGTAGAAAACATATCTGATGACTAAACTTAATAGCTGTTTAATTGACTAGAGTATGTGACTATAAATTTTTTTTCTTGAGTCAAATTATCACTGCTAGTTCTAGCTGCATTATAATACACTCCTCATAAACTTGATATATTTGTCATTTAGTTGCCTGGGACATCAACTTGCAAAGAAATTACAGGTTAATTCAGATGATAGAAAGCAATGTCATAGCAGAGAGATTTCCAACTAATTACTGTTTTTACTTCAGAGGAACTATCTCCTGTGATAATTCACTCTTGAAGCAAAAGATGAGCTTAACTCTTTTCAAAAAAGTTGGAGTACATCTGATAACATGAATATCTACCTACACAATGACATGATGGGTGCAGCTATTAATGTATAATTACTTGAAAGTGTTAAAGTATACTTGATGGGGTACACATTTAGGTGTGACAAATCCTTTCAAATATACTGCACTGGTTAAAAAAATAAAGTATTTTTTATCAGCTCCAGTACCACTCACTACAGCAGTTCTGGAGCTGAACGTAATTCTGACAGGCATTTTCATCAGCAAAGCATTCGACAAAAATAGATAGTTAAAAAAGCGAGTCTAAGGTCCTCTGGTCTGTGGAGTGCAGAACTCCGTATGTATACATCACTTTTCTGCCCAGTGAGAATCACACAAACTCAGTCAAAATCTGTGCCTCTTCTTGTTAAAATTTCATTTGCCTTTCCACAGTCTTACAAGCACTCTTAGCAACCCATAAAAGCACTTTCTGAATAAATGTCTGAAGCACCCTTTCATCCTCCAGCCTAACTGTGAAAGAGATGTCATTCCATATTTAGTAAACATGGACCAACTGTCAGATTAATGGATGAGTGTATGTGGTGTATGTGTATTAAAAAAAAGGTAATTTTTGTTGCCTCATTTGAGTGACACAAATCAATATAAGATGTGAATGTGATTTTTCCCCATTATTGCGCATTGTAAGGACATAAAATAAATTTCCAAATTTATCAATTCTGAGAGTTGCTGGGAAAGTAACTGCCTGAAAACAGATATTTTCAGCCTTACTTCTGGCATGTAATTCCCTTCCTATAGTTTACCTTAATGGTGGATGCCAACCTATTTACCATCACAACTATTTTTTTTATTTCCTTCTGTTTTTTCCCAAATCATTGTAAAGGCCATAAACATGAGATGCCCCTGAACACTTCTTGCCAGTAAAGAACTGCAAAACCAAGTTCAGAATGACATCAGATGGGAAAATAAAGTAAAAAAAAATACACTTATTTTGCACCAATTTAAAAAACGTATCTGCTTAAATTTTTGCTTCATTTGAATAACTCTATATATAACATCTGACTGCCATTATTACTTTTTGACAGCTTTTTAAAGTACTGTGAGATTGTAAAATTTAATGTGGAAAATAAACCAGGAAATTTATATGAAAAACTAAGAGAGAAAAGTGTACTTTGAAAAAAATAATGTAAAAGTCCAAATGCTTACCTTTGTGTTTGGGTAGCATAACTGTTGTCATATGCCTCATAGCTTGGATCATCATATTCACCCCCATACCCATCGTCATATCCCTAAGGGAAAAACAGAAAACCACAGCTTAGAAGAGTGATAAATCAATGGATATTATCAAGCTATGAAAATAACTTGCATCAATATATGCACGGTATGTTTGCTCAATATCGTGTAAAATACGTGGCCGATTGAAGAGAATTGTGAATTGTGAGGCAAAACCTGTACAGTGCAAGGGTAAAGGAATCCAGTTACTCATTTAAGAATTCAGCTTATTCACTGATAAACTGTGGTGCATTGTCCAAACCACAGTGCTCCAGTGGGATCTGTGTAGACTACTGATGAGTGATAATAAAAATAATAATCTCCTGACAATCTGTTACACAAATAGTTCCATAAATACCTATAGGTGAAATGAACAAACTGCAGGTGTACTACACCATTAAGAATGGTATTGTGACAAAATCTTAATATTCAGTCTATTAAAAAAAGAAAAAACAAAACAAAATCTATTAGAAATAATATTTATAAGCAAGTAATGGATTATGATCTTTTAAAATAACTTAAGAATAAGCACCTTTTCCTTCACTGAGCATCCCACTCTTTTTAAAAGTCATGCTTTTCTGTCACAATGGATATTTTAGTACAGGTTCCTCCCATCTAACTTAAGGGTCCTTACTGAAGGGCTCAGACAAGTGCTCAGTCTGCCTAAGGTATAGAGACATAAGTGACTTCAGAAGGTGGTTCAGTTCATCTAATGTCTGATATTCTACTGAAGGAACCATTGGTAGTTATGATCTACAGCAGCTGACTCTGAACCCAAGAGTGCTCAGGAATCAGACAAAATATAAAAATATAATCAAAGTATGACTTTTAATATGCTCTTCTTGTATGACAGGACAAGAGAATAGGCAGGAAGAAGGCTATATAGAAACACTTTTTTTTCTTCTTTATGATTTTTGGGAGCCAGTATTTTTAGTTAAACAGAAATTAAACATTTTGTTGCCATAAAGAAACCTGACTTTTAAGGGAAGCGCTAAAGGAAATAGAAGGCTTAAAAATCTTTGACTCAATATTAATTACAGCAGAAGACAACTTTTCTCCCCCTGAAAGCTATGCAAAATTTAGTTAGATTTGGGCAGAAAGGACAGCATGAGGCACCTCCAAAAGAACAGCAGTCCAATAAACAATGACACTAGTACACTATCATAACCACCCAAAGTAAAGTGTTGGTTTGGTACTTCATTATTTCTGCTAAATAAACTCCACAATGGTATTGAACAAGACTTCACTGGCACTCCTGAATTAAAGAAACATTCAATGGAGGAAGCATTCGGTTATGTCTCCTTAGGTCAAGCATATTAAATTTGCCTGTTCCTGCGGTGTACCCAGCAATGAAGGCAAGTGTGAATTCCATGTGGGAGACTTCATCTCTGTAGTGCTGTATGGCCTGAAGAAGGACAGGACTCCACCTCAGTTCTCAGGCACCAGGTCAGCTTGCTGTAAGAGAAAGCCTTTCTGAGCAGGAGGAAGAGTGCCATTTTGGGACTGGGGAATTGCCTCTCCTAGAATCTGAAGTCTACACGAGCCTCATCATCTTTCACTTCAGGTGGAAGTGCACCAGGTTGACTTGTTAATATTAGTAATCATAGAATCATAGAATCATAGAATTAACTGGGTTGGAAGAGACCTCCGAGATCAAGTCCAACCCTTGATCCAACCCCACTGTGATT
>JAWMRA010000113.1:90278286-90296652 GCA_035584735.1 Pseudotriccus pelzelni | reverse complement strand
ATAGAATCATAGAATTAACTGGGTTGGAAGAGACCTCCGAGATCAAGTCCAACCCTTGATCCAACCCCACTGTGATTAGTTAATATTAGTATAGACTCATATAAAAAGTACTGTTAAAAACATATCCCTGCACACTACAGTGATATATTGAATATTATACAGCTAAATACACAATCTTGCTTCTGGGGATAGAATGAAAGAAACAATGAACCCCAGGAGACAGATGTCAGTCACATGAATTAGTTTGCTACGGGGCAGGATCCTGCTATTGTGAAGAAGAGGATGATGCAAATTCCTATATAAAGTTGAATAGATAGAGGAAAGACATTTCAGCCTGCTTACCCACCATATGAGAGAATGGGAAAAGCAACAATTACAAATTAGCTTTCTCAGTTTTTTGATGCCTGAGGTAGATCAACGTTCAGCATCAGCAGGGCAGATAACACTTGTAAATATTTGACACCTCTGTGGGTTCATGTTACAGATTTTAACAGCCTCCCTAAAGGCTCAGAGTATGTCAATACAGTGCAAATGGTTCAAGTGGAATGGTTAGAAAACAAAGTAAAAAAGCACAATATCTCTTTAATAAAGAAAAACTATTTTCTGGATAATGTCCATTTATTTGTGTAATTCTTTATGAGAATTATCTTCTAATCCTACAGGTGAAGTGTTTGCGTAAGCAGTTATTAAAAGTTTAATATGATGCATTGTACCCAGACACCTACCAAGCCTTTAGGTGTCTAGAATTGAGACTCAAAATAGAACTGAGCTCCTTTTACATCCTTAAAGTGTCTTAAACTCACTGAGCATTTTTCTTCTCTTTAACATCAGCTCCCCAGAATCTACAACTTTAATGTTTGAAAGTATTTCTTGGATGGGCACTTTGAGACATGAAACACCCAGCTCCCACCCAGTCCCTGCTGAGATCAAAACCTATGAGTTTGATGGTGTCCACATTAACATATTCTGTGCTCTGTTTGATGAGAAGGGTGCTCCCAAAAGCAATTCTGTATAAACCCAGAGACCAGAACTCAAGATGCCCTCTTCAAATGCAGTGCAACTTTACACTCAGCACTAGAGTCAGACTACTTCATACATTCTCTAGGTCTATGAGGCCTTATATTAAAAACAAGCAAACAAACAAACAGTATTAAATTGATAAACGTTCTCTATATGTATGATGATCGGAACAGAGCCATCCTCTCAGAGAACCTAAGTTACTAGTGCTTTACCGTAGGCATACTGAAGAAAAAGGATTACCTACACTGTCAGTGATTTGAATATGACATTTGTTCTTCTAAAATTTCTACAGTTTCATTTATTTCACCAGAAATCTTCACATATATATGTATAACACTTAGACCTTCCCTCCTGTATTAAGTTCTAATGCCTTTTCTGTGAGGCCTGTCCTTTTCAAGCAGAAATAATCTCAGATAAATTGTCTTTGGACGTGATCTGATCAAGATCTCCATGTTAGTCAGAATATTAGAAAACTTGTATAAAAAGTTGATAGGGTCAAGCCATTTAGTTTCAGTGAAGGAGAAGAAAGCACTTCCCTAAATTTTCACAATTCTTTGATGAGGCTAATGAGGGTGCAGATAAGCATAACCGGAGGGAAATAGCATCTTTTGAAAGTTACTGATGAATTTTGATTCTCAAGGATATTCAAGGGAATGTGGTTAGATGCCTGGGAAGACTCTTTTCCTCTGTAGGAATGGTAGCAGCCACCACCATTCAGAATAAAAAGCCTACCACAATGAACTGGAAAAAAATGCAATGGGGAAATATTAGAAATATTCAACGTCAAACTAGGCACGGTTTTGTGCCAGGCTATCTTTTCTCAGGTATTTCTTACAAAACAACTTTCCCAATCATAAAAAAACCAAAACCAAAAGACCTTTTCAGTTTGTGTCAGGAAAAAGGAAAGTTAGTCTTCCAATGTCTATGTGTCGGACTGGAGACAGAAGAACAGAAATGCACATTTGAAGCTGCACTGGGGCTAAGAATGTTTATAAATAATTATGGATGATTTTGAGGAGTTTTGGTATTGTTAAGAGTTGAAAAATAGTATCAAAAGAGATGAAAATTAAGAAAAAATTTAAAATAGAGCTCAATTCAAAAAAAGACTAATTTGAAAATGAGTGAATTTAAGTATTTACCAGTCTTTCCCCATACAGTGAAAGACAGTAAAAACTCTTAGAAGAATCTCAGAACAGCATCTGAAATTAGCATTAGGAACACTCAATTCAGGAAGAAATATTCACTACTCTACTACTGATAAAGAAAATTATAGTCAGGGGCAAAAGGGGTGTTGAAGCCAAAAGGGACACATTTGGAAAAAGGCTTATATTCTACCACCTGAGAAAAAGTTAAGTATTGATCTGATTGAACACTTGAAATACTACTGAGAAGGATTTATTTTAATAATTTAATTTACTCAAATCTTCTTAAATTTTCTGAAATTATGCTGAAAGAGATAATTATTAGAAATACAAACAAAATTATAAGTATCATTAGTTACAATGGCATGATAATATAACACAATCTGATCTCTGTAAAGATGAATTTACTTTGTAATGTTAAGACCCTGTTTCAAACAGTAACAGCCCACACTCAAATGCACCAAGTTTAAATCACCTCTCCCTGAATAGCCTTAAAAGAAAGAATTTTCACAACATGCTCTGGAAAATAGTAGGTTTTAACTCTGTGAAACCAAGAAGGACAATATTTCTAATACTTTTAATGAAAACTACTGTATTCACAATATTTTATGTATGTCCTAGTAATACATGATAAAATACACTGTAAGAAAGCTGAAACTTATTTTTTATAGAAAACAGACCAACTCTTTCTAAAGTAGCAAACTACAAAATACCTAGAATTAAATAATAAATAAATAAATAAATAAACAAACCACAAACAACAGTAAGTCAAAATAAAATGAATTATGCAACCCAGTAGTTTGCTTGACAACTATGTGAATAAGAAAAACACCTGCAGCCAGAGTAAGCCTTCTCATTGGCTGCATCCAGCAGCACACAAAAACTAGTACTGCACCTCATGAGGGAGAAGGCGAGGGTACAAATACACACCTCTAATTGTAACTCTTAAGTAGAAGTTGTTTCCCAGGAAAGGGACCTTTGCCCAGTTTTCACTCTTTTCTTCACCTTGTTTCTATGTTGCTGTCTCACTCTCTTTTCTGTTGTGACCTGGCCACATTCGTACTTTCTCACACATCCATATCACCTTAGCTTAGAAGCTAAAAGCCAGTCATTTACTAGAATCTGTCACCTGGCAGTAGATTCCCATAAGACTCACAGGGTAGAAATAAAATATTTTTAGACGATAATTAATACTTTTTACACATATTTGAAAACAAGTCAAACTGCTCTTTAAATGAGAACTTTCTTTCCAGTAACTATAAAGGGAGCCCAAGATGTATGTGTTAGATTTATATAACTGACCTGAAGGTATGTAAGTTAGTTCATCATGTGAAGGAATTTATTGTTCATGTATTTAGAGCAGCCCTGAGGAGAAGAACTTGGGGGTTTCGGTTGATGAGAAGCTCAACGTTAGCCGGCAGTGTGTGTTTGCAGCCCAGAAAGGCAAAAGCATCCTGGGCTGCATCAAATGCAGCTTGGCCAACAGGTCTGCTCCACTCTTCCGTCCCGTAAGAGCTCACCCGGAGCTTTGCATCCAGGTCTGGGGCCCTCAACATAAGAAGAACATGGACCTGTTTGAGCAGGTCTGGAGAAGGCCACCAAGATGATCAGAGGGCTGGAGCACCTCTCCTAGGAAGACAGGCTGTGAGCGCTGCTTTACAACTTTTTACAAGGGCATGCAGTGAATGGACAAGGGAGAATGGCAAATTAAGAAGAAATTCTTCACTGTGGGGATGGTGAGGCTCTAGTTGCTTAGAGAAGTTGCGGATATCCCTCCCTGGAAGTGTTCAAGGTCTGGCTGGCTGGGGCTCTGAGCAATCTGATCTAGTGGAAGGTGTCCCTGCTCATGTCAGGGACGTTGGAGCTGGATGATCATTAAGGTCTCTTCCGACCCAAACTATTTTATGATTCTGTGATTCTAAGGTGGTGGCAGCTGTAAGCATACGTAGAGGAACACGTTTCAGTACATTAATTTCCTGTAATTTAGATAAATGGCAATTTTGCTCTACCTACTACAAAGTGTTGAAAACATGCAGTTAGAGCAGATGAATCTCACTGAAGTACCCAGGAAGTTAGTCTGCTTCTGAGGAAGGATTCCCAAAATTGTAGTTTATATTTAGAAACTGAAATTCTGACTGAATTATTCCATAGGTACATATGCCTATTATCATAGCTGGTCATGGATTCTTCAACTATACCTTCAGGGTCAGAAAAAAGGAAAACTACATATTATCAATTTGGTAAAGATGATATATATCCCCTGCACTGGGAGATCTACCAAGGATTTTGAAGATGAATTAAAAGGTAATAGAGTGGCACTATATCTATCAAAATTATAATTAGTAGTAATAATAATAAAAATAATGTTGCAATTAAAATGGGAATAATAATCAAATGAAAAATGAGAGCTCTAATGTTAGAGTCTTCATAAATGCAATATATGAACTAGAATCTACAGTGCTGGTGCTGAGATAACCCAGAGTAGACAAGCTCACTAGAGGCAATGAAAAAGTCTCAGCACATTTGATCTCAACAAAATCCCACCAGCAGTAGGAAACACCTTTATAAATGAATGGTAAAACATAAAGAGATGAACATTTTTCATATACTTATAGAAATATAATTGAAATTCAATGTAATCACTGTCATAGAGATTTTAAAAATTCAAAGCAGAGAACGTTCATGTGCTCATATTTCAGTGGTTTAAGTAAATCTCATGTTGAACAATTAGAATATTGACATATACATAAGATAACACATGAGATATGTATACCTTATGTAATCCCTGGGATATTAGACCACTGACATAAATGTAAGTGAAATTGAACAAGTTTACTACCTAGGTAAAGATAGGACAGGGGACACAGAAGTAAAGAGCTGTGCACTCCAAAAGCAGACACAGTAAAACAGAATCTTAGATATGTCAAAAGAACGTATGTTTAATTTCTTTCCTTTTCTATTTGTTCTTTCCTACTTGTTTCTGTAATTTTCCAACTACATGTAAAATAAATTTTAGTGTACTGAAAATGTAAAAGAAAACCTAACAGAAGAGAGACTTTTCTTCCTCCTTCTATATTTGCAAGACTGTGGCCTACAGCATAATTTGGTGCTGTAATTATTATACTACAGCATTCATATGATTAACATCTTTTTTCAAATACTTCTGTTTTCTCTCTTATGCTCCTGAAGCCACATTAAACTTCTAGTTTTTGTGTCCAAGCTCTGTATAACCAACTGCTGCTTAAATCCATTTCACTTGTTGCACTTTTTGCTCTCCCCTAACTTTGCCATCATCAACTCTGAAACCCTTTCTCCTCTCCTTCTGGAATAGCATCCTAATCTCAGTGTCAGTCCTTTACTCAGTTCCTGTTCCACAGAAATGTCTCACAGAAACATCTCTTTCTTCCAATATCAATAAAATGACTTCTTTTAGTAATATGCAGCAAGTGGAGATGAAAAATAATCCAATACATCTACTTTGTTTATCTGCGGTAAGTTGCATTTTTGCATTTATCTATGACTAACGTCCCTCAAGAAAGAATTTTTAATTGTTATTGTCACTGATCACTTCTACTGCTTTACACTGTACTTGAGTGATAATACATTTTAGTAGCAAGTTGCACTGGTGACAACATATTCCTCTTAAATTAAAGATTTAATTTTCCTGTGAACTGAAATGAACAGAGTGGAAAGCAGCCTTCAGCTGCCAAGGGAGGATGGGCTGCAATACACCCACTACTGGTTTTAATTTCTTTATCTTATCTAATATTTCTCTTTACAAAATTTCCACCAAAGCAGATGGTGAACTTCTCGTGTACCCTGATGCTCCCCCAGCTGTAGAAGCAATAGATGGATCTGTCCAGGGAACAATAAGGTTTAGTGTATCACAGATACAGAAATAATTACAAGTATCTACTAAAGAGTGACGATTCTTCAGCCCAGGTTTAGCAACTTATCGATGGTTTAAAGCATTTCACAATGTTTTGACTTGCTAGACACAATGCCTTATATGTTAAATAAACTCTATAATAATCTACGAAATGAAATTTCCAGGCCTTGAATGGTTGGAAAATCCAGAAAATTCTCCTTTTTATTTTTCAGCCACTGAAAACTGGATTGTCCATCTCAGAGCTTTTTAATGTGCAAGTAAATTCTGTGGTACTAGCAAAGAGCAGAAATACTTTGATAGGTGCTTTACAGGATCCCGAACTGCATTTAATTTTAAATCAAATTTCACTCTGATGTATTATTAGTGCTGGAAGTAGGCTCTTTAAATTCAACTTGGCCAAATGCAAAACACTGTGCTCTAGTAAATACATTCTCAAATTCTATAAGGTGCCCATGTCTCTAGATTTACAGAAATCCCTCAGGAAAAGACTTGTAGGAGTCAACACGATTAATATCTAGATCTGTACAATTTTACTGCAGCACTGAAGAAAAAATTTCCACAAAAATAGCCTTATATTTTTATGTCAAGAAAGGAAAGGAAAATACATAGGTTAATTCTTTGTGCAATACTATTGGTTTTGACCCACTTTTATCCTCTATTTAAATATATTTAACTATTAAGGATTCCATTAATTAATACATTACAGTAACAAATCTTCACAGTGAAATTAGAGACAAACTTGTTTAAAGTGCTCAAAACCCAAGGCAAATAAAGATTTATTTATTTATTAATTCTGAAACTGGTTTAGATGAGAGTTCAGACATTCGTAATGTACAAATCTTTATATCCTAATATTTGCCAGACACCCTGTACCTCTTGTCATAAGTTACAGCTCTAATTTTATAGAAAAAGATTTCTGAAAATCAATTTGGACAATGAAACTTAAATTGTCTTGTGTATGCAATTTATGCATTTTGCATAATTGTTGACTCTTTACGTAAACATTTTAACTCTTCCATTTATTTTTCTTACTTTATAAAAGGACATAGAGTAGTATTTAGAGGACATAAAAATCGTAGCTTTCTTTCGTATTAAGCCATACAGCTAAATAGTATTTCATCAGTACCATGATACCTTTGATTTTATTTTTTAAGGTGTAAGCTGAATAATGTGTTTCATCAATACATATATGTTTGCATTGATCAAATTTCTTTTTTAACTCAGTTTTGAAGTGTTGATGTAATGAAATTTACTATGAAAAAAAAGATTAGATATTAAAACTTATGGAAATCAATCTAGCCCTAGGGAAACTAAATACCAGTTGCAGAAGAGATGAACTAATTTTTTTTTCTGCTTATGACAATGATTACACTTATTGTAAAAGTGTTGCTTACAATGAAGGCAGCAATGTTCGCACTGCTGTTAATCACTGTTGAACAAAAATGTTCCAGAAAATTCTTCTTGGTCCTGTGTACTGTACAGGAGTAAAATCCAAAGTACCTACTCATGGCATCTTCTGAACAGTAATATTAAATTTTCTAGCACATACTGCCAGACTAAGAACTACAGTTTAGCGTGATGTAGGAAATGCAAGGATTAAAGGAACCGCAGAATTTTGCTTCTGGATTTTATAAACATGTAAGAGCGAACTCAACTAGCACAATCTTGCACAAGAATTACTGCAGAAAGGCCAAGTATAATTAAAAGAAAATGCATAGAATGTAATGGGACTTCTCATTTATGAATATCATAATCAGCAAAACAGTAAAGAGTAGTTAATAGTTCTTGAGATTCTTAAAGGTATTTTTAAATTGTTATTCCCCCAAGTTCGAGTATGTAATTAGAGAAATTAGGGATGGAAAAGAACAGATCATCTGTTAGAAGATCCTGTCAAATATGATGGTTCCTTTCAGCACATTTTAGTGCTTTCTCTAATCAAATGCTAAATATTGCCATTAGTTGGGATTCCACCATTTCTCTTGGGAGACTGTCTGACAGCCTAATAGATCTTTGTGTCACATATCTCTGCTAACTTTATCCCACATGACTAAATATATCTCACCGTACCAGTGAGATGTATTCTCCCAACTCAGTATTCTCAATGTTCTTAAATGTCAGTGTTATATTCTTTTATTTTCTTTCAAAAATTATTCAAACATAAAGATTCAAAGTCAAATGCAACCCTGACACAGAGATATATTGATCAGCACACAGCACAGTAACAAGTCAGGACCCCAAATCTTCATCAAAATCTCATACAGATCCCTGCTTTCACAAATATTTTCCTTTTCCTTGGGTCCAGGAAATGGATGTACCGGAAAAGATGTCTGCTTGTCTTTTTACTGTGGTGGATCAAGAGTGTCAAATAGTACTATCAGCATCCTAAAGTGAAAGCCTTCTAACAGAAGTGCCTGTCAGTGGTGATAGATGACCTGCCTGAATTAAACCCTTAGAGTCTGACGGAATTTCATTGCATTAAAATCCACCCAGAAAGTAATAGAAAGCCTGTATAGACCTCAGTATACGACTTTCATAGAAACGCACTCAGCCTATTCTGCAAGCCTTTGTGCTGTGCACCACATCATGTTTGCATATTTTTAAGGTGATGAAAGCAATGCAGATACATAACACAGTAATAAAATTGCTATTAAATAGAGAATAAAAATCCTGTTATTATGTATGGCATATTCAAAGACTCTTGTGCTGCAAACAGGAATGTGTTGTGATCTCAGACTGCAGCAAGAAATAAGAAAGAAGAAGGCATAACAACGGTTTCCTCTACTGAATGCTACACTCTTTCTACCATGCAGCTGTAATCCCTTTGGTTTAGCTTAGTCTTTACGTGCCGGCTATTATTCATGGTTGAAAACTCAGAGATCAGAGATACTTGATACATTAACTGAGTTGAAGACATAGAAACAGGTAAAACTGACATACTGAAAACACTGAGTAGTATCTCCATGCTAGTTCTTTTGCTTCCCAAGGAATAAAAAGTAAGAAAAAGCACAAGGAAAGGTAAAAAAGGCCAATAGCTCTGTTCATTTTGGGACTATTCATCTCAGAAGAGTGATTCTGACCTTTCCTGATGCAGTGTGTCAACACAGGAAGAACAAAAACCGATTAAAATTATTGATGGACTGCCAATCAGACCTGTACTGATTTTCATTTACCATATATAAGTAGTAGTTCATGTCTAGTAATACCTCCTCTACTCTAAACACTGTGATGGAGACACTAAAACCAGAGTTCAACAACCTGCTCAAGCATGTCTAGGGCTGGGTTCCTAAATCAGTACAGATCATCCTGGGCCATGACTGCTCTGGCTGCTGTGCAATCTACTGATGGCGTCCAACAATGTAACTGAAAATGTAATTTCTAGTTCTTCTTTTTAACAACTACATTAGATAAAGAGTGTAAAGTGTGACAGGCAGACTACCTGCTAAAAGAAAAAAATATTCGAAAAATTATTCTCTGGTCATAGATGTGTAAGCACAATATAAATTGCAGTGAACTGATGTGAAAACTTGTGTTGTTGCTGGTTCTTTGAATGAATAAATTTTACTATTATTCCTGAGAATGTCTCACTAAGCTGAGAACCTTTTTAGCTCCATATTTAGCATGGAAAATAATTTTGTGTGATCTTAGCTCTTCAACAGTTTACATTTTAAAGCTTGCATGCCAAATCAATTTGCATTATTCTTCTAGGGAGAACTATGTGTGTGTGTGCATGTCCCCACAACACATACAAACATAACACACACATGAGAGAAAATACATAATCACTTTCTACACAAAAGATTTCTGCTGTCTTTCCAGCTTTCTAGAAAAAACCCAGTATTTTTGTAAAAAAATCTTTCCATCTGTACCTACTACTCAGGCCAAATTCTCAATTATTGTATTTCCCTTCTTGCCTTTGTTTATTTTTCTTGATACAACTTTATTTTTATTCTTTTTTATTGACACAGCTTTCAGCTTTCTTTTTATTTTGTTTTTATACAGAGATATTTTTATTGTATGAAATGTAACAATAAAGATAACAATAAATCTTCATCAATTCTACTTCAGGAAGATAAAATAGGGAGATGGAATGAAAAGAAAGACTTTGTCTAAAGCGCTGAAACAAAGTTTAAAGGAGAATAATAATTAACAATCATCTTTATCTTTTTTATGCCACGATAATACCTTGCCCTGGATAAGATAAAAATCTACTCATGCCTCAAATCTTCTTTGTTTTAAAGAACAACAATGTTAAAAAGATATTTAAAATTGAATTGTTTGCAACTTATAGCAGGTCTTAGACAGCAAGTTGAAAAGGCCACTATGTCAGCTTTGGAATTACTAAAGGAAAGAGTGTTCATAACTAAATAACAAAGAGGAGAAGGCAGCACTTACTGAAGTAGAAAAGGAGAATCATACAGATATATTTTTCATTATCAGTTCAGAGAAAAGGCCAGCTAACTCCAAGACACTGTTTGAGTATTTAAAAACTGAGAAGGTTATTCTCACTTTCATAGAATCACTGAGGTTGGAAAAGACCTCCAAGATCACTGACTGAAGACTCCAAGATCATCTTTGACTGAAATCACCATGTCAACTAAACTACAGCACTAAGTGCCATGTCTAGTCATTCCTCGAACACCTCCAGGGATGGTGACTCCACCACCTCCCTGGGCAGTCCACTCTAATGCTTGACAACCCTTTCAGTAAAGAAATTCTTCCAGATGTCCAACGTGAACCTCCCCTGGTGCAGCTTGAGGTCATTTTCTCCTGTCCTATTGCTGGTTGCCTGGGAGAAGAAGTTGATTCCCACCTGGCTACAATCTCCTTTCAAGGAGTTGTAGAGATCATCCCTGAGCCTCCTTTTCTCCAGGCTAAACAATCCCAGCTCCCTCATCTGCTCCTGATAGGACTTACTCACTAGACCTTTCATCAGCTCCATTGCCCTTCCCTGGACACACTCCAGAGAGTGTGTCTTTCTTGAACTGAGGGGCCCAGAACTGGACACAGCACTCCAGGGGTGGCCTCACCAATGCAGAGTACAGGGGGACAATCCTTTCCCTGCTCCTGCTGGCCACATTGTTCCTGATCCAGGCCAGGATGCCATTGGCCTTCTTGGCCACCTGGGCACTGCTGGTTCATGTTCAGCCTCCTGTCAATCAGCACCCCCAGGTCCCTTTCTGCCTGGCTGCTCTCCATCATTCAGTGTATCAAATAATGTCTATCAGCTAATAATCTCAATCTCAATCTGAAAAAATACCTATTTCCCACTGAAGGTACAGCTTTCAAAATGCATTTGACTTTCAGAATTCCTTTACTTTAAATGTTCTTCTGACTTTTGTCTGTAAAATTACAATTTTGCTACATTCAGTGAACTATATGGAATAGGACAAATAATTTGTCCCGCATAGTAATTTTGAAACACTGAGAGAAATTAATTTTCTATTAAACTATTATGTAGCAAATAGGTTTTACCACCAATGAACAATGAACATGCTGAGCTACCCATACGGTGGAGAATCTGAACTTTATAAGCTATAAGATAACTGCGTGTCTTGTTCTTTGTTTCAGAACAAAAGGCAAATGACACATCAGCCTTCATAAGGAGTGTCTTACTGGAAGTGCCGTCTGTTAACTGAGGACTCAAAAGGCACAAACCATGTCCATAATGGGACATTGTCATTGCCAGGCACACATACTAAAAAAAAAAGATTGAGAAAAATGTGTTTCCCCACCATACTGTGGTAAAACAGTGGGATCCAAATTTATAAACTCTATATTGTTTACATATAATCATACAAATTGTTGTGTCATCAAAAGAAGAGAATTTTTGGTAACTTTGGTAGCTTTCCTGGCTCAACAGACACTTCCACTAGTTTTGAATTATTTTAGTGGGAAATGGGCAGCTTCAGAGTGTTGAACCAAAAAAATCTCTGAATCAACTGACCATGAAGAAAAAAAATATTTTTACCTAGAGATACAGTTAAAGCCCTAAAGCAAATATTTCTGTTTGAAATAGTATTTTGATGAAAAGTGCATTCTGGTCAGACTTGTGTCCTGAGGTTTTGGTTTGTTTTTCACCTTGGAGGGAGAATTGGCAGCAAATAGTCTATGTTGCATGATTAAAGCTTTTAGTTTCAAACTTCTTTGACTGCTTTTTGATCTTAATTCTGTCATATTACGTTTTTGTATGTTTTCTGTGTGACCACTTCTTTAAAAGAGTTTTTTTTAAACATCCAACTTGGTTGTAGTGCTGTTGTTCATCTGAAACTATTTTACAACACTTCCTGAACTGTGCTTATCAACAGATGACGGTGGTTGAAAAAATTTTACTGTTTTTTTCTAGCAAAGAACATGTCCACTCCTTTAAAACATAAAACCTATTTTAAGCAAAGACTATTATACAGAACGGAGAATACCAAGCCACTTTCTGTTACTATTTTGCAACTAGTAAGCATATAGAGCCTTAAGATCAGTATTAAGCTTATTGACTGGAGGATTTAATATTTACAGTATTTTGCCAGAATCAATAAGATGACCCTAATGAGGGAAAAAAATTATGTTTGAATAAACCAGATAACAGTGGTTTCTCTTTGTGCCACAAGCCTGCTCATATTTAAATATATCTATGGTGAAAAATTTGGATTGTAGTTGCAGTTAACAGCTCATTAGTCTTTGCCTCTTGGAACTCCATACTATTTGCACATAAAAAAATAGTATTTTTGAAAAAAAATGTGGCACTTGATGCTATCTGATGTTTTGAATCCTTTCTTTTTAAGAGGCAACTGAGGTTATGTGTGACTCCGCAGATTTCAGTTTCAGAGAAATTCTATTTCATTTAATGCTTTTAAAACGTAGAGTACCCTTCACTTTTTTTGCTAGCCATTAGTGCAAATTAGGGTCACTTCAAAGTAGATGGAATTTGTTCATATTAATTTAGTCATAGTGGCTTTAAAATGCTTTAGTGCTACTCTCCAGTTTAGACTTCTTGTAACGGGGATGATCAGAAAAATCCACAGGAATGCTGTGATATTTCATATTTGAAATCCCTATTCCTGTAGAACACAATGCAATACAGCACAGTTATATGCTGTACTGCACTGCACTGCACACACAATGCTATGCCAAATCATACAGTGCATGCTATGCTGTAATATTGATAGCTGATTTTTATTTGCCAGCTTCTCTCATCTGTCTGCTTTAGGGAATATGCTTACTGTTTATTGCTCAGATTATTATGAAGATAAAAGTACCATAAGGACAAAACATAAATTTTGTCAGCTTATCCTGCCTTGAGTTAGCAGTGTTTGTTGCACATCATCCTGCAGACCAGAACAACATCCTACACTTTTTCTAATGAAGACATGTAGAAAAGCAGCAAAGTGATGATGCTATATTTTAAATATTTGTATGCTTATGTAAAAATAAATAAATACTAAATAATGTAGTTATTATGTTTATTGGTGTATGATATAATTTTTCTTAATTAAGAAAGTAGCTATATTTTCAGGTTTTATTTTTACTGTGTTTGTATTATACACGTCTTTCATCTTTTCTGTCACAGATTCTGAATGTTGCAAATGCAGTGCAAGTCCATCCAAAAATCCAAAAATTAAGGAACTAAGGTGATTTAAATTTTCTTTTAAAATTTGGTCCATAGATGTTTAAACATTAGAATAGGTTATAGATCAGATTATTTTGGGGTTTGTACTCAGACTTCAACTAATTTTCAGAAGATGTTGCAGAAAATCTGGAAACAGGAATGAGAAAAAGCCAAACACTAAAATGTTAAGGCAGCACATAAAATTCTCCTGTACCCCAAAGGAGTTTGAAAAACACATTTTAAAATGGAAAACCTATCACTGCTCTCATGAAAAATAAAAGGTGGTTTTTCTTTAATTTTCAAATATTTTTAGAGATGCCAAAATCTAAATATTTTTATATTAACATGTAACTACCTTGCTATTCAGTATACAGATATTCATGAAGACATTCATAGAGATACAACATTAACATTTTTAATATAATTGAAGAATCAGCTTAAATGCTTATTTTTAATGTATATAAATTATTTGGTTTTATTACTTTCACCGTTGTAGAATAACTCACTTGTTGATGTACTGGATGAAACACCCTTATGGAATGAGAGACAAAAAAAATAATTATTATCTTTTCAAGTTGAAAATGCCATTTGTTTTCTATTAAGAACCTTAAAATCTCCTGGGATGAAAACGGAAACAAAAGAGCTACAGAAATGTCAAAGAGAGCACCTCATGATGTCCTAAAAGCTTATTTACTCTAAGAGAAAAATAGAAGGGGAGAAAAGAGAAAGTGGCTGTAACAATCCACAGTACATGTGCTGTTGCTGAGATACAGTGTATTTCTTAGAAAAAAAAAACTTGGACTGTGTGTAACATGAATTCTTGTTCTGTGTTACAAGGAAAAAATAGCATTTACAGAAAATATAAAATACCCAACATGCCTTTCTCTTAAAGTTTTGTTTTGGTTTGGTTTTATTTTCTTCCCATCCAGATGTAAATATACTTGTCCTTGCATTTTTATCTAAATGACACCAAAAGTAATTGAAAGATACATTTGATTTCATATTAATATGGAATAAAGAATAAAAACATAATCAGAATCTCTGTCTTACTCTCTAAGTGCCTAAGCACACAGATTTAGTGCTTTTCACCTTCTTACCTTTTCACCATCTTTGCTTTTCTTCTACCTAAAGCCTTTGTTTTCTCACCTTTTCAGCAAACATGGCATGAATAATGAGGAACATAAAAGCAGAAGAGCTGTACAATGTCAGGCAAAAGGAAATGTCTAACTAAGAGTATCAGAGTGGGGCAGGAGTCACACAATAGTCTCCTAGGGTACTTTGTAGTCTCTAACTATTTGGGACACAAATACTTTTTGAGACAGAGGTAGTTTCTTCATATTTGAAACTCTGGATGGGTTTCCTTTCCCATGTTTTTCCAGCCTGTCTTTTGATCCCATATAATGTAAATTACTATAAGGCAGATTGTGATTAATACTACTCTCTGTTTCAGATGTTCTGCAAAACCTCTACACATCTCTCAACATAGTAAATCCAACATTTATTAAGGTAAAGAGAGTTTTTAAAAAAATTGATTTATTTTTATTTATTCTTAATCTTGCACAGATGGCATTGCACTGTTGTTGCTACAAAAGAATTTCCCCACATAATTCTCAAGTTGCCTTATCTTAGGCAGTTTCCCTGATCTCTTGCGCTGTCCTATTTCCCATTTAATAGGGAATAAATTTTTCTTATTTTTTTTTATTGAGTTCTTCCCCTGAAAAATTGCAATCCAACTGTCAAATGGAAGCATATTAATTTTCACATTTGATACATTTTCCATGAAATACAAAATATTTTCTGACAAATGCTCTGTCAACAGAGAACATAATCTATTATAAGGGAAAATGCTGTTTAAAAAAATTGCTTATTGACCTGTACTTCGCATATTTTTCGCCTGCTGAACATATCTTTTTTTAAGCTTAAACTTGCAAAAATAATATTAAATCTGTAACATAACCACGTGTTGAATTACAAGGTCTTTGTGAATGGATTACTTTCAGACTGAGAGCTTCTGTAAATAATAGCCAAGTTCCATAGCAAATGGACCTTATATTCAGCTTTAAGACTACACTCTCATGTCATACGTCTTTTCCTACATTTAAATGTAGGGAAGTATAAAGAAAAACATATGTATGTAGTTGATAAACATATAAAAAGAAAAACTTCCTGGATGTAATAAACAGATAGGTGATTCTCTCTTTGTTTTTTAGAAGAAAAGAAAAAAAAACCTCTCTTTTTGGTCATTTTTAAAAAATAAATTATTAAAAAGAATATTTATCTTTTAAACGAAATGCAAGTTAATTAAGGAAGATGACTTTTACCTCTGAGCCCACTTGTTCTGACAAATGTCTGCAAGATTATCTTAGTCAGTCAATCCCCTACATAGTGTAGTATTCCCCGCTCACAGAATTGCGTGTCATCTATCATGTTGATATTTTTTAACCAAACAAATGCAAAAAAGATGTTTTCACTGAATACTGTGATCCAAACAAAATGTGCATTACAGCTATGTTGTATTTATACAGTAGCTCTGCCTTGTGGTGTGATATAGTATAGAAGAATTATCTTTCAAAACATTTGTTTCATATTTGGATTTATTGCATATGCTTGTTTTCTGATAACCTGAAATTTAAAAGCCTACATTTGGAAGTCTAAGCATGACTAATACAATGAAATCTTTCAAACATATTAACATGAATGTCATACAAACAAAAGAGTAGAAAGTACGTTAACATATCTTAAATCTATGGAAGGGTTTTGTTTTGGTTTGGTTTTCCTCATTCTATTACGATAAGATTTGTTGAAAAACAAGATTCAGATATTTATGTTCATAATGTTCTCCCATGCTTAATACAGACTATCTACGGTTCCTGATAAAATTAGGAGCTACTGAAAGATACTTAGCAGCTCTTGTAAGCAACCTGAATTTAATGAAATGGAATTGCTTCTCAGCCTATAGACTGTTTATTTAAGACCCAATATTTAGCCACGAGCAGAAGTTTGTTTTACAACTAATTAATGAAATGTCTGATTTGAAAGTGTATAAAATAGGATACAGGAACTTGTCCAGGCTGTCTTCATTAGACTCTCTTCATCCTTTGCAAATACCTAACTTTAGCAGTCTGAGTTTTCCTATTTATTTTTAGTGATTTTAAAACATGTAAGTACTGCTTAAAATGGCTGATTAAGATGAAAAAGTACCCTGACAAGCAAACAAAAAACCCCGAAAAATTGCAAAAGAAGAAAATGAAGCTACAGCCACCACAAACTAAGAAGTTGCATAAGGGACAGAACGAAGGCAAACATGTAAACTAAAATTCATGAATGAATATCCAGTATATTTTTCCATGATATTATACAGAAAGTCACTATAAGTTAACTGATTAAAAATGTTTATTTTTAAAAATAATATTTAGTTAGAGCTCAACAAAGAAGTAACAGAAACATAACTGCTTCCCTCTATGTCTTTAAAATAAAGAAAGCAACCTTATCAATTTTTATTAATGATATGTGTGACAACTATAAAAGAGGAAGCTGATGTAATTGGAAAAACAAAAACAGTGTTTGAATATAGCACTTTTAATAGAGATGAAGGCAGAGCCTTCATAAAAGCAATATGAACTTCTGCAAAATAGCAGTTATATGACTTGATTAAGGGAACAGTTGCAGGTGCTTCTGTGAATTTTGAGTTGGTTTTACATGTTATATTTTGATTGGATTATTTAAGATAACTTTTTTAGTTTCTCAGCCATAAAACCTGACCTTTGACTGGGAATATCAGTCACCTCTGATCTAAACACTGAGATACTGGAGATAATGAGGTGGTGGGGTCATAGTTGATGTTCAGAAAGCAACTTAATGAACAAGAAGATATTTACAGAAATAACAAATAAATGAGCATGTGAATGAACGGAAGAAAATAAGAATGTGACATGCCGGTTTTCATAGAACACAGTGTTATGGTAGGTTATCAGGATTATCTGTTCAAATAAAGTGATAGGAAAACTGTCTTTTTGTTTTTGTTTTTTTTTTAAATGTTCAAATGATGGATGTAAAGATGAATTTTAATGTTTAGCCAATGATGGGAGGAATTTAAAATTTACAAATTGTTCTCATGAAAATTACACAGCCTTTGGAACTGAAAGTCTCAATATCCCTCATTTACATATAAAGTGTCTGCTCCCCTCCCATTTATGACAGCAGCAATAGGATATTTGACTATTGTATCACTGCCACTTCTTCCAGAAGTATAAATTTGGCATTTGAAATCCTGCATGTTAGAGGATGAAAATATGACCCCACCTCATAGACAAGTTGATGGGCCTCCTCCTTTCTCCTCCCCAAAGCAGGGATGGTTCTTCTGTAGCTTTTCTACCTACGAATACATCAGAATACCTGGATAATATATCTAAATGAAATTAAGCATAATTTACAGTAAAGGTAAGCTTAAAGAATTACTAATATTATTTTTAAAAATATTTTTAGCATTAATTCAATAGATCATAAAATCATAAAATTAGCTGGGTTGGAAGAGACCTCTGAGATCATCAAGTCCAACCCTTGATCCAAACCCACCATGGTTACTAGATGGCACTCAGTGCCACATCCAGCCTCATCTTAAAAACCTCCAGGGACGGCGAATCCACCACCTCTCTGGACAGGCCATTCCAATGCCTGATCACTCTCTCTGTAAAGAACTTCTTTCTAATATCCAA
>JAWMRA010000113.1:90244958-90278186 GCA_035584735.1 Pseudotriccus pelzelni | reverse complement strand
CTGACCCAGCACAGAGTGCCCCTGTCCAAGCCATGGGCTGCAGCTTTTCCAGGAGTGTATTATGGGAGACAGTGTCAAAGGCTTTGCTGAAGTCCAGATAGACACATCCACAGCCTTCCCCTCATCTACCAGGCGGGTCACCTGATCATAAAAAGAGATCAGGTTGGTCAAACAGGATCTGCCCCTCCTAAACCCATGTTCCCTGGTTCCTCCGTCCAGGCCTTCTTGTGGACGGCCATCACACTGGCCATCACCTCGAGTCACCTGGGACTTCCTTGGTTAACCAGGAGATTTTTCAAAAAAGTATAGTTCATGCTGCTCATGTTTCAGCACTGACAATACAGCTGATAGGCCACTATTCCACAGTGTCAGTATTTTCTCCTCATCTGCATGTCCTTGTTCAGTTAATGCACTGGAGAAAATAAGGACATAGATTTAGCTGTGACTGCAATGGTCAACGACTCAGGAATCCACGTAAAAAAAACCACTTCATGATTCACAGATGCAGTGTTAATGCTTTATATAGTGCTCCATTATAGTATTCAGCCAGGTTTTGAAATAGAAAATCCATGGGACTGAGGGTTGTGGTGGTGTTTTTTTTTTCCCTTAGACAGGACTTGGGACTACTAAAAATGTAAAAATGTATACACAATTACAGAAAACACCTAAACATTATTTAAAATGTCAAAAATAATTTTAACTCTTTCCATTTTTTTCCAGTTTAATAAGCTGTCTTTTGCAGAAGTTCATAAAAATTCCAAATGCTAAAAATACTAAAACACTGAAGGAAGTAAATACTTGAAATTATACTTGGTGAGTGTAAGAAATTGCTCACTGAAAGGGATATGGATTGAAAGGAAGCTGGCTCTTTCTGTCACTGGTGATTTTCTATATTTGAATATTCAAATATTTGACAACTTTGAGTCCCATAATGGTGAGCCCAAGAACTCAACTTGAGGCTGAAAGCAGATTAGCAAAACCACAGCTGAAAGTTCATTGACTTAAAATCTCTACCAGACTCTTAGTATGTTATTGCACCTAAGAAGCAAAAGATGCTGACATATATGATGATTTCTCACTGTGTATCCTCTAAAAATATTTTAAAAATGAAGCTCTCCTCCTGATTTCAGTATTTATAGACATTCCAGTAGCCAGCCAAGAACATAGATCTCAATGAGGTCTACTGAAGACTGACTCGCCTATTTAGCATTAATATTAAATAGTAACTAAGTAATTTCAGCTAGCAGTATTTATTCCCTTGGCAAAATGTTTGGAGATGTGTCAGTAAAATGACTGGCAAACTCCTGAACATCACTCTGAACATCTGGAAAGCCCAAAACCTGGCTCAAAATTATAAAATGGAGAAAGGACATTTATAGCACTCAATTACAAGAATCACTGAAATAATACTAAATTATTAGTATTCAAATAAACATTAAGGGTTATATCACTGGTGATCAAAAGCCAGCCTTCAGCTTTTAAACTGTAGTCATCTTGCCAACTGAAGAAGGCTGTATCTCAGTTTTGACCTCCTGGCAGAGTGATTAATATACCTGCAGTCAGCATAGGAGTGAAAATCAGAGTACCCAGATAAACTGAAAACATTCCATGTTGAAATTAAAAGCAGCATTCTTCTTGTCCGTTTTATCATCAGTAGTGTCCGAGGATCCTGTATTTCAAGATGTGGAGTGGAGAAGCTCAGTGTAACGGACAACAGAAGAGTCACTTGCTAATATGGGTAGGCTTTTTTAAGAAAGAAAATTAATAGGAAAAACATTAAATTTAAGTCTGATTAGATAAGCAACACAATTTTTGTTTTTGAAAGAGGTCTTTCTCATCAGTGCCTGCTGGAGGCCAAAAGCCCAGTTCAGTGGAGTTTTCTAGTGTAAGACTAACTGATTTTGGTGCTAGTGTGAAAACTAGGTAACTCACATCTGAGCATAGGGCAGATATTGAGCTCAATACAGCAGCTGCACATAGTTACCTACTGTCATTTTAGACATACTAATATATCTTAGCTTTTGCCTCCCAGTCCAGCAGGGCAGAAGTCTCTCCTGGGTCCTGTGTGACATCATTGCTCCTCTGGGTATGTCTAGAAGTCACCAAGATCCCCACAGGGTCCTTAAATGACATTAAAACCTGGACTCAGGCAGCCCAACAGAACCTGAATTGTGAGATTTATTTGGAGATAAAGGGTGTAGCTATATTAGAGTTTTGAGCTGGGAGCTGCCTTAATCACTGATCCTCCAAAACTGAGGCTAACTACCAATATGTCTGAAGTCTTGAAGCATCGAAGACTTTGAGATTTATATTCCTAAAGCTTTTCTTCTGGGCAGGCTTGTAGCTTCAATCTTGGTAGAACTGAACAGCTCAACAACTATATACTACTAACACCTATTTACTACACACTGTGTTGTCCATTTATCATCCAGGAAGGTTTTGAACCAGTTGACATGACCCAAAAATATCTAATTCATACAAATCAGTGTGCCCAAAAAAGCATAGCTGATATCACTTCTTTCTTTCTAATAGAATACAATACCACAACACTCCTGTAGAGTGCCAAAATTATCTGCTCCCTTCCATTGGCATTTTATAAGAACGATATAGCTCCTCTTTATTCCTTAGTTTTCTAGCTGCAGAAGAAGATTCATGGCTGTAAATTGTAACTATCCCCAATGGACTTCATAAATAGATACTTATACCTACTTCCTCATAACTGAGACAAATTCAAGCATGTTATATGAAGTTTCTATAATGTTGCAATTGGGATGTTAATCACACTATTTTAATATATGGAAAAAATTTGAAATAGCATTCTTTTAAGGTACTTGATTTCCATTCTCAAAATATCTGTGAATCTGAGATGTAAATCTTGGTATTTAAGTACACACTGCCTCTGTAAAGGTTTTGTATGCTTCCAGATAGTCTTCTAATTATTTTCCAATGTTAATTTCAAAGAGAAACAATACTTCATATTTTGCTTCTGCTTTCACTTCAATGAGAAAGCAAAAGCAAAAATCACTGCATATTTCTGTGTTCCAAATCAGCGTCTCTGCTTTTCATAGAAACTAGCACTGATCACAGAAATGACAAGTAAAAGAGAAAAATATTTTTCTGCATGACTAATCTGTCTCCTGGATTGTTCAGTTTCTGTGGCAGAGACTTCATTGACATTTTGGTCTTCATATTTTTATAAGTTACAGCATGTCAATAACAAGTTATCCACTGAGCTAAGAGCAGTTCCTCTTTAAAACAGTGGGAGAAATCACAGAATTCAGTTGCAACAAAATTAGAAAAACAAGTGGGATTTTTTCCATTTTTAAATCTGGGAAATGTAACTGTAGGTACTAACACAGAAAGAAAAAATGTGTTATACTCTAATTGCCATTATTTATAAGGAAAAGTATATTAATAATATAAATAATGATACCAAATCTGTTTACTGTAGTAAAGAATTCAACTTTCAAGTAAACCTGTGATATAATTATCACTATGCCTGTTATACAGATGCAGAAAACAGAATTCTGAAGTGTTAATGTAATTAACATGCTCAAAATCGAAGTGAAAATCTGTGTCAGAGCAATGAAAGAAACCCTCAGAATCATCTGGATCCTATCACCACTTCCCTAAATTGCATGAGTCATTGCTTACTCATACCAGCTTTAAAAGGAGATTAGATATTGATGTGATGGAAAAGGCTGTTCTATAAACCTTTTGTGAATATCTCATGAAACAGCTTCACCAACTCAAACACTAAGATCCATGATTAGAAGTCCACAGCCAACAATAAGAGGCTTATGTCACCTTAGAATATGCAACTTCTTCTTGCAAAAGATGTGTTAAAATGGCACTGAAATACATCTTCCTGTTGATGAGCTTAAGGGTGTGTGGCTTTGTTCATTAAACCTACCCCTGTACAACTTTCATATTAGCTCATAACATTTGGTGAATTTTTAGACTTATTCTCTAGGTTTTAAATAGTTTTAAGCTCCCTGAAAGACACAGTATTCTTTTGCTTTGTCAAAACATTTCCTCATCTGATTTCACTAACACAAAAAATGTGTAGGCTGCCCTTCATTTAAGTTGTAGTAATGGCCCAATAAAAAATAAGATTGCAAGATGATCAAAGAAAGTTTGTGAATTTAGTGATGCCCATCAGTATATCTGAGAGTTGACACAGTAGCTCACAATAATTATTTGAGGAAAAAATTTAACCTTTCTGTTTGTGAGAAAATTATGATCTAAGTAAGTATGTATAGTATTTAAACACAGAGGTTTGGTTTTTTTTAAAATTTTTTTAAAATTTCATTAAAAAAATTATTCCATCCAAAGGGAACGACAGTGAAGAGTTCTCTACCAATACTGTGATTACTGTCACTCTTTATCTGTATTTTATCTTCTAAATTAACCTCACATCACATCATACTACTTCCAGGATTGAGACAGAAGCATTGATGTATAGACATCCAAAAATTGCTTGTTCTAAATATACATACACTTTAACGTTGAATTTCAGAGGGAAGTCATATTAAATCTGACCAGGAAATTCAAATGTTCCCCCTGCAGAAGCAGCTTGTGTAGAACTTTGAGCTTGTTTCTTACCCTAGCACTTATTTTTCGTTAGTAAAGTTGAGATTATTTCCTAATACTTTGTTTTAATTTTATTACTTTCATACTTTGTTTTAATTTCATTAGAATATTATTTCTTTTTTTGGTCTTGCTTCTTTCTCTAGATTTTTCCGTGTGTGTGTTATAAAATACTGTCAGGAGAGTTTGTAGGCCTTCGGATGTCTGTCCCACCATTCCTGATGGATGCTGGCATAAAAGCAAACAAGCAATGTAAAGAAAATAAGAGGAGCATATGATGAAAAGCCCAAACCTCTTCAAATTCACCAGAAGATGAAATGAAATGATACTTTTATTTTGATTTACTCACAATACATTTCACCATAAAGCAAAGTTCTTCTGTCAAATTTTCCTTTCAAAAAAATGAAACCTTTCCCTTAAAGCTGAGATCCTTCTGTGAAGACATATGACTGAGAGCTGGTCTTTCTGAAGAACTGCTACTAGACATGTATGCATGAAAGTTAGAAAAAGCTTCAAAGAAATTTCTTAATTTATTTACAAAATTAATTTACTACCTGCACTGACTAATATCTGTTTATCAAACTTTTTTCTGTCAAACTCGAAGGAACCATGACCATTTCATTTTTCAGTCTTGTCATAATAACAATCAATTAGCTTTAAAACAATGTGGACTGCTAGGGTAATACAGGTAATACAGGCTCCAAAGTGAATAAATATATTAAAAAATAATTTCCTCTAAGAGGTGTGATAGTAAAGCAAAGGAATTAAAGATCATATTAATTTTTCAGTTTCCAGGTATATCAGTAAGAAAAAAAGGAATTAAAGAAAGCCTTCAAACATCCTAAGTTTTAGAGAAGGCATGGCTAGAGACTTCCTTTTGGAAGAAGGTGCTCTGTGCTGGAGGAGGAACACATCTGAGGGGACTGTGGGTGCAGGTGCTGCACCCTGGGACAGGGATACCCCTGAGGGATTGCAGCACATGGGCAACACACACTAGGGCAGAAGAGAACAAAAAAGCAAGGAACAGCAAAGGAAAACAAGTAAGAGGGACTGAAGAGCATAAAGAAACTACCATTTCCTATGGATTACACTGAAATCACCTAAGACTACTCAAGGAAGTCAGTCACCCCCATGAGAGAGAATCATCTTCAAGCTGTCAAATATCCTAAATTTCCTTCTTTACACTTTGCTGTTACACTTCCTTTCTTCATCAAAGACTACTTTGAACTTTAATCATAAGTACCTTAGGGAGCTACTTAAAAATAAAACCTACCAATAACAATTGTCTTGGTGAGCTGGAAAGATATTTCTTGTATGATCTACAAAAAATAGAACAAAATAAGAAAAAAAATTGTGCTAGATTCTAAATACAAAAATTAGAATAAACAAAAAGATACATTCAAATTAAAAAGCCATTGCTTTAAGGAATTTTCCAACAGAAACATAATCAAGCAGTTACCTATGCTATAGATGATCAGTGTCCCTGTTAAAAAAATTAAGTCTGTTGGTGTCTCCCTTGCACTGTTTCTGCCACTGGACCCAAATCAGCCTCAAAGTGCTATTTTTCCTGGTTAATAGGACATCAAATCCAAATTCTTTTGTTACATAGTTGTTTTCTATAAACTTACATTATAATCTCTTGTGCTAGGTGCTGATTATTAGTAATAATTTATCTCAGAATCTGTGTTTACAACCAACAATAGGATGCTTATGTATATCACTGCAAATTTAATTTAAGATCTGCAGTGAACAAGGCTGTCAAAAGCCTAAAATACTGATTCCTCATTTAAGCAGTTTAGAAGAAGCGATGAAGGGAACAGCCTGAGACTAGATGAAGCAGAAGTCTGTTGGATTCAATTTGTAAAGCAGAATCATAGAATCACAGATTGGAAAATACCTTTGAGATCATCATAAAACAAAAATTAAAATCTCTGGAAACAAGACGAAAATTACAAGAGTAATTTCTAGCCTTTTATTCACATAGTGAAGGCAATGTTAAGAAAACTAGGGGGAAAAGCAAAATCTCACAAAGAAAATACAGGAACTACACCTCTCCCCAAAGTCCTTAAAGCTAGATTAAAAAAGCTATTTAGATGTTAACACTACTGATTAATACTAACCACTGTGAAAACAAGGGGTATTAGACATCCAAGTGTTTCTGTGGATGTCAGGCTTAACATTATCATAAAATGTTAAAAAAGACCACAAGAATTATTCTGAGAAAGCAGTCTGCTTGAGAAAAAAATACTCTCGAAGGCAACCTATGCCATGATGTTTTGTGGTATGGGAACCACAAATTCAGGTTTCAGCCACGGCAACAGCCACCAAAAACAGGTAATACTCTTTCAATATTCCTGTGTGCCAAGCTGAGGTCCTGATAAGGTGCACAGTGGTCCCATATGCAATTCGCATTTTCATTTTGATAGCAGCTGTCACCTTCCATTCTGCTAAGAGGCAAAGCACATAGCAGAAGTGCTTACTTGAGCATATTTTTGTGACTGCAATTTATTGTTATGTAGTAAAATGACTGAGGTGTAACAGGTCTGGTTATACCAATTAGTGACAGTATGACATAAAACTGTCTGTCCACCTATGTAAGGTCAGACACCATGGACCACACCAAAGCTCCAATTAGTCTGGTATGCTGCAAATAGTAGCAAATATTTTGATAAAAATTATAAATAGTATAGATAGCTAGACAGAAGTACCATCTAGAATAAAGAAGGAATGGTGATCTCAGACAGTCTGAGAATTAGTCTATTGGCTTTTAAGCAACACTAATGTAAGGACTTCCTATGTCAGTGGTTGCAACTGTGCATTGGGGTGAATCTACTTTCCACAAATATTTGCAATGATTTTTAAAGTAATTTAAAATTAATTTTTGCACCTGTAACATCCTGTGGCACAGATTCCAGAAATTACTTCCTGTGTGAAAACATGCATCCTCTTCAGTCTTTTGAATTGGATTTATACTGCTCCAGATATGGGTAAACTTTATCCTCTTTTGTTCAGTAATCAAGTCCAAGAGAAAATTATTCCTCATATAACATGATGGCTTAGTATCTTTAAAAGTTTGGGTATTGTTTGTTTGTTTGGGTTTTGTTTTGGTTTGTTTCTTTGTTTGTTTTTGGTTTTTTTAAGACCAAAATCACAGACTTCTCAGAAATGTCAGTGGACAAACCATCATCCCATTTTTGTTTCTTCACTCTCTCTAGATAGGCTGCACTGATTCTTCCCCGCATATATGTGTCAAAGCTTTTTCTTTGTCTGTTAGCTTCATCTGTCAGTTTGGTTCTTCAGAAATTCGACCAATTTTCCACTGGAAAAGTCCAGCTTGTTGATCTGTAGTTCTCTAGATTATTCCAAAAATATTTTTGGGATATATTTTGCTTCCTGTGTTTCAACAAAAACTGTGTGTGTGTGTTTAAGTCTGTATGTCTTTCATGTAAGTAGGTGGATGCCCCTTTCTACTTCCATATCTGATTTTCTTCCTGGGATGTGGCTGCTTTGCAGTAGTGCCCTACAACTGCCATGAGGAAGTGTGCTGCAGAACATGACTTGCTTTTAATCTACCTTTTGGTCATACAGAAAGTTGACAGGTAATAACTTCTCAATATTGACTTTCGAACTTCCAAACTAATTGTCAGTTACACTTAGAAGCTCTTTAAGACTATTTCACGCTATGCATCTTCACATGATGTCCACCCTTCCTATTCAGCACAGATCACAACAATGTCTTAAAGCACAAGAAAGTATCTATGTATGTGTATGTTTGAATTACCATGGATTTCCAATTGTGAGATATTTAGGTAGTGCCTTAAAACCATCCTCCCTCCTCTTCGTTCTTTAACTGCATCTTACATATTTTATGCAAATCTGATGTTCTCTTCTCATGGATAGGAAGTTTGAGATCTAATTAAGTCAAATCATCTTGCATAACAAAATGAGATAATTTTACATTAAGCTTCGAAGTATGTTTCTTCCTTGTTCTATCATGGTGCTTGTATGAGGTGCAAGAAATTTCTAAATACAGAAATCTTTTATCTAGCCAAGGTAACTTGATTAGTTGCTTACTTGTACTGACAGTATATTTGTGTCTCACCTGTGTGCTAGGGTGAGGAAATTATCTGTGAAGGAGTTGTAAAAAACTCAGAGCCCATTGCAAAACTCACTCCTGGGGGATAGTAGACTCACTATTTCGTCTTGACAGGCATGTTCATTACCCTCACATGGAAGGAAGCAGGCAGGTTGCTGATTCAGTTCCAGTTCTGCATTTTCCCCTCGAGTTGGCTCAATGGAAGCCAGGAAGCCGACAATCTCAGCCAAGGAAAACTGCAGCACAGCAAAATGAAGCACTGCCTCAAGTCATTAGACTGTGCTGTAAGTGCATCACAGTATTTCTCTCTCCAAGGCACACCCCACAAACTTTAGCTTCAGACAGGAGTGAAAAACAGATCAAATTTAAATGCACAAATGTAACTTATATGATCATAATTCACGAAACGCACAGAGACTGCAGGTTGTAAAGGCAGCAAATGAAGAAACTAAATATAAATAAACTCCTTTCAGGAGTGAGAAACATATTCTCTAATAAAAAATGCAAGGAATATGGGAATATTTCTGTGTGCATAATACAGCCTCATTACATTTCAATGATACCTCCTTGTCTATTGAGACCCAGAAGTGACTGCCATTGCTAACAGATGATAAGCAGACAAGAAAGCGTTTAATATGAAAAAGATCAATCTAGCAGAAAAATTCTAACCATAAAAGCTTTCAAACTGGCTATGTCTGCACTTTGAATCCTGTGTTCAGTTTTGGGCCCCTCACTTCAAGAAAGACACTGAGGTGCTGGAGTGCATCCAGAGAAAGGCAATGAAGCTCGTGAAGGGTCTGGAGCATGAGTCTTACAAGGAGCAGCTGAGGGAGCTGGGGGTGTTTTGCCTGGAAAAGAGAAGGCTCAGGGGAGACTTAATCGCTCTCTACAACTACTTGACAAGAGCTTGCAGCCAGGTGGAGATCGGTGTCTTCTCCCAGCTAACATTTAACAGGACAAGTGGAAATGGCCTCAAGTTGCTCCAGAGGAGGTTTAGATTGGATATTAGGAAAAGTTTCTTCATAGAAAATGTTGTCAGCAATTGGAACAGGCTACTCAGAGAAGCAGTTGAGTTCCCATGCAGATTGGCACTTAGGGATATGGTTTAGTGCTGGACTTGGCCTTGTTGGGTTAACAATTGGACTTAAAGATCTTACAGGTATTTTCCAACCTCAACGATTCTATGATTCTATAATTCGTGGTCCACTCGCAGAGAGTCCAAATGACTTAAGTTATGTGAGGAAGGATGCATTTTTTGCATAGCAAAACTCAAGGAAATTTAAGGCAGAGCACTGTGTGGAAAGCTGAAATTCCAGAGTATCTGGAAAGAAGTGGGGATGGCATCTGCTAGTCTGTCACACATAAAATTTTGTTTTGAATTCAAGAAAAAAAAATTGCTTTAGAAAAGGTTCCAACTGTTTGATATATATTCTAAGTTATAATCTTCAGAGCATAAGCTATTTTTCCTGGCCTACCTACATCTGCAGCTTATGGTTAGGTCACTCTTTTAATGATATTGCCTCATTAATTTCTGCTCAACTTTTTTTTTTCCAAATGAGCACAATTCATGCTAGTATATTCCTAAGAAAAAGGTAGAAGTACATGGTGATGCACAGGAAACAGGACCTTTTATCTGAGTCTGTGGTTGTAGCTGACCTACTGAGGGCTTCTCTCAGCTCCTTTTGGCTTTCTGGAAGAACAGCACTATAGTAAATGCTGACACTAGAATTACATCAAAAGCTAAGTGACAGGAAAAGAGCCCATTAGTATCTTTTCTATTGATCATATGTCAGCTTTTGTATCTATAACAAATGCTTTTACTTTCCATTTTAAAATATAAACTAAAAAAAAAGTAAAAAAAAAGAAAAAAAATCAATATTTTCTCCAGTTGTGTAAATGAGTCAAAACAAAACCAGATGAAAACTGTAGAGAAATTAGCAATACAAAGACAGCAGAATCAAGGAAATTGTAACAGCAGCATCTTTTTGACTGAGGCTTCTAAGATCTAAAGATTACAGCAAAGAAGCTAAGCTGAGTTTACCAAATGCAAAAATTAGATTACTCAATAAATATGAACAAATACGGGTAATCTTGAAGGTAATCTTTCCATTCTTGTCCTCACACCACTTTCCACATAGGCAAAAATCTATGGTTTTTTATCCAGTGGTGCTGACTACGGCTCAGTCTTTCACCTCTATTTCACCTGCATATTCAAACTAATGATACCTAGGAAGATGAGAAGACAAAATATATGAAAATCTTTAGTTATTCCAGTCATTCCTGTATCATTGGGTATACTTTAGACTAGCTTTATTAGGATTGTGCTTTGGGGCAAAATTTCTCAAGCATATTTGACTACTAATTAACTTTCATAGAGTAGAAAATGTGTATTTAACGGAGGTAAAATTAGGTCCTTATGAAGATGGGGAGAGCTAAAAATTTGTTAAAACAAGTTGGATTGGAGTTGTACTGAAACTGTGGCAAGTATGTTTTTCAGGATTAAGTAGATTTCTTATGACTGTAACACATCCAGTATACTGCATGACTGCTAAACTGGTGGTATACATCACAGTACAGGCATGAAATCAACACAACAGGAATCCTACACAAAGAAAACTAACTGTTTTTATAACCCTTTCTCAGTGCTTTTAAAAATTTTTTTTTCCTTCCAAAAAAGAGACAAGTATGTCTTGCAGAAATACTGCGGAGGGAATAGCAAATGGAAATTTGAATTTTGCATAAAAATATAGTTAGAAAAACTAACTTCAGGATGAAAGCTTAGCTATCAGACAACAGCTAATCTATAATGCATAAACAAAACAGCTCACAATATGCAATATAGTATAGTAAGGGAAAAGTCTCTTAGATCTACATGACTGAATTTAGTTCAGATATGTTGCATTCCTTCAGTACACAGAAACCACAATAATATCAACAGGTGGTCCATGGAGTCAGCAGGAACACCATAGCAGAGTCAAAATTTCTTGTGACTCAAATTAGGTTCTTCCAGCACTGATATATTATGTAAATGAGATGTAAAGAAGAGTGTATCTGTGTAGTATTTGTACATGCATATGAATCTGGGCAAAAAATATCTGTGGAGTAAAAACTTCCAACTTACAGAGTGTATGTACATATATAGCCAGACTTTTAATTAATTGCACATTTTAATGCCTGTTTAATGCATTTAAGAATCATAAATTTTATGTAACAGCTTAAAATAAAAAGCGTGCTTGGATATGAATATCTACTGTAGATTTACGGAAGAGAGATTTAGGGGTTGAGGGCTTGGAAAAATGATAAGTTACTATGGGTAAGACAGAATGTGAATTAAAAGATAGCTGTTCCATAGCAGTTACCTATGGGTATATGCTCACCCTACATGTAATCTCATATTTGTTTCTAGCTATCAGAAAATGACCAAACCCTGAACATTGGAAGGTTAGATCTTGAGACTGTCTAGTCCAACTAGCCCTTGCTCCCAATAATTTTCCATTACTGGCCCTGAGCACCCCCTACTGGAGCCTCTACCCACACTCCTTACCCATGGGCCCATGAGTCCTATTTCAGCTTGGCCTTCATTCCCAGCCTCAGTGATGCCATTGGTGTGCCAGTCTCCAGCTGAGTCACAGCAGTGCTTGTTCCTGGCCATGGACCCTGTTGATCTGGATCCCAACTGGTCGACTGGATTCCCAGCCTGACCTTGGGTCTGCACTGTCACCATGGATTTGCCTGAGTCACCCAGCTGTGTCTGACCCTGTTCATCCCCAGCAGACCTGATCTGTAGATTGCCTTCCTGGCTTGATCTCAGATCCGTCTCTGCTACAAACCGATCTGATGATGTGGAGCCTTGATTGAACCTGGGCACCATCATCTGGGATCTCTTGGCCTTGCTGGGAACTGCGGGACTGAGCTCTGGGTGGCAAGTCCTCTCCCCTGCTGTTCATGATGATGGCCTCAGTAACCGGCCTCAAGCCAGCCCTTGCTGTTCTTGACACTGTATTTCCACTGGCAGCTCCCACTGTGTGCCTCTGACAAGGCACACAGTAGTCTTTTTAACTCCTCTTTATCAGGCATTAATCAGGCATTGATAAGATCTCTCTGGGTCTTCTTGCCTCCAGGCTGAACAGTTCCTGCTCACTCAGTCTCTCCTCATATGTATGTCAGTGCTCCAGCACCTTAATCATTTTCATGGCCCTTTGCTGGACTCATTCCAGTATGTCCATTTCTCTTGCACTGGGGAGCACAGACCTGTACCCACTAGTCCAGATGTGCCTCACCAGTGATGAGTAAAGAGGACCACCTCCTTTGCCCTGCTGGGAGTGCTCCACCTAATGCAGGCCAGGATGCCACTGGCATTCTTTGCTGTGAGGACACACTGTTGGTTCATGGTCAACTTAGTGTTCGCCAAGATCCCCAGATACGTTTCCCTGCAAAACTTCAGCTGGCCCCAGCTTGCCCTAGTGTATGGGCTTATTCCTCCCCAGTTTTAGGACTCGTCATTTTGCTTTCTTGATCTTCACCAGGTTCGTGTCAGCCCATTTCTCCAGGTCACTGAGGTCTCTGTGAGTGGCAGCAAAACCATCTGATTCACAGCCCATTCTTCCCAGTTTTGTATCAACTGCAAGCTTGGTGAGGGAGTTTCTGTCCCATCATTCAGGCCATTAACAAAGATGATAAACAGTATCGGTTCCCTAAGGTACCATTAGCAACTGGACTCCAGCTGGGCTTTGTGCAACTGATCACACTCCCAGCACAGCAGTTCAGCCAGTTTTCAGTCCTCCTCACTGTCCACTGATCTAGCCTGTACTTCATTAGTTTGTGTATGAAGATTTCATGAGGCAGTGCCAAAAGCCTTATTAAAATCTAGATAAACAGTACCCACTGTTCTTGCCTTGTCTACTAGGCTAGTAATTTCACAGGTTATCAAGTTGGTCGAAGACAATTTCCCCTTTGTAGATGACTCCCAGTCACTCACTTGCATGTCTGTAAGACGTTAGAAAAGCATTTCCAGGATTTTCTCTATCATACTTCCAGGACTGAGGTGAGGATGACAGGTCTCTAATTGTCCAGATTCTCCATCATGTCCTTAAGTGAAGTGATTCTTCCTCTCAGTAACCTCTCCCATTTCCATTGTTCAAGGATAATAAAGAGTGACATCACCAGATAGTACCAGCTCCTTCAACAGACATGAGTGCATCCCATCAAGTCCCACAGACTTGCATATGTCCAAGCTATTTAAAAATGTTCCCTGTCCTCCACTAATGCCTTCCTTTTTCCAGGCTTCCCATATGTCTCAAGTGCCTGGGATTCCCAAAAGCCAACATTACAAATAAAGATCAAGCCCTTTTTCATGTCATTTTTTGCCATGTCCTGTGCCCCATTTTGCAGTGTACCCACATTTTCTTAAGTTTTCCGCTTGTTGCTGCTCTTTCTCCAGAAGTCATTCCTTGTGACCTTTAAATCCCTTGACTGACTCAACTCCAGATGGCCTTTGGCTTTCCTAACCTCATCCCTGCATGCTTAGACAGTATCTTTGCATTTCTTCTGGGTCATCTGTTGCTGCATCCACAGCTTGTATGCTTCCTTTTTAAGGCCTGAATTTCAGGAGCTTCTCACTCATCCATGCCAGCCTCCTGACACCTTTGCTTGACTTCCTGGCATAATAGGATGGAATACTCTTGAGTTTGGAGGAGGTCAATGTTTACATTGTGCTATAAACTAGTTAGGGGGCTACAGTTCTCAGCTTTGATCAAGTGCACGTGACTCACAGGTGTTCAGAGACAATGTAAGTTACACAAAATGGGAGTCTGACTTGAAATGGCATTGCTGTCCTCTGGTAGCAAATTCTGACTTCAGCTAAACCGCAGCTAGCTGGATTTTCTGTCAACAGCTTGGGTTTGGTCACATGAGGATGGAAAATCTCATCTAGATTTACAGAATTGATGTCTAGGCACTGTGAACTGGAGGTGGGAGAATACAGTTGGAAGGGGAGGGAAGGGAGGTTTCAGGTTGGGACTTAACATTCCATTTTGTAGAAATTTTACCTTTGTGCTCAATTAGCTGATCAGCTATCTGAACAAAACTGAATATTTGAACGCACAGGAAAGTTGGAAGACCGTCACTAGATACAGCTGTAAGTAGTATATAACACACACATGTTGTTTCTTTAGATACCTATGCCTTCAGATATTTGTATTTATTATACAGCACCTTCAAATATCCAGGGAAGTTTGTGTTAAAGTTATAAATGCCAAACAGAAGATTGTTTGATGTAATTAAAGGAATCTTTCTTGGTAATAGTATTAAATTAGCTTTCCCAAGTAAGGATGCAAAGAACAAATTAAATTACAATTCAGTCTCTAAAAAAACCACTCTGACTTGGTATAATATCTGTTGAGGGAGTGCTCAGCTCAGTGGGCAGCCCATTCAAAGAGACTTCAGCCTCAAATAGCTAATTTTCTCCTTATTTTTTGCTTGAAAATAGAAATAATTATCTAATAGCTGACATTCAACCACCAATTAGTTTTACCTTGTATATATTTGCTTTTCTTAAACATTTAATGATTTTCACATGATATGCACACAGCTAACAAGCTTCTCACTTCCACTAAGGATATAAGCGCTTAAAAAGTAAAAAAAACAAACAAAAACTAAACCAACCAACCAACCAAAAAATGAACTAGAAATATAATAAAGACACTGACATAAGCAGGAAGCTCTTGTTAAAATATGCAATTTGTAAGTTAGAAAATTCCAAGCTGTCTTTAAATTTAAACTCAGTAATATTTTAGGTCTTATTTTTGCCTAGACTGAGTTTAATTACAATGTAAATCCAACTCAACAGTCAGTTTCAGAAACACTATTGACCAAAGAAAAAGCATAATCTTTCTTTTATGAAATGAACCATTTACTAATATATATAAAACTATGTAACAGGCAGCAGAGGAGTCATTACAAATATGTGGCCACTAACGTAGGCGCTTATTAAATGTAAGGGGAGCAAAATGGTGAAATAAAAATTAGTCTGGTCACTTCAGTCTCTGAAATGCATCCTTTTTCCAACCAGCATACTAGATCAATACCTAGACTCTTTTATTCATTTTATGATATATAGTTATTCTACAGGGATAATTTTCAAAATGTGGTGGTTTTGCTTTTTTAAGGTTAAGTTTGTGGTCGCACAAGATTTTTAAGAAAGAAAAGCAGACATACTGAAAACAATATAATACCTAATGTTAAAATTCATAAAACCAAGTGAAGTGCAACCAAGTTAAGTGAATAAAACCAAGGTAAGTGGCAGGCACTAATGACAGGACTGCTGTTAAAAAAAAAAAAAGAAAAAAAAGAAAAGAAAATTTTATTCTAAATTGTTGTCAATAAATAATTCACAATATATGGAGGAAGAATCCATTTAGAAAAAGGCAATAAGAACCACAAAATCATCTCTGACTGCCACATGCTGACGAGAAAATTTTTGTGCAGACAATATCTTCCTTTCACTGCCAAGTAGCACCAAACAACAAAGGAACTGGAGAAGAAAACAACCAATTGAGAATCTCCCCCTAGAAACAATACAGTCTCCAAATACCTCAATTCTCCAGCTTTGTAAAGTTGAGGTCAGTGAAGTATCACAACAATTGCACAGGGCTTATAGGTCTGACTAGTACAGTTTCTCTTGCACCGTCTTCTTGACCATGACTGCATGACATTTACTCACAGGCTGAGTAAATTCAGACTGAAATTCATCTACATACTTCTACCACAGAACCTATATAGGTGAGCCAAAAATATAATAAGCAACTCAAGAAACTTTTCTGTTTACATAAAGAAAACATAAAAGTAGAAAAATGTTTCCAATGTATATCTAACTTATTGTTACCTTATATACAGCCTGTTTTCTTACCAAATTGAGCCATTGCTACACATCACTAATCCTTACTTGGAACACATTATATCTTGGTAATAGCTTTAGACTTTCTGTTTAAATATATATTGCAAAAATCCTAAAAGACAGGTACTGAGTATTGACTCATGAAAGAACGAATTAGATGGCTTCTTTGAAGTAATGTTGAATTTAACAAACCTTGTAGTTTAACAGTGGTTGGAGATATGGTTGAAGACTGATGATCAGCACCATTTCTGCAGAATTCTTGCAATTTTTAGATATTTGCTCAAGGACCTAGATCAACTCTGAGAACTAAAAATGCAAACAACAGTGCAAACTAACATATGTTCAACCACTGATCTCACTGAAGTACCTTCTTTCTCATCAGCACAGTAGACAAGCTTAGTAGAGAAGAGATAATACATTCTGATTTATATAGTTGACTGATAATGAGTGAAGGAATTTCATCAGTTGCAGTTGATTGTGGTGACTTCACTGACTTAGGCAAATTGAATGCACCTGCCAATTTCCTCATTAAATGACTCGGCCTCAATCTAAGGCTCATGATAGAAGATTCTGATCTAAATACCTCTTGCAAGTGGAAATGAATTTTTGTGAAGCTACTGACATTAAGATGCTGTTACAGACAAGGATTTGTCAGACTACATCAATGCTTTGTTGGATCAAGGCTGATAAGAATACTACAGTATTCAAAATAAATTGTAATCTTAATTTGTCAAATAATTGGTTAAAATAATTCAATCTTTTGATTCCATTACTGCTTTTTACTTGCTTAATAATTTTGACATCTACACAGTGACAGTTGTGGTACAGTGTTCTTTCAGATACAACATCTAATCTATTCTAGAATGTCTTTATTTCATGTAAGTCTGTATAAGACTTACGAATAGAAAGGTTTGGCAACACTTAAGACTTCAGCAGTCAGTCTATTGCTTTTTCTAGCATTGAAGGACAAGGTATTGGCATTAGTTTTTTTGAGTCACGATCAGGGCATTCTTCCATGTCCGCCATCCATCTCCAGCCCCTCGCTAGAACAGTGTCATGGATTTGGAGAGGAGGTCTGCATGTAATATGCCTCCAGATATCCCATTTTAAAGATGCCACAGGTCATTTTTCTGATGAGATTTGATGGTCTGATATCACTGCAACTTTTTTTCTGCAAGAGCTTCAGAACTAGTTTCTGCCATGTTTTTAAGTTATGAGCACTTAAAAGAAAAAAGAAGCACTGAGTTAGTTTTCATAGGCAAGGAAGGCATCTGAACTTTCAGAAGAAATTGTAAGCTACTACTCACCCAGATGCCTAGTCAATTCCCTGATCTTAAATTCTCTTGCCAAGTCTGATTTTCTGAGAAAGGAAGAGCTGTGGCAACTGCCTCAGATCTCTTTCCAACAGAGCCAGGAGATGATTCAGATACTGTGCAGTACTTGCATAGTGGTAAAACAGATTTTCTTATTGCTTTAAAAGCTGTGTTCGCTGGTGAGGAGCATGAGTCCAGTATATACTGCCAAGGATCCAGAACCCACACCAACTTTGAACTTTAGAGAGTCTTCTGATTAAGCTTATCCCTATATTTTTCTAAGTACTGGATTTATTCTTTTAAAAATCTCATATATGCCCATGTAGGCATAAATTTTCTCAAACACTCCACATCCTACGTAATTCTTCCTACTATTTCTGTCAACTAGTTAACCTCCAGTGTGTGATACTGACATCTAGATAACCTTTTAGGGGATAGGGCTGGGTTTTGTACTTCCTAGCACGTCCTTTAACTCAATTCAAGTTTCTTTCTTTTTCAACTTATCTTAAATGTGTACAAAGATGCTGTAGCAGCTATACGAAGCACACAGTGTCCTACCTCTCTGGATACTCTTGGTCAAAATGATAGGTAACAATAATGAAAACAGAAGCTTCTAGAGGCAGATCTCACAAGGGAATCTTTCCAATTATTTCACCAGCCAGTGAATAATCATGCATTTATAATGCAGTTGTTTTGTGCATATTTCTCATTAAAATTTTCACCGAGTCCTTGTAAAATTTTAATTGTGGTTTCATTTTCCTGTCCAGGGCTTTTATGAGCATTTTCTAGGAGAAATACTTATGTGATGTTTCATATCACTTGAGTAATTTCTCAAGCAACATTTATTTTATGTGAGCTATTGCAACTAGGCATTTATGATATCTGCATGACTCCATGCTTGGAAGTACAGTCTTAACCTTATTAGATCCTAAAAAAAATAAAATAAAAAAAAAATGTTTCTCATTGTTTTCTCTACATGTATCTACTGTTATATTTTACATACAGTACAAGTGAAACATCTAGACTAACAAGAAAAATAGTGTAATAACAAAAAATGCTGGCAGAACTCAGTTTTGTAAAATGGAAGAGGCATCCATTTTAAAATTTCAAGTAATTTAGAACGGATTCTTCAATCTGTGTTACTGAAGACTGTACCTGGAATTTGGAAAAGGGAAAAAAGAAACACCTAGGTAAAGCTCAAGACCACTTTATGTGGCAATGCTTCAAATAGAGTCTTATTGTAAGTTTGTGGAGGTAAGAAGTCTAAACGCACAAATATTAACAAGTGCTTTACAGTCCTTATGGGTAGGAAGCAGTAAAGGAGGCATGATAAATCAATAGAACAAATTGTCAGGCTGGTAATATGGCTGGCATTGTGCTGCATCTCATTAAATGCAGCAGCCATTGAGGAAAAGCTATTACAGCATTTACCACTGCTAATAAGACATACTACCACAATTAGTCTGCTGACAGAGTACACAGTCTGCAAGTTTGTTACCCCAAAACATTTTTACATGTAAGAAAATTTAGCAGACAAATTTTTGATGGCTACCAAACCTTGAAAACTTTCCTAAAATATTTTTTTGTAGTCTGATATAAAGATGACCTTTGAAATCTGGCTCTGTTTCAGATAAAACCTGATCAGTAGCAAGATCCAAAGCTGGTGTTTTATTGATATGTAAGCCAACGCATTTGATAAGACCTTTGATTAAATCCAGAAAACTCAATGTCAAGTTCAAGTGCTGGTTGGAGAAAGTGCCAATTTCTAAGTACTTTTCTGAGAAAACAGAAGGGGTTTATTTGGTGCATCATCATTTAAACAGGTTTACATCTCACAGTAGCTCCTAATTTGAAGACTATGAATAATCTATAACGTGGGTGTGAATTTGTATGCCACAGGAAAAAAGGTGACATTTTGGTTTTATTTTGATACGGAATATGTTTAAAGAAATTTTAGGAAAATGAATGTAATGAATTTCATAGTGCTCATCTTAGCATACCTGCACTTTTTAATTTTAATTAAAAATAATCTCCTACTTGTTTTAACTACTGTTTAGTGATGTTTGGACTCTGATCTCTAAGTGTTAAAGCCTGATAGAGTTTTTTGTGGTATTTCTCTGTAGAGACATTCCATCTCTGTCCATATCTGAAGATTTCCAGCAGATTTGAGGGCTTTTAAACACTAAAATCTTTCCCTGAAATGATTTTGTATTTACATTGATTCTTTGCTCCCCGCCTGACCATGGTCCAAGATCCCATTTCAGGCCCATGGTCCAGGACCCACGCAAGTCCCCAGGGGCCGCCAGCCCCTGCCCCAGTGATCCCCCAGCAGAGCCAGTCTCCAGCTCGCTACAGCCTGGCCTGGCCTGGCCATGGGTCCCCTTGAGCCAGGCCCACCTGTGGGACCATGTCCCAGCCTGGGAGATGGGCAATGCTCAAGGGCTGGGGCTGCCCCGGTGTGCCCTGCCTTCCCTACTCCTGAATGGGGATGGGATGGGCCCTGGCTCCAAGTCCACCCCAGGCGAGCATGTGCTGCTGCTGGCCTCCAGCCCAAGGGAGCTGCTAGCCCTCCCTGCTCCCTAAATGAAAGTATTCACTACCGTTCTTTAATTATCATTAATATTATGCCAGCCTTTTTTTCTCTCTGCAGTATCAGGTTTTAAAAATACAAGAATAGCTCCATCTCCTTCATTTAGCTGTTCAAGTTTTTCATGTCTGCCACACGGATGTCTTGGTGCCTTCCCAGGTAACTGCACCTGTGGATGAGTTTGGCAACCTTTCAGACAGATAAATCCAAACCCCATATCAGCATTATGTTTCACTGGTGAGAAACTTGAATCCTCCACCTGTTTTCCTTTCTTCCCCAGAGCTCACCCAGCCTCACTGACTAATCAGTGTCATCCTTTTTCGGCCATGAGTCTCTGGCTCAGTTTCCAAATCTCCTTATGGAGACTAATCCTGTTCCTCCCTGCTGTCCAGCCTTCCATTACTGCCTACCAGAGAAAAAACAGACTTCTCCCTCAGAAATTAATTTCCCACTAATGTTTTTTTTCTCCTATCACAGCCTTGCAGTCATACACTTCCTCAGGACACTCCTCTCCCTTCACAGTCACTGTCTAAACCCACAAATGAGTGCAGCTACATCACTGCTTCTCCGAGGTTCCTGTTCATGGCTTATGAGGAAACGCCCTAGATCATGCCAGTTCTGTGTCTACATGCCTTCACTACCTACTCCATCGTGCTGCTCAGCTCCAGCCCTGGCTTGGCAGCTGTTCTCACCAAATCTTGCTACCCTTGCTCCTAAACAAAAACACACTGACCACATGGCTTTTTCCCTCAAATTACTCCCCCCCCTACACCCTGAACACTGCAGAGTGTTCTGCACTCCTTTTATTCAAACCAAACTGAAGTCTTAAAAATCAAATAATACTTCTGAATGAAGTTTGATTGTACTTTAAGAAAACATGTAATACAAGACAATAGTACAATCCTTCCCCAAAAAACCCCAACAAAACAAAACCACACATACGCAGCCACACCTAACAAAAAAGCAAACAAACTTAGTTATTACTGAGAAAAACCCAGCAAAGTCTTTCTACCCTGTTTTATTACCTTGATAAGAATTTAAAAATGTTAAAATACCTGCCAACTTTCTTTGCTTCTTTAATTGCAAATTTCTTATTAGAAGCATAAGATTGCTGAATATGCATGAACAGCATGTAGGTTGTGAGAATAGGACATTATGATTTGCCTGTGATACATTGCTGGTTTGCAAAATGCTTGGGAAGAATCTTCCAAACAGAAGGAAAGGACTCAGTAAAAAGCTTGTTGCCTTTTGTGAATAAAGAAAGTACATTGGGACTACAAAGACATACCGTGATAATTTTAGATAAATGGTGAAAATCACATGAAATAAATAAAACGGATTGGTCTACTTTTAATATATTTAGCTTGACTTTTTTTTTTCCCAGGCAGCTTATCTTCCCCTTTAAGAAAGAAAAGGCAGCTAAGGTCAAATATTACCTAGGATCAGATATTAACTATAATTTGTAAGCAAAACAAACTAATTCAAGTTGTGGTTCTGTACACAAGGCTCTGAAATCTCACTCTCTAACCTTTACATGGATTTACAACTCAGTAATGTGCAGTAAGTACAGCCTCCACTTAATGAAGCTGGTTCTTTATATTTTTAACACTCATTTGGAAAACCAATTAACTCTGGCTCTATTGAACAACTTGAACGGGAAATAAATCAAATGCTAAAACACTGGTGAAGAGCTAGACTTTCTGTAATTAGAGTACTGATGTGCCCAAGGCTGACTATGTGGTATGCAGCATTATAGATTGAAAACTTCAACTGTCCAAAGCAATTAAAACTGTACATGTTCCTCTTGTTAAGCATGCTAACATCTAGCAAAACCATTGTATCATATTTATCCTTCAAATTTGGGTTCAGGTTCTTTATGATTTATAAGAAGCATAATATTCATTCTTCAATCTAGAAAACTAAAGCAGTTCTTTGGTTTCAAATTGTGTTCAACATGAATATTTTGAAGGAAATGTATAGCCAGTTAGGTGGGAGACCGAAAAAGTTTCTTAGACAACATTAACATGTTCAGTGATCGCATACAGTGTTTTCAAAGAAATTGGAATTTTTTATGGCAAATCTCACAATGTATTTGCTATGACTTTATTTGTTCTTCCATATTACTTGCACGTATAAAAGAAAACATTATTCAGCCTCAGGAACCACAATCACAGCATTCAGTGTTTCTCCAAATGTTTAGTATTACCTCTAGACTTTCACTATTTAGAAAGTTTCTGCCTAAAAAAAAGAAAAGCAGACGTGGGAATAAAGTAGAACACATACTCTTATCACGACTATCATTGACTGTCAGGGGTCCTGATTCGGCTTAGTTGGTAGTCTGAATCATTCATCTGTCCCTAAAACTTAGACTAAAAAAATAAAAATAATAAGATAGGTGTCTATAATGATGGGTCTACATACAATCCTTAATAATTTAGACACAGAGTGATGTCCATACTTACCACATCCACTACAGAGTTTCTTGGTGTGCACATATTTCATCTTGAATACTAGCTACAAATTTAGTTAAAGATAATACAGGTGTTAATAAACTCTTAGTAAAAAGACACATGATCTGCAAGTTGCATTGCAGAGAAACATCTCACAGTGACAATACAGTACTACCAAAAACTATTTCAAGCATTGGAGTTAAAAACAGAGAAAGAAATTTCATAAGTGATTGAAGAATTCATTATAAATGAAATTCCTTTCAAATTCAGGTTCGGGCTTGCAGTGACTACTGTGATTAGATATATGAGAAATACGTGGGTCTATACATGGTATGTGAGTACTTGATAGCAAGAAGCTCCCTCTTAAGGGCCATTACTGTGCTGTTGTACCTGGACTCTGATGTGCTCAGAGCACCTGGCTAGGTGGCTGAGTTCCAAACAGTTGAGTTTCCAAGAGAAAGAGTAAAATTCTCTGGCAGCCATACTGTACTGTGGAAATGGAGGACTAGTCCCTGCTCCTGGACTGAGGCTGGATTAAACACGTCTTCAAAAAGTGGTCAGAAGCACTTTTGATTAATTTATCAAGCTAGGGATTGTACCCTATCCCAGGATGATTATAAACAGAACGCTCAGCATTAGGGAAATGTAATTAGAAGCCCATTTGATGCAACCTCAGTAGGTTTCAGATTGCAATGCAAATGAAAACGTAATTAAAATTTTTGAAAAAGAGAAGGGTAAACATAACACAAGTTTAGGACAGGTATACTATAGTGCAGTAGTAAAGACCTAGAGTAGATGAACTAAGACATCCCTTTCACTGCAATGCTTCAGTGGATTGGACAGGCATCATGTACAGGCAACTAAAAGTACCAATTACCTCTGGTTCACATTCTCCAGTTTCTGCAAAATTGCTGGTACTATATGCCTACCAAAGCTTGTGTTTGATTCATTTTAATAGATCTGGCATAATTCAGAGCAGCTTTGAGATAGTCTTAATTTTAGTTACTTGAAAATGAATGAACAAGCTGCTTATATCTTCCCTTTGGGGATGAAGAAGACAGATGGTCTAGGGATGCTTGCTGGGAAACTTTCAGCTGGTTGCTCCTTTAGCACTTGAACAAAGGTTATCAAATTATTTTCTAGAGCCTATTAAAATGCTTGCATGGGTAAATATAGGCAATCATATCAAATCTCTTGAAGGCACTGTTATATACTTAAGATCTAGCATAAAAAGGGAGAAACCTTTCATTACATGATACACCCATTCAAAGCTGAAAATATTAGTTATTGGTGAATAGAGGAGAAAATCAGTCTTGAAATAGACACAGAAGGTTTAAACACTGCTATTATTAATACTACAAACTACTTATAAAAAATAAGAAGCTTGCCTAACAGGCTAAGATTTTATTTCTGAAACAACTTGACAAATAAGGATAACTAAGATAACAGGCAAAACTAGACATATAGGCAAAAAGCCTTGTTGCAGGCATTAATAAAGTATTTCAGCTTCTTCTTCCATGTCCTTTACTGAAACAATAGAAGAACCTAAGCAAGGCTTGATTCCACTTTTCACAGTCTACAGCTGAACATCATACACATTTATAAATTAGACAGCTGTTCAATATACAGCTGTTTTGGCTGTGGGCATCACTTTTCTCCATGTTCTTTACATACTAAGTGATTATAACATAGAGATGTAAACATTTCTGGCAGTTTATTCTTATGAAATTTTGCTTTAGTAAGAAATCATATGCATTTTCTGACAGTTTATATTATTTTTAACTCACTTTGTTCAGAAACGTTCCATAATTTAAGGATATCACTTCCTTTCTCTATATTCAAACACCTCATTTTTCTGATTGCTCAGCCTCTAAAAATATCAACTGTCTGCAAGTAAATAAAGAAAGACTTAATTGTAATAATTTTGCTAACATAACCACGGATTATTTCACAGACTTCTTGTATCTGATATTCATACCTGTTTAGTATTTGATTCTGAAGTTCTGTTGCAGGCTAATCTCAGGTATTATTTTCCTAAGAAGCAACTATATTATCTTTGAGAATTTTATGTGCTTCGTTCCTAAATTTTAGACAAATTTAAAATTTATCCTTTCAAATGCATTTTTGCATTTATCGAAATAATTTAAAAAATCCAAATATTCTCTTTTTCGCCCTTCAGTGCAGTACAATTATAAGGTGATTTTTATTATGTAGTAGTTCATCTTAATAACAACTTTAATTAGTGCCTGTACACTACCAGGCAAAAAGTGAAGAAACCAACTTATTTTGAGTGCCCTTAGATTCCCAAATTTCAAGAGGCAATCACTAACAACAAATCTTCCTTTTTTTTTTTTTATTTTTTTAGACTATGACTCATTGTATCTTTAGTTAAACTCTCTGTCCACTGAAAGACATTTCAGTTCCCCTCTTCTAATTTTTTTACTTTTCTTTCTGGGTTATTGAAATTCATAGATTTTAGTTTTGACAAAGACCCAGAATATTTCCTCTTAGTTTTAGTTACGTGACTGACATAATTAGCTCGGAAGTACTGTTTCACATATCTTGTTCACTGAGAAAAAGTGGAATTTTCACAGACAATTTGGCCCACGTAGGATCTGAATTATACTTCCGTGGAGTTGCTACGGAAACACATCTATTCATCTAAAGATGGGTTCAGAAATGTTACAAAAAATCAGACTCACAAGAATAGTTACCGGTAATCACTACCAAAATAGAATGATGCATCAAAAGTCACAGGGCTTTATCCTTTGTCCAGTACTATTTAGTATTTTATTTAATTACTTGGGTGGAGTTATTAAATATACATTGAACAGATGACTTCAAGATAAAATGATAATGCAAATATGTTGAAAATTCAAATTTATAACTTGAAAGACATCTTGATATTTTGGATATAATGTTTAAAATCTGTTTCCTGAAGCATACCTATGGACTTCAGGTTTCTGTAACAATATATGTTTAAAGATTACACACATTATGTGGCATCTTAACTATTTCAGCCTTCATTCCTCTCAGAAGTCTTTTATCACAATTAATATTTTTATCTTCCTTCCTGTTGTAAATGTATGCACCATTTTATTGTTGATTTAAAGCAAAGAAGCAGACCTTTAAAATGTCTGTAATAGCAGATGTGAGAACACCACCACAAATAGTATGACTCAGAGGAAGAAGAGTAGGGAAAGGAGAAGTAAGTGAGAAATACAGTGTCTCAGGACATGAAAGATGCAATATAAAACATTATGCCCTTAGATTAGACATTTCCAATTAATATGAAAGTACACAGAGAGAAGAAAAGGATTAAAGCAGTGGGATGATACTGTTGAAGATGTTAGAATATTTATTAAAAGGATCAGCACAGCAAATCCAATTTTAACTTGTACCATATTGCTGAATGAATTAAAACCATGTGGCAAAAATACGTTATCCAGAATGTCTGATGCAGAAAATTATTAATTTAATTCACATTTAGTATACTAGCAGGGAAAGCTAATTTAAAGTAAAGAATAACTTATGAATTAATATTTTAAGTCATGTTTTGCCATCTTTCTTCAGTGTATGTGAAATGACTGGAACTTCTATCAGAGTTTACACCTTTTTTCATGATGAAAAACTTCTGGTAATAATGAAGAACTAAAAAATTACATTACCACCCCCCTCTCCCCCCCAAACCCTTCACTATTCTGCAGAAAACTGTAGATACATTTAAAATTGCAACTGAGAGGTGGGAAAGATAGAGAAATCTAAGCTGAAACAATTTCAACACATTGTGTTGGTTCTAAGACACTAAAGAAGAAATGGAGCAAGACAATTCATAAGGTGAGATAGGCAAGAAGAAGGAAAGAAGGGGAAGTATCAGGAAGTATCAGTAGAAAAGAAGAGAAAATAGGAGCAGATTATATAATTAGTATTTACTTTTATTCTTTCAGAACTTCAGATTTGTATTTGAGATACCTGGGATAGCTCAAATCTTTTAATATATAGTGCAATATAGCTCAGAGCACGACCTTCTTTCTACCCAAGAGAACAACATTAACAAGAACTACTTTTTTCTTTAATAGGAAACTGGAATTTGAAGAATAGACAATATTTCCTCTCCATGAGGGCCATCAGGCAATAGGTTGATGTATCAAGGGAAATAAATGAAGCCGCACTACTTAGTGGTATTTTAGAGAGCTAATCAGATGCAGCACTTGATCTCTTGAAGTGAGTTATAATGTTCTCTGAACAGAGACATCTAGAGCAAATGACTGAAAAAAAAATCAGCTCCCTTAAATTTTATTCAGTATTGGTTAGTGGATAGAATTTTGTTTTATATTTCCAGATTACTCACCCTACCCACCACACTCCTCAGTGAAAATAACGTTAATGCTTGTTACAGTCATTGAAGAGAATCAACTCTTGGACCACGTCAAGTGGCTTAAGGGGTAGGGGATTAATGGGGACATCCCTACACCTCTCCACCAACACCTTGAGGAGATCAGGGAGGCAGAATGAATGTGTGTCTGCAGGTAGAAGCGCCTTAGAGGGCTTGTTCAGCATCCCAGATCTAATCCCAAGAGTGTGCCAGTAAGTCATCTGTCCCTAATCATCCTGAGCAGCGTTAACAGTGTCAAGAGAGCTTCTGCAAACAAAACAAGAGGTTAAAGGTCATTTCTAAAGACACTTATCCATGAAGAGCAGAAAGGATATATTTGTACAGATTTTTCAAACACTTCCAGACTGTGATTTAAAATAACCAAATATATTAATGTTTGCTGTGAGATTTATATCAAAAGCTAATTTCTTTTACAGACTTAAAACAATGCCTAATTTTTAAAATAAATCACCTTCTCTTTACCACAGACTTAAACTACACTTAGAATTCATTATTATATTTAACTACCAATTTAGTGACAGGGCTGCTTCTCAAAGTTGTAGCAGCACAGCCATTCACAATGCTGACATGAAGTTCTGTAGAAGTGCCTTTCAAGATGACCCATTATTGAGTTATTTACCAATGAGTTATTTTTATGTCTTGTCAATATTCCGTTGTTACATTTAAAGTGGATTTTAAAAAATCAAAATGGGTTGCTTTTTGGAAAAAATAATGTTTTCAATAAATTATTGGAAATAATAATTTACTTGGATTTTAGAAGTTGTCTGATCTTTGGAAAATGCAATCAGCAATTTTAGGCTATTAGTAATACCAATAACATACCAGAACAGCTTGTCAAAAAACCTGCGCAATTTCTCCACTGTACTTATCAGTCATGCAAAATGTTTGGACCATCAACTAAACATGTGGAGAAAGTCGAAATGAAATGGCATTAAGTATCAAAATCAAGATGACTTGTAAAAGGCACCAACTGTATTTGTTCAAGTCGTGATAAACTGGATTTGGAAGGCCAGGTTTTGGTAATGGAGGGCTGCAGGGCTGGCTTCCACAAGAAGCTGCCAGAAGCTTCCCCCTTGTCCTACAGAGCCAATGCCAGGTGGCTCCAAGATGGGCCTGCTGCTGGCCAAGCCTGAGCCCATCAGTGATGGTTGAAGTGCCTCTGAGATAATGTAGTTAAAAAGGAGGAAAAAGAAGAGAGAAAAAAAAAGATGTAGAGCCCTGCAGTCCATTGTGAAGAGCTCCTGAGGAGGAAGGAGCAGGAGACACAGGGTGTGATGAACTGACCACAACTCACATTTCCCATCCCACTGTGCAGACTGGAGAGAGGAGGGAGAGTATTTGAGAGTGAGGTTGAGCCTGGAAAGAAGGGAGGGGTGAGGAGAAGGAGTTTTAAGATTTGATGTTATTTCTCATCATCCTACTCTGATTTGATTGTTAATAAATGAAATGAATTTTTCCCCAAGTCGAGCCTGTTTTGCCCGTGACAGTAACTGATACATGATCTCTTCCCGTCCTTATCCCAACCCATGAGCCTTTCGTTACATCTTCTCTCCCCTGTCCAGCAGAGGAGAAAAGTGATATAGTACTGAAAGAAAATACTATGTACTGAGAGAACTGCACCAGATGGCTTCAGCAGCCAGAAACTGTCGTGGGCATAGGGAAGCTGGGGTTAGGACGTTTGTGTCTCAACCATTTCTTTTTTAAAGAAAATTACCTTGGATGCTGTAGTTAACAACATATTAGACACAATTTATGTAGTCTGTGTTGCCTAAGAAATAGGATTAAGGTGAAAAACATAAAACCCCATTTCCTGAAGGAAAAGGAGAAAAAATATCTGATAGTGGCAGGGTGGAAAAAAAAGAGCTGGGGAGTTGGTTTTTTTAAAACCTCAAATCCTCCAGGCTGTAAGAATTCTGCTTACATTGAGTGACACTTTCCTTGAGGATGCACTTGCTGGCAGCTTTCTCAGTAGCTGTATTCAGCAGTATTCAGCTTGTCTGAGGCAAGAAAATAACTTACGCACTTGAGGAGCAACAGCTCTCCTCTGTAGACATCTTTGATAAACAAGATTAATGTTTTTTCATAACCAGAAAAAGTACCTTCAAATCCTAACTTTCCAGAACAGTCTACCACCAGTTAAAAAGAGAGGGTTATAAGAGTAAGCAGTACATGGGCAGTAGGGTTAATAACAAGAATGCTCACACGGTCAAAGGAATTCCAGCCACTAAACACACATGACAGTTGATATATAGAATGTATCACTACAGATGTAAAGCCTTGAAAATCTTTAGCATGGCCATGCAGAGTTCAAGGGAATAAAGGTGCTGTCATAAATACTACCAGCACTTTCTACAGGACTATTCTGAGAAAATTTACTTAGTATTTCACATGCAAACACAAGCTTTTAGAATGTTCTGAAAGCCACAGAAATTAATTCTGACCAATGAAAAAGACAGCAACATGACAGAGAGATGTCTAAAATTATTTGAAAAATACTGACTTCATTGCAAGTACCTACATTGAGATGATTTATTTCTGGGTGTTAATATCTACCTGTCAGCATTCAAGCTGTGGCAATTTTATGAGTTAGTGAACTTTCAAATGTTGTTTATCTACACTTCTCAAAGACATTTGATAAAAATTAACTAATTTACAGTCTGGAGAAGAAACTCTGTCCAGTAATAAATAAAGCATTTTCAGCTCTACGTATCCTAAACCTCATGATTAACCTTTATCCTGAGACAAAAGTATTACTCAATTGCAAAAGAGACAATTATTATTATTCACGAATATAAACTTACAAATATATTTGTAAGAAAGCTGCTAATTAAGTCTGCCATCTACATAAAATCAAACCTGTTATCATCACTTACTGTTGAAGATATTTCATGAGTTATAGTCAGAATAAAAAACTACTGCTTGGGAAACTATTTATGTCCAGATAGGCATAAATGTATCATCAAATTATTAAAGATACACAAACATAGCACATTTATTATACAACTAAATTTCATCATATTAACGAGTAGAAAGTATAAATTTCCAAGTGTCTTCAAATAAATTAAACAAAAAGAGGGGAGGGGAGAATAGACCATCAAGTTTATGGAAAACCATGATTCCCTTGGATTTTAGTGACAGGTTTTCCTGCATGGCAAATCTGGAATAAAGTTGTAATATGGATGACTTGGAGCACACACACAACTGTGTCAAGTGTATTCACTACCCTTAATCACAGAAGATTCTGGGGATCTGAAGAATATTTCACTAATGGTCTTTTGTATTATACATGTTAGGGTCAACTGGATATTTGCTTAAAGAAGAAAATTAAGTAAGATTAAATCCTATTACATAAACCTTGCTGGCTTTATAATGCCTTATTAAGTAGGGGTAAATAGGATTTATGCTAATCCCAAATTTATACCATTAATCCTATTTTACAGTGCATTTATTTCTGAGCTTTTTTACTCTTACTTACTACCGTCCTTTCAACATTTTCTGAGTTTACAAGGCCTTCATGTAATAAAATAGCAAGGGTGACTGCTTGGAATAAACTCTTTGCCCCGATCTATACAATTACAATTTGTATGGCCATTACCTGACACTAGAATGAATGATGAGCATTTGACAAAGACATGGCAATTTGTTAGCATTGCCTGTTGGCTTGAGTGACACTTTTATATTACCTCTTTTTTTTTTTCTCCTAGAGTCTTTTTAAAGCTTTGGTTTCTGATTAAATTCTAGGATGGACAGTTGCTGCAGCCTCTAAAATATACTTCTGAAATAGCTTTGATAATGTTGTGTCATTAATATATTCTGGCATATTCTTTTCTACATAGTGTATATTCCACTCTTTACCTTATACCCCTCTGTTCACAAATCACCATCTCTAACAATGTTATACATCAATCAAAGGGTTGCTTTAGGTGCACAGCACATGGTCACTAGGTACAATACCATCCAAAACCCAATTAATCTAAACACTAGCATATACACATAACATTAAATACTCAAGATTCTTGAACAAGGCAGCTATTAATGATACAAAAAGCTGCAGCAAGGGAAAGTACAAGACTAGCCATTTTGGTTTGAAATTGCCCTGCCTTCTAAAAATCCCCTTGATGTAATACAGCTTGCATTGCAGCTGCAATACATCCCAGACTTTGCCCTTCCTCAAGGAATAGTCTATGCAGATGTGTTACTGTGCACATGTGTTACCAAGGTGTGTGGTTGTTATTCTGGAAGTGCTCGTTTTTCCAGAGTTGCATGTTCATAGATTGTGCAATGCAACATATCCTTATTTTTTTTGTAGACAGTGAACTTGCCTCTGATCACAGGTGCAACAGCAGCTTGGTCAACGTCAGTGAGTCAGTTACCTCAAAGTCAGTCTCACTGATGCAATCATGTTCCTTTCCATGGAGTTTCCCCCACTTCACAACCATGCACAAAAGCAAGCATCACCTGACATCTCTGTGGCCATTTCTCTGAGCCCTTCCTGATGCTTCCTCTGCACAACTGCCTTTGCATCTCAACATTAGCTTTTGATGTGTTTTCAAGATGTACCTTCACATTATAAATATATCACAAACTACCCAGTGCTTCAAAATAGTATCCAAGGAAGTAAATAAAGATAAGCATTACGGAAAAAATATGCAGTATTAGAAGTATAGGGCTATTTACACCTTTGAAAAAGAGTAATTTTATGCAACCATCACAAACAGTCTCAATTCTCATTTCTGAATTTAGCTGTAATAAACTCCTGCTCTCACTGGGACTGCTCCACACTTAAAATACTCTGAGAACAGAAATCAGACTCCAGCTATTTATTTCATTGGCAAAGAACCCACATCTCTGCTCTATGCTCTCCCAGATTATGTTCAGTCAAAGCTGATATAGCTGTCATCAGTGGTAACTGGTGAACTAAGATCACTATAACCAAATGTTTTCACATATCTCTGAATTATTAAAGATTTACTGTCTGCAAAGCATACCTACTGCAGTGCAATGTCAAAAGGCAGCAATTTCTCTTTTAATGAGAAAATATAATAACACCAAGTGGCCTCCACAAATCCATGTTTGGACGAGAAAACATGCTTTGTATGCTTTCATAGTCTCTACCCACAGAAGTCCATCCTCCCTTATTTCAGCCCTGCTCATTTTTTGGCACAAAGGCTTTAAGAATGTAAATGTTCTGCGATGAATATTTTTTTGTTATACATAACTATACTCTAAGTGTATCACAAGGGATTTCTGCATTCCTTGAGTACTACTAGAGCTCAAAACCATTTACCATCTATGTTGATGGCAGCTTGTCTTATGCAAATATCCATGTGCATAAACTAGAATTTTGCCAGCAAAGAAGCAGAATGGCTGTATGCTGGAAAAAAGGGCGGCTTTCACTAATGAAGAAGAAATGAAAGCTTTTGATCAAAAGAAGTTTCAGAGTCTTTGTACAAAATGACAAGTGTTATTAGGTGCTTCGTCACCACTTTCAAGTGCCCCTGACATAAGATTACTAATTCCTAGCCTGTATGTGTCTTTATTTTTTTCTTTTATATCAGTAGACCTTTTCTGACAATTTCCACAAGTGGTTTAAGCTTTTTTGAAAACATGACTCATAGCATTCGAAAATTCCTTAGGTTGAAGACTTTTAGGATTAAACTTGCTTTGAAGTACAAGTCTGCACAACTGCCTCTTTGGTTACTCAAGTCTAAAATTCAGATTCTCAAAACTTCTGTTTTCACATATTCCCTAAGCCAGAAATACATAAGTTTTCAGCCCACAGCTTGGACAGGGGCACTCTGTGCTGGGTTAGGAACTGGCTGGAGGGCCAGGCCCAGAGAGTGCTGGTGAACGGGGCTGCATCCAGCTGGCAGCCGGTCACCAGTGGTGTTCCCCAGGGATC
>JAWMRA010000113.1:90227530-90243143 GCA_035584735.1 Pseudotriccus pelzelni | reverse complement strand
GCGCTGGTGAGGCCACACCTGGAGTGCTGTGTCCAGTTCTGGGCCCCTCAGTTCAGGAAGGATATTGAGGTGCTGGACCAGGTCCAGAGTTGGTGAAGGGAGTTGAGTAAAAGTTGTATGAGGAGAGGTGGAGGGAGCTGGGATTGTTTAGCCTAGAGAAGAGAAGGCTCAGGGGTGACCTCATCACTCTCTACAACTCCCTGAGAGGAGGTTGTAGCCAGGTGGGCATCGGTCTCTTCTCCCAGGCAACCAGCAGTAGGACAAGAGGGCATGGTCTTAAACTGTGCCAGGGGAGGTTTAGGTTGGATATTAGGAAGAAATTTTTTACAGAGAGAGTAAGCAGACATTGGAATGGGCTGCCCAGGGAGGTGGTGGATTCACTGTCCCTGGAGGTTTTTAAGATTAGACTGGATGTGGCACTTGGTGCTATGGTCTAGTAACCATGGCAGTGTTGGATCAAGGGTTGGACTTGATGATCTTGGAGGTCTTTTCCAACCTGGTTGATTCTATGATTTATGACTAGAAGGTTTCAGGTATCTGAAAATCAGTTTCTGGGTGTAACCAGAATTGTCTTAATGTTATTTTCCTGATATGTTAAACTCCAAACCTACCCACCAACTAAGTCTTTTGCCTGCAGCACTCAGTCCAATGCATTCCAGAGAGAATCCCACTTTGCTAATTCCCATTATTTTTTATTTTAAAATTCAATTTTTAGACTTACTACCCAAGATGTAAAATACATCCCAGGGGTACAGCATGCCATTGGGACACTGTGTCCCATCTGCAGCACTGTGTGAGCACTCTGCACTCCTTGCTGCTGGCTCCATGGGTGAGTGACATGTCGCATCTTGGCTCTGTTGTGTGGGGTGAAGGGAGGTGCCTAAAGTTAGGACTACAGAAACTAAAATGAAGGAAAGTCTTGCTACAGAGAGAGGCTCCTAAGTGCTGAAGAGGTCTTGTTTTAGCATGCTCATCTCCGTAGGCTGTAGGAAACTTTAGTGCCTCCTTTGAGTTTCATGGAGCTAGTCGTACCTCCCTACAGCATTTAAAAATATTGGTCACTATCAGTTATCTATTTCAACAGAAATTATCAATAATTAATGGTAGACGCAACCAGCCAAAATAATATTATGTGTATGTGGACTCCTTATTTGAATGAGCTGCTCATCAACACACTTATCCCATATTGATATAAAGAGATGTAAATTTTATCAGACTGTTGATTAGTGTGTTGTGTACTGTGAACAAATAGACATGACAAAGTAAAAAAAATGTCATTCGTCATGTTGTGACAGAAAAGATACAAGGCATCTCAGCTGCAGAATTTCTCTGGGAAAATGTTCAACAGCAAAGAGAAACAAATTTTACCTATAACACAGACTAATATAGCCATCTTACTAAATATAATGCAATTTGGAAGCAAAACTACACCACAAAAATGATGAACACAAGCAACACAAAGAAGAGAAGAATCACTGAGCAAGTGTTTTAGGAACTCCTTATACTCCTCAGGCAGAAGCCTGAGGGTGTGGAGTCATGAGATCAAAATGTTGTTGTTTTGTTATGATTGTATTTTTACTCTATTTTATTAAAAATGTCAATAAATCGATTTATGGCTTGAAAACTCTGAGGTCTTGCTGTGTCTGCACTAAAGTTATTGGTACAGTGATATCACTGTGCAATGTTATTTGGTTATTTAGTTATGTGTATTTGTAGTGCTTGAGGTTAGCACTATCTAGAAAGCGCTGGAAATACAGTATTCTGTTTCACAGTTTCCCACTGCAGATACAACCCCTCAGTTACAGCATGAATCATTTAAAACTGCTAGCACTGAATTGCAGACTTACAATAGTAGCATTTATTAAAAAACACGCTAATTTGAAGCAGTAATTGTTCTGCTACCAGGGCACAGCCCTTCATAACATCCCTTTAACAGGTTTTTTATGAAGACAGAATTTTAATTTTTCCAGTAGCTACAAAGTGCAATGCATGAGTACCTTTCCTCATTTGTTTTTCATTATGTATCACTACCCAGAGGCAATCATTAGCTAATTTGCTGATTTACAGTTGCAGTTTACTAGTTTTAAACAATGCTAAGCCATTATGGTTCCATTCTTAGTGCTGTGAGATGAAAATAACTGTCCTTTTACTCTAAGCTGCATAACAAAGTCCCCTAACCTACATGCTTCTAGCTTCTCTCACATCTAAAATTATTGTTATATTGCCTTCCTTGCCAGAGTTAACCCTACATGGTTTTTAGACTGGTACTTTCTCCTAAAGCACAGAAAACTCTTATTTGGCACCTATCACAGTTCAAATGAGTTTATCTTTATATAGCTATAAAGTTTATACTTTATAGGAAGTAGCAGATATTGCCTACTCAGTTTCCCAATAAAATACATACTAAAAAGTTGGTTACTGCTGTTTTTTCCTTAGCTGCCTGAGACATTTTTCAACCTATTTTTTAACATGCAAGGAAATTAATTAAAGTGTAGCATGTCTGTTAAATTGCCCTAATATGTACTGATGCATGATGTGGTAAAATGCTCCTCTGCATGCTAACAAAGGAGCACAGGTTGCTGATGGCAGGTGGGACAGCTCACCATGCCCAGCTCCTCCCATCACTGGGAGGCAGCTACTGTACACACAGCTACTGGTGGGCTGTGTGTCAGTGCAGGGAGTGTGGGTCAGTGTGTGCCTCTCTGCGTGTAGGGGTGTGCAAAGGGCTCGGAGCACCAGTAGCTGAAGAGCAGCTGGAACCTCAGAGGCTCTTATGCCTGGGTGCCAGTAGCTGGGGAGACTGGGCTGCAGGGACAGGCAGTGGGCAGGCAGAGTGTCTGAGGGGGATCCACCTTGCAAGTACGTACATATTTCCTGCTAATGCACCTTCACCCTGATCAGCCAGGGAGGGGTGCAGGATGAAGCTGCTGGTGCTGCCTGTGTTTGTGTGAGGGCTGAGGGTGCCTCTCTGTTCTTTATGGCTGGCCATGTATGTGTGCATATGTGTGCTGCATACACTGTGCCTCCTGGGAATGCACGCTCGGCCTCACTATGGGTCTGTCTTAAAATCCTGGTGATTCCAACATGTTTTCTGCAAATATGCTGTGGAGCAGAACAAAGCCTCTGCCAACAGGAAGGACACCATCCTCTGGACAAAGCACTCTTGTTAAAATTAAAGCCTATCGTCTTCAATATCTCCCATTCATACCCTCTAGAAAGATCCAAGAATGAATGAGCAGTTAGGGATTCTTTATCAGCTTTTCTGTTGATATGATTTAAAAATCTCTTAAACATGATTTAAAATTGAATGCAATACAAGTTTTTCTCAAAAACATCTGAGTGAACTGAAGTTTTGGAAACAGAGTAAACAATTTCTAAGAAAAAAACCATCTGGCTTCACAGGCTTCTGGTGCAATTTGAAAACCTGAGGTTGGAATTTTTGTTTGCAATCCAAAAAAATGTATTAGGCGTGTGCTGTGATCTAGACAGCTAAATTTTACACTGCCAAGTTACATAAGATCAATCTCAGCCTACCTAACATGTTATAGCTACATGTGTTTTAGCATAAACAGTGAAAAAATATCAGATCAAATCTGCTGAGAAATATGGGATGTTTAAGAATCTCAATCCTAATAATATCACTGCTTGTCAATTGAACTGTAGCTCATTTTATAAGTGCTCTGAGCTCAACTTTGATCCCAGGTAACTGCTGAGTAGCAGAACAAGGGTTGTATTGATCTCAGATGACTTTACCACACTTTTAAGTGGGAGGGTAACAGCCTCTAAGCCCCAGCTACAATTGCTGGGGGGAGAGGGGGGTGAGGGTATATCTGCTGTATTTCTACTTTACATAAGGATAAGTTAACACATTGGTCTTATTTCTTCATATAATAGATAAAGATCACTCCAAAGCCGCTGGATGATTATCTTCACTACTTATGACCATGTTTCAAAATGCACATGGAAAAGTGGTCCTGATTACACAAGAGGTCAGACAAGATGCCTCCTATCTAAACCAAGATGCCTTAGTTTAATCTTTGGGTTTTTTTTTGACCAAGTACTTGCGTTTTTCTGTTGCAGATTACTAAATATTACTCCCACACTAAGTAAATATTGTTCTGCATCATGTGATAATGCACAGTATCCCAGTGTGGCTTGCTGGATCCTTGCTGTGCATGTTTGAAGTCCCCAGGTAAGCCCAAATTAATACTCTGATTGTCTCTACCAGGCTATCTGTTCTTAGTGCCTTAATAATGTATGTGCTCTGTTTTAACATTATCTTTGATGACCTGCATAGACTCAGTGGGGATAGTGAGAACTGAAATGCCCTGCCTAAATCAACCCAAGAACCAGGGTCTCAGCCCCAGACTGTACTCTTCTTATTTCTAAACACTTCCAGAAAACAGAGGAAAAATCTAAAGGTTTAAAGACATGAAAAGTTCCTCTAGAACCAGAGCCTCCAAAGCCTGATTTAAACCACAGCAAGCCAGATCTAATTCACTGTGGGATAACCCTACAATCATGCACTGTCCTCTAATAAAACACACACACTTTTTTCCTTTAATTACTGATGAGGAGGTAGTAGGTATTTGAAAAAAAGCTTGGGCTTATCCAGATACAGTGGATGTATTTTGAATAGGGGAAATTTTTCACTGCACTTTCTTAATTTAAAGGCATTTGGCATATATAATTTAGGGACTTCAGTTTAAAAATTAAGAGCTAAACCAAAATGACTGGAAATGCAATTTAAACTATAGTCTGGATACCTTCCAGTTGTCTTACAGAAATTGAGGACAGAATGCAAATCTTCTGGAGAAGGGAAAAAACCCAACCTGTAAATCTGTCTTGTTGATTTGCTGAAGTAAAGGAAATTAAACCAGTGAAAACTTAACACATTCTTATTTAAATTAGCAGTAATAAAAAACACTGTGACAGCATGTCTAGTTTCATTTTTTGGATAATCCTTAAAAACAGCACCTTTCTGTGAAAACAACATGTTATTAAATTAATGATAACTTGTGGAATGACATTTTATCTAAGGTAGAGATTTATTTTCAGACTTTTACATTTTGGTGTTACTTTGAAAGAAAAAAATGTCTGGACATTGAGTTAGCCCTAACTATTTGAAAATACAACCTTTTTAAAGATGACACGATAAGATATTTTTCAGAAAAAAAATGATAGTGTAAAGTATAGCTTTGATCACTATTGTTACCGGCCAGGATTCTCTTCTGACAATCCTCTGTACCAGACAGCTCTCACATTTACTGAAATGTGCTCTGTGACCTTATTTGTTTCCTTGTTAGTGCCAGACTTTCTTGGGAATTATTCTGATATTACTGGTGTCATGATTCAGTCTCTTTGTGTGATCCTAAGAATGTCACCATTTCTTCATCTGCTAGTTTAAATAATCACTTGAAATGCAGTTAATTTCTTGCACAAAAAACGGACTGTGAATTTCTCTCACCATTCATATGTTTTCCCTCCATTCCACAAAAATTTTGCCTTCATCCTTACACCTACACAAAACATAACCAGAACTACCAATTCCTCAGTCTGCCCCCTCATGAAATTCGTCAAGGGCCAGTTCTGAACATAATCCTTTTTTCTCCAGTGATGAAAATGTACTCACTAAGTCTTCAGTCTAGCAGATTACTATAATGCTGGTGATATATGGAACAAACTAGTCTTCATCCCAACACACTCTAATCTGCTGGTACTTGCAACACGTTACTGTCATCAGTTTAACATACAGTAGACCCCCATCAGAAATGCTGTGGACTGCTCAATATTATTTCAATGACTGAATACCTCCAGGTGCTCCCATACATATATTGGGGCATGAGTCACTACCTTCCTTAAATACCGCAGGGGAAAATGCAGAACTTTGTTGTGGAGGATTTTTTTTTTTTTTAAGCTAGGTTATTTATTCCCTTCTATGCACGTAATTAGATGGCATTTTGAAAGTAAATGTGAATTCAGTAGAAAGTGTGAGGATGCCTGTATTTGCCTCAGTAGCATACATTCAGATGAGGTCTAATGCAATGGTGTTTTAACACTGCCATAGGCTCCAAATGACTCAAAGAGCAGGCAGAATATTCTTCTATTGGCTCACAGGCTCCCAAACGTAAACACATGCAAACACATCCAAACAGGATTTGCAAGTTCAGATCAAAAAATTGTTAAAAAAAGTGTTAAAAGTGAGCCCTGAAGAATGGCAGGTAAGTGCTCACTTATCTTTTTCTACTGCTATTTTATTCTGCCACTCTTACTGCTGGTTGGTATATTTAACTGGGAAAAAAGGGAGATGTTAGTAGGAGTAAAGTGCTCCTAGCAACAAATGATGCTCCAAGGGCTACATTGCACACAGAAGACCTGAACAAAATTGTTAATTGTTCAAACCATTTCAAAGGTTGCTTGTATGCCCAGGAATTTTGTGTGATCCCTAATACTGGAATTGTTTGGGAAGGAGGAAGATGTTTACAACCTTTTTTGTCCTGTCTTGAATCTTACTAAGCTAGCTTTGTTTTATTCTTTAGATTCTTCCATTTGCATTTTTCTGTCTGCATTATACCTCCCTAGCAGAAATTGAATAGTCAAGATAATAGTTGTGCCTCTTACATAAATAAAGATGTCATTAAATCCAATAAGTTTTTGCAAGTTGCCTCCCACACTAGAGTCTTAAATTGATCTTGGATATTGGTTTGAAAAACAAGGCAAAAAATATTTAACATCAAGATGGTTTGTGTTCAAAGTGGGAGGATGACACACTTGATAAATAAAAACCAGAGAGTGCACATGAAGTTTTCAAAATTTTATAATAGACCAATAAATTCCACATGAATGGTTGGTGCACTGTGAATACATTTGGGATGTTCAGTACAAAGGCCAGGAAATATGGTTAATTCATGCAACAAGCGCCAAAGGATATTTCCAAATCTCACCAAGCACCTTCACAGAGTTGAAAACAACAGCAAGCAAGCAGGTTCGTCCACTGCACTTCCTTGTACCAGAGAAAAATATCTGAAAGCCAAACCATGTTATTTTATATTTGATTTTATTTTTCAGTTTTAAGTACATGATTGATGTCTTTTTAATAAGCCTTACTTCAGCCAGGCCCAACAATTTGTAAGATAGTGGCTACAGACAGTACCACAGTTTGAGCCCAAGAGAAATCAAGTTTTTGGTGAAAGTGGAAGGTTTTGAGAAAAAAATAAATCTGGCTACTCAAAATAGTCCAAACCAAATAGGTTTAAGTGAAAGGGTAGTAAAAACAGTTGCCTGGTGACAAGTTAGAAAGTGTGCATCTCATTCCTGTTAACATCATAAATTATAATCTCAGAAAAGGATGTAAATTTAAAATTTGAGAGAAGATGGGACTAATAGAAAAAAGAATGGCCTACTAAAATATTTCAGGAAAATAATCCAAAATTTTTGAAGCTGAATGAACAATTATTTGCTAATAATCATAGACAAAATACTCTCCTCAGCCTAAAAGACACACACCTTCAAAGGAAGAATTTAATGGCATTTCTAAAAACAGAATGTATATCACATATAGGGTGAAAGTCTGTTTGTTTTATTTTTAAATTTTGAGAAAAATGCAACTTAGGATTTTGCCAGTACTTACTGATGTGAAACAGATACAACCTGCTAATACATCACGGCTGCAATTTTTCAGGCATGTAAGACCTAAATTGGCAAGGCATTGGCTGTTAACAGACTTTCCTCAGTGCATCAGGCTGATTGAACCACCAAGCTTCATATATTTGAGAAATACACATTCAGAGAACTGGTGACAGGTATTATCTGTTATGAACAACTGACCAGCCTTGTCCAGCTGTGAATACGTCTCGCAGTACGTGTACAGATGGCCACTTCTGTCCTGTGGTTAAGCTAATGGGACAACCATGTGAGAAACTGCAGGACATTGCAGACAACTGACGAGTAGATGGTCAGTCCTGACCTGTCCTAGGCAACAATGCAAGAAGACACTACCAGAAACCATGAATGAAAGGGGACAATCAGATACAATAATAAAATCTCTGTTCTTCAGGTATGATTCTCCAACATGCTAAATCCTTTGGTGTCCAGTGAATTTTATTAAGAATTGAAAGAATTTAGGGTCTTTCCATGTCTGTCATTTCTTATTTTTCTATACACACAATATCTTCTCTCATGCAGTTCTCTTCTCCCCTCCATTACTTTCATTCCCTTTTCTCCTCTTTATGAGCAATCCTTGTCCCTCAGCACAAACACTCCAGGGTTTGTTGCTTTGCTCTCATTCTCTCAGCTGGGCTTTTAATTTCTGTCTCACTGAGGTATGTTATTCCACTGTTCCAAATGCTTCGGTCTTTCCTCAGACTTAATTCCTTTCTTTGAACACCATTTTCACATGTTTCTTTGAAAATTCAAGTTTGCTGCCCTTGCTTGATTTCATAATCTGCTTTCTTTATCTTACTTTTATTACTCCCTCACATTACTCTTCCCTTCTTGATGCAAGTTTTCATGCAAATTCTTCTTCTTGTCTAAATCTGATTCAGTGCACTTGTACCAATTCAAATCCAGAATAAAAAAGTTGGTCCACTGGCATCTCAAGATATATTCTAGCAATTTCCTTTTAGATGCTAGAAAATGGTACAATCTGGAGTTTTATTTTATTCTTGCCAACTCTCTTCCAAACACTTTAATTATCAGTGAATATATAATTCGCACGGCTGCAAAAGCAAGTCTTGCAACTGTTTCCTTCCTGAAATATCTGTTTGCTACAGTTTTAGGAAACAGAACAATTCTCAGGATAAAACAGTTCTGCCTTGAAAGCCGGAAGGAGTATTGCTTTCAGCATATGTCATTGCTTGCAAGATATAAATACTGCTCTTGTGAAACTAATGTGCTGCATCTGTACAATTTTTTTCCATTTCATTACACTGCAGAAAAGTTTATGCAATTTAATGTGATTTGATAATACTGCATAATAAGTCTGCATGGAATACTAAGTATTTTGGGAGCAAGTGTTCTCATATAAATGACCTCTATTCTTTGTCAGTATTAGAGAAACACACCAAACTGACCAGTTAAGAGCCCCCCTTTTTTTTTTCTACAGTTTTCCTTTCAATGACTCCTTTAGTGGGCTGTTGTGGTACTGACTGAAATACGAGGAAGCTCAAGTCTAGGGGAAATCCTGAAGATTCTGACATTCTAAATCTGAATTCTTGTTACTATTCTTAGTAGTTGAAGATTTCACTGCCCAAGATTGAACCCCAAATTCTCAATGTTTTTTTCATGTTTTGAGCATTATTTCCTTCCTTTAATTTGTTTTCTACTTTATTAGATAATTTAAGCTACAGACATGCATTTCAAGTAAATCGAAAATGCATCTGTTCTACAGACTAAGATGACTTTTCTATTCAGTTTCTACTGCTTAATGGGTGTATATCACTGTATTTTCATACAGAAAAGGATGGAGTTTTTTACCTAGCTCTGGTGCAACTGAGAAAAGACAGTTTGTCAAATAACTTTGGTGATAACATTAACCTACTTCAGTTCTTTCATTTCAGCGTCAGAGACAATTCTACAGGAACATTCTGTCAAAATTAGAATAATTAATTCACTACAGTTAGTTTTCCTTACAAATAATTTGGAATATAATCAGATATTTCAGAAACACAAAAAGCTTCTGTTCAATTTAGATTTAAGATCTGTGAAAGTTCAGAGGATAGGGAGCGTTGGTCTTTAAATCAAAGCAAAATTGCAATTAAAAAAAAAGGAAATAAAGCAACTTTGGGCCTGGTGTTTGATGAATAGATTCCTCAAAGAGATTTTTTTTAAAGTCAGTTCCTGAGAGACTTTCTAAAAAATATATGTATTAGTTAAGTTTACTTGTTGCAAGACGTTTGGCTCCTTTGTAGCAAGTTTTCAACCAAGCATTCTTCCAAAATGAATTCCTTAAGGACTGGACCCTGATACATACCAATAGCAGTGACCTTTCACTTACCCTTTCCACCTTCAGCCCCTGGTCCACACCTTGTTAGAACGTACGTGTCTTGGAGCAGGCTTTGCTCTGAAGCATGTTTGCAAAGTGCCTACTATACACTTAGCGGCACACAAATAATGCACGGGAACTACAGTGTTAATTCTATGGGTTTGGATAGGTAACCAAGAGAATGCAATATGAAAGGCCTCTTTATTTTGGCTTTTTTTTCTCTTCACTGTAGACTCCTTTGATACCAGCAGCTATTTTTAGAATCTCTTATATACCTTGCTGAAAAAGTCTCATCTGGCAAGATGAATGTGCTTTTTAATGCCACATGCGCTGTGACAGCGATGACATACTGCCTACAAACTGCAGCTTGCAGACACAAGTCAGGGATTCAGGAGAGAACTCTGTATCTTATATTCCACTTCTCAAAACTCAGATCAAAGACACAAAAAATGAGATATGTCAAAAGAGGCACCATCTATAAATTAGAGTAAAAAGCTTCTGGTTGACAACAGAGGAGATGAGACAAAAATATGAAGAATAGACAATATGGTGTTGTAGCACACTGAATTTTCTGTCCCATCCTCAACATAAAGTGGCTTTTTAGTAAGGTCAGAAGTACAAAGAATAAATCTGAGTCAAGCAGATCAAAAGGATCAGTAACCATATAGTAGTGTGTTGCATGAATTAGTAATATTTATAGGGGATGACTAGAACAAAAGCAACCCTTGTATTTTTTCTGTCAGAAATCCATGGTGAAGGATAGGTTGTATGGTAGCAGTAAGCCTGAAATGAAAAGTATCACGAGCATAGTTCTCAGTTTCTGTTTTGCCTTTAAAAAAATAAAAAAAGTATTACAGATACAAAATTATCCATACTGTGGTTATTTCACCCAAAAAGAAAACCTGTGCACTTAATATAAACACATTTTTAAAATAGTCAGTCATTATGCTAATAACTTTCATGTGCAGAGTGTATGACTCACAGAAAGTGCAGGTGCACAGGAAGCACCTCAATGATTAGACAATATTAAGACAAGTGCAAATAAGGACCTGAATATATTTTCATTACATTCTCACCTACTTCATGTACAACAACTTTTATTAAAACCCTATCTTTCTCAAAACAAAAAGTTCAATAGAATTGATACTTCTGTAAAAACTTCTTGTGGATTTGTTAAAGACTATTACAACTGCATCTAATAGTCTTGCACATCCTGTTTCTATACATCACTATACTCCGATTAGGTCTAATAGAGAATGTCATGGTTTCCGAGCTCCCCCAACTATGCATTCTCTATTTACCTAAACAGGATGAGAGCACAGGCCTGAACACCAGTGTTCAATGCCATGATGTGGCATATCTGCATAGAGGTATTGGTTCTTCACAAAATCTGACTAGTGCCACATGTAATCTCCAAATTCTCATTCCTCTGCATACATTACATCTCTCTTTCTCTGTCTAGAGAGAGCCTCTGAGCTGCTGATGTTCTTATTCTAGATGCTGAATGGACTGAAAAATTTCAAAGACCTTCTACTGATCAGAGGCTGGCTGAAAACTTCCATTCAGAAAGAACTGAACTTTCTATAAGGAATTAAAGCTTTGCAGCTTCTAGCATCAACACACAATAATATCATGACTTTCATGCAGGGTCTGATATTGCAGCTGTAAACCACAGCATGAAGCTTGCTCTGTTCCTGAGACAGAACCTCCTCACGGGACCAGTCAGAGGTGATGGAGTGAGTTCCAGCTTGAAGCTGTCACAACTTAAATCTTCCTCCCTTTTTACTGCAGTGAAAACTTACTAATTTCTTTAAACATACAAGTTCTCAGTCAGATACAACTACTTTAAATTATGTTCATCCTTCACAGAAAGGACTTATAGCTAAAACAATTAGCCTCATTTAACGTGTTCATTTATGGCGCTCAGTCCCCATTCTGATGTCACTAAGGACCATCATATAACTACAGAAAATTCTTTCACATAATGGAAAATCTTCAGAGAGCAATGTGCGTTTGTGTCTCATATCTGTAAGCTATCTAAACAAATCTGGAAACTTAGACAAACACAAATCGGTAAAATCATAGCAATTCACAGCCGAAGATGGTTGGAACCCTTCAGTTCTCCATATCTTAGTAAAAATTACTGTGAATATTTTAAAATTCTCATTTAAAAACCCTAGTTACAACCTTACATTTCTTTTCCAAGCTGTTTATGGGCCTTTGTCAGTTCCTATTTATTTACTTTGAAATGGATGTGATACATAATTTTGGTCTAGATTAGTACCTACCGTTCCTTACAATATCTAGTTTAATAGGATTGTTAGTCTTATACCTAAGGCATGACATTCTAAAGCACATCACCATTTTATTATTAAGGAAAGAAATGATAGTCCTGTTCTGAAATGATCATCAGTGTGAGGCTGACTCAGTTATCTCCAAAGGATGACTTCATAGAGAGCTGACAGATTGTTATGTCTTAAAATTCACGCAAGACGCAATATTGCAGCTGTAAATCACAAGGGCAACTCGGACAGTGGCCAGCATCCTTTGGAATAATCTTTACATTCCTGTTTTGCTCAATAAGCCTCTTAGTTGAAAGATTACACACGGTGAGTTTTTTCCTCCAGGACTGTAAAAAATAGCTCCTGTGTCTTTTTACTAAAATTTAAACAAGGCTTTTTGTTGGGCATTTATCTGTACCTGTACTCCTCCAAGGACTATAAAGGACAAGCAACTCTAATCCAAATAGTCAATTTGTCTTTTGTGATTTGATTTAGGCATATTTAAATCCAAATGGCTAATCTGAAATCCTGGAAGCAACTGTATCAATTAAAATAAATAAATCAAGTCATAACAGCTGGATAGTACAATATTTCAGCAATTATTACATTTTCTTCTTTGTCTGACAGAGACACCCTGCTCTTGCTAACCGAGTTTGTTTAAAAATTTTATTGAAAACGCAGGTTGCACCACAGTCCTGGGGAAAGTCCTTTCCTGCTTGGCACACACTGAAATGTTACTTTGAAGTTTATGGCTTTCACTGCAGCCTCAGTATATGGAGAGTAAAGGACAACTGCAACACATTTGAGATTCCCCCTTCTCTTGACCTCTAGCTGCCTACCAAAGTAAGATCAGCAACATCTTAGCGCTTCATCCCACTGTTTAATTCAATCTGTGGAAAAAATGCATCTGCTTTACATTAATTACTTATTGATTGCATCAGGCTTGAAAATTGTTACTGCTACTCCAAGATGTTCTTGAGGTTTTTAAGCCTATAGCTGAGAAGAATAAGATGACACAGTTACATTTTTGATCAGAAATATCTCAGGGGACCAGAGATTGCTTCAGCCCATCTGCAGCAATTTTCTTGGAAATAGCTAGGTGTACAGCTGTTCCCACTTTTCTTATTTTTCAGAACAGCCACTCTGGATTTACAGTGATTCAGTCGTGGATTTTTGACTTATTACATTGCTTACACTTCTGAACTCTGCTCAGGAGATGGAATAGAGATGTACACGATAACCTGTCAACACAAAATGCTGACTATCCTTATCTCCAAAAGCCCAATATAATATATATATAAAAATATATATTTACCTCACAATCTTAAGGACTATGATGATCACACAACAACCCTGAGAATCCTGCTGGTTTTGTGAATTTGGTGTTCATTCTCTTTGCCTCTATATTGTCTTCCTCTCACTGGATGAAGTAGGGTACAGCAACACTTGGTCTTTTCTAGCATTTTTTATGTTGACTTTCAGAATTTTTTTCCTTAATAAGGAAACCATAAGGCAATCATAAAATTCTAGGAATCAGGTAGACTTCAAGAAACAAATAAACATTAGGTTCATAATGCTTTGAAGTTAGAAACAACCTATATCCTTGGATTTTTCATTTTATTTTCCTATGAAGGTCGGCAAATCTCAGGACAGTTCAAAAAGACAACCTACAGTGATAAAACTCACAGTGTAAAATGAACAAGCACTTTCAGCAGAGCTAAGTATTTTTTACAAAAAAAACTATTATGTCAGCATGCATCATTTTGAAAGGATGGAAAAGACATGAATAATACCTAAAGGTAACTTCCTCCCCCAAATCATCTTCTGGTTGTATATCATAAGCTATTCAATATCTAAGTCATACAAATTTGTACACTCATACTTACTGTGGCAACAGATACACAGCTTTAAAGGAAATATTCGGTGAGATTATCCCCCAACCAGGGAGGTAAAAGCTTCCTGTTACTCATGCTGGGAAGTTTATTTTAACAGCTTTCAGCTTTTATTAATTACTTCTGCTCTACAGAATGTTAAACAGTTTCTCAGACTGTATCCAGTGACCCGTTTGCTTATCCCCAAATATTCTGATCAAGGATGGATGAGTTGGCATTTTCCAAACAGAGTGGAAGCTTAAATCTTTGTAACAATTCCCCTCCTCCAACACAAACAACAAACGTCTGTGTGCTCTGTATACAGCTCAAATGAGGTCCTGAAGAAAGAAAACAGATCTTTTAGAAGTCTTTTCTTTCAAAATTGAATTTCACCTCAACAACGTCCTCATTCAGTCAAAGACTATCAAAACAGTATTGCCTCCTTGCCACACTGCAGTCTACTTTGCTCCTAGGAAGGTCATAAACTTGTCAAAAGAGATAGGTAGGATTTTTGATTTAAAAAACTAAAATAATCTCCCCCACACCCCATAAATTTTCTGCAAAACAAATGGGATGTAAAAAATTAAGCTAAGTTATTTAGAATTTAAGTCCTATGATTTAAGGAATAAGAAGCCTGCTTTGTTAGCAAATTTTGTGCGTTTTAGGATCTTACATTTCTGGATCATGGATAAACAAAGGAAACATAATGGAATTAATGACATTGAAGATGGATGTACTTTTTTGAAAGGTGTACAGCAAAACTTAGGCAACTAAGAATGGTACCCATAGTATTGTATTGTTTAGCTGTCCTCTTTTCCAAGAGGTGAAAAAAGAGCATTGCATAAACCTCAAGGTTTATGGTTTATCCTCTCGAAGATTTGAGTGCCATCGTTTGGGTTGCAGGAAGGCAAGTCCTGCTCTCAGAACTGAGACCTCTGTAGTGGCAGGGTGTGCACATTCCTTCTGTAGAAATTCTGCAAGAGGTCAAAACTTTCTTTTAAAAAGAACCTAGAAGAGCAGAATAAAAGTAGTTCTTTCACTCTTTTTTTTATCCCGGATTTCATTAATCCAAGATGTGAGACACGGACTTGCACTTTTTCCTCTGGATGTCATACCACTGAGCTGCAACAGATTCTGCCCAAGGAAAACATCTCACTTCATATTGCACTCTGCATGGAAGCAGAAATAGTACACATAATGGAAGGTTGTCAAGCATTGGAACGGGTTGCCCAGGGAAGTGGTAAAGTCACCACCCCTGGAAGTGCTCAAGAAGCGACTGGACATGTCACTTAGCGCTACGGTTTAGTTGACAGGGTGGTGTTTGGTCAAGGGTCGTACTTGATGATCCTGGAGGTCTTTTATTAACTTGTGAACTTTTCCTGATGTTCTTTCCACTCTCCATTTGTGGAGGGGATTGATAGAGTGGCTTTGGTGGGTGCCTGGCATCCAACCAGGGTCAAACCACCACACTGTAAAAC
>JAWMRA010000113.1:90177962-90227430 GCA_035584735.1 Pseudotriccus pelzelni | reverse complement strand
GATCCTGGAGGTCTTTTCCAATCTTAATGATTCCATGATTGTATGCTTCTAACCACCGATTCAGCCATACAGTTCTTGGCTACAGAGACAACTGACACAGTAACCCGACTTGTAATTATATATCACAACTAAGCACAATAAGACTATGGAGATACAAGACAAATCTCTTGCATGGGAGACTTTTTTACCCCTTAAAAAGCCTGAATGAAATGAATAAAATTCAATGACAATTTCTTTTTTTTCCCCTGCTTGTGTTATGTTTTGCACATACAAGCCACTTCTGATGTTTTTTCCAAAATGGCAACGTAGGCACTTTGAGAGTAATAACTTAGAGAAGCTTCAAATGGCTTTTTGGATTTATTCGTTTAGGGTGTTTGCATGAAGGGTGGCCTTGCAAGAAAGTGAAATGGCTACTCAAGGAAAGTGAAAAATGACCAAAGTTTTGTTGCTTCTAATCAGGCTCAACAACCGCCTTTCAGTGATCCTCTGCTTTTTTTTTTTTTTTTTTTTTTTAACTTTATTTTTTCTCTGAGCTGAAGTGTCCACATTTAAATTTGGCAAAAGTTAACTTGCAATGAAACACAGGTCCCTTTTGCATCTCCTCTACAGCCTGATTTACTCAAACGTGATTTACTTTTATTTGGCTATAATACTTTTTCTTTATTTGCATACCATCTAGGTAACTGCTGCAGTTCCATCATAATACTTGGAAATCCCAATTTCCAAAATTATTTTTCATTTATATGCATTTATTCTTTTATTGCTATTTATAGCTAAATAAAATTAAAATAGCCTGTTAAGCTTTCACATATCTGAACAATTTTGGCAAATAAAGCAAAGCAAAGCAAACCTGGTTCTGAAGCCACTTTTTGCAAAAACAGGTAATAAAAAAAGGAATCACCTATTTTTAAAATAAGACTTGTTTTAAAAGAAACAAGCATACATTTTAATTCTGCATGTCAGCTATACTGTGCAAGCAGTTTTTGTCCAAAAAGTAGAATGATTGATGGCAAGTGGTTGGTAAAATAGAAAGAAATCGAGTTTGAATTTCGATGTCTTTTAAGAACATTTTCTTTTCAGAAAACTCTCAGCTGCAGCATAAGTGAGGATTGGTATAACCAGGTAAAGTCCTGATACATATAAGTACATGGGCTACATGTGATTTTAGAGATCCAATGCTGAGTAAAATGGAGCAGCATCAGACTTCAATAATTTATTTTTAAAATATCCAAACATGCAAAGCTGAAAACTTGCTCATTTTAGAGTTTAGCCTCATGAAGATTAATAAGTAGTGCTAATAACATAATTTTTTGAGATTTTTTTGGGAGCAAAAAAACCCAAACAACTAAGAAAAGAAACTGGGAAAACCTGTGTGATCTTGTGATTCTAATACACCGCAAAAGAAACTAAAATATTAAAATACTTCAGTATAGTATCTGATTTTATACATCGTCCCCAAATAAGACTCATTTTTGGTGTATCTGTTGGGGTTTTTTTCACTTCAGCTTTCTAACAGTTTGGATATCAGAAGCTGCAAGGCTGTACAGTTAGAGACACTAATCAGGGACTGGAAAATCCACATAAAAGATAACAGAGTACGGGGTTTCTAACCTTTAAGTGGCTGTGTCCCCATTCAGACTTAAATAATTTGCATCTGACAGACATTCTGTGATCAAAAGAATTTGTGTTAGTATATTACCTAACGTTTTGTTAACATTTTTATTCTAAAAGTTGGCTCACTAATTGGCCCAGAAAGAGTTGGAGAACAGTATGAACACCAAGGCTACAGCTAAAGAACCATGTTAGGAACTGATATGTAATGTTATGTACTACACCTGGACAGATACACCGATTTTAAGAGATATTTAAATGCAGTTTTATGTCATTGCATAAGGTAGTACAGGGGCATGTTTGTGTCCTTGGGATAATAATGTGTTCTTATGATCCTAATTTAAATGAAGTATTCACTTATTTCACTGGAAAAAAAACCCAACATTGCACTCTTTCATGATTTCAGATGTGGCATTCCACAGATTTTTACACCACAACAAGAGCTACAGAACAACAGTGGGTAGTCAAAGAGAGCTATTAGCTGTCTATGAGTAACAGCACTTAAAAATTTGATTGTAGAAGCTATTAAAATGCAGGCAACCATAATTTCAACAGGAAAAAAAACAAGTCTGTATGGCGAAAGAACATTCTTCATCTCTATTCTTCTACTTTATTGTCCTGGAGCTATTATACTGCATCTCCCTCTTCTACTGATTGCTGCACTTTCGAAGAGCCCTATAGGTCAAATTCAAGGTGCTGTGTTTCATAACAAGAGTAGTTTTTGCAGCATTTTTGCTACAGTTTAAAGAGGTACACTAAGTCTGCATCTTTGATAAAATGTAACTGACCGGATTATTTTAAAAATGAACATATTTGAGAATGACATTGACCCTCCCTATCTGATAGTGGTATTCATATGAATATCCCAGTCACTTTAATATCACCACTGCTGAACAAAATGAAAAGTATACTCCACTCAGTCCATCTGATTGCACAAAAATAAAAATATTCTTTTAACTTATTCCTTTAAGGTACTTGCTAGTATCCTTTTCCTGTCTATATTTACATTTTTCCCCAACACGGTATTATTAGGAAAGACAATATATGCTGTATATTTTATTTCTCTGATCTGTCAGACTGATTCCTCACACAGTTACTCATGCACATTGTTGGCTGCAGAGGAGCTCTATGCAGTACCAGGTTGTTATAAACAGATGGGCTGGAAAGAATGGACCATATTTTTCTGTGATGTAGCTACAGATAATATATATGCATATCCGTAACAGAATGTAAGCCGTATCTCTATACCCAAGCAAAGATTTACTGGAAATACTACGACAGTTGGAGAGTCATAAACCTCCTCCTTCCAAGAGCAATAGATAACAGGACACACATGCTGCCTCCGGGGAAGCAATTGCTACCGTGTGTCTGCAGATCTACATATCCAAGGCACAGCCTTAGTCAGCTTTGTCTATAACAATATACACACAGGGTATATGTACATTCCTAGGTGTGTGAAAATATAGGCTCACATATACAGTTGAGCCTTCCTTAAATACCCAAAAAGAACAGGCTTGTTTCTGGACAGGTGCTTCTGTGCCCAACACATGAGATCATTTATCTAACATGAGCCTTTTTCTTCCTATGTATGACTGAAATTCAGAGTTGATCATGTAATGAACACAATAAGATAAAAAGGATTACAGGCATGTAAGACTACTTTTCAGGCATTTTATTTTACCAAATGCGTATTCTCTTCTTCCATTATCCTGAGTAAGCAAGAAGTGTGTGGATACAGGCAACAGGCAAAAAGGTCCATCAACCAGCGAATGAAACTGTACCCTGCTCTAATATTTATATTGTATTTTAATTTCAATTGTTAAATATGTATCCCTACAGTTTCATGCAGAAGTATTTTTTGCAGATGCTAATGTCACAAATGCACCAGAGAAGAACATAGATGAATTCTGACGAAAGCTTCCTACAACAGGAAGTAATTTTTAAATACATGCCCTTAAAGTTTCTGTAAAACTAAAACAGTATTTTGGGACAATCCATAAAGGTTCTCAATTAACATGAAACTGCATTTTACTATATTAATCAAGTTCAAATTTTATCTACAATAAAAATTCTTAATAAATAACAATAATAGAAAAACTGGAAGTTCTCTATCATCTGTTCATGAAATCTACTGATATAAAGAGCATCTATATCTGCTATAACAAAAAGTCACTAACCTGAGTTCACCAAAAGGTTAGACTGAAAAACACAAGTATGACTGGTATGCTGGGGGTAGGGCTGGTGTGATAAAGTACCACAGCATCTGATCACCCAGGGCTTTTCCCGAAAACAGAGCTCAAGGCTTCTGTAATTGGCACAGCTGAAGTCTCAGCTAACCAGTCTTACCACTGAGTGCCTACACGTCTGTCTCCCTGGGAACTGGTGAACCCTGAAGCCCAAAATTACTACCTTTTTAGTATCTCGGTAGACTAAACCCGGTTAAGAAACTTCGAGGAGTGACAGAGAAAACCCAAGGCTTCCATCTGAGCTGAACTCACATTCTCAGGAACTCTAATGAAATTGGACTTGTTCCAAGTCTTGAAACAGCAATTCTGTAAGTTTGTATTAGCTTGTTAACACACACACACACAGAGAAAGAAAAGGATAACATGGGTGGAGATACAGTCACATGATAATGTTTAGCCAGCAAATGCCTATAGGGTTATTTTGTACCCACCATGACTATACTCCATCAGATAAATAGCCAAGTGACAATTTGTGAGTGATCCAAGTGACAGCAGACAAGTATTTTTGGGATCAAGCTCCTGAAAAAACACATTTGTTTAATGATCAAATTCTGCACTGTATGATGCAGACAAATTTGGCTCTATGGATAACACTCCATGTATTTTTTATGCAGGATCTTAAGACTATAACCACATACACTATGAATATTTAAGGACCATACGCAGGCTGGATCATCAGTTGAGAGATGCCCTTCACTTAGATCCCTATATAACAAATCTAAATATTTATTAGATTCTACTTGTACTAACATCATGTGTAATACTAAAACATGTACAGCTGCATCAGCATTTTCTTTTATACTCTGCCTAGCATAGAAAACAATTTTGAACTGAAAACTTGGTAACTGATGTCAAGGAGAGAATTATTTTTGTCAAGCAAAGACAGCATGCAGAGGATGACAGAAGAATTCATCCTGCGCAAAATCTTTCTGCAACACTTATAATTAGATGTTAGAGTTTTGTATAACAATGATTATGAAAATCAGATGAAAACAAATTAAATCAAGAAAAAAATACAATGAAGTCTGCTTTGTCAGTTTGTGAGAAACTCATAGCAGTGATGAGTTTGAAAGCAGTGTTCACATTTATTGCTGCACTGCTCTCAGAACAGTTCCTCTGGTTTCACAAAGCAAGCCTTATTTATTCAGACTAACATCTTTTAAGAACAAGATCCAAACTACAGTTTGCACAGCTAAGCAAAAAGCTCTAGAACTGCAGGTTCCCAGATACTGAAGATTTAGTGCTGACCCTGGATTTTGCTCTTAAAAAAACATGAAAAAGTTGCCTTTACTTTAACTCTGTATTTATGTTGCTGGATTTTTTCACAGTACATATATTTACACTTCTGACAGAACAAATCCTCTAAAATCTGAATAAATCCACTCTATCTTCATCAGATCACCATTCACAGTATCCTTCTAAACCTCAATAGGGTCTATCAGATAATATAAACATTATCCTGTTTATCGCTATTATACTAAAAATAAAATTTGATTTTTCAAGTCACAGCAGGTGCAAGCTGAATAGAGTTTAGCTCTTTTTCTAAATGCCTTGGGCATAAATAGGTAATCAACCATATTTAATCAATATGTTGTTCAGCCATGCAGATTCCCATGTCTGTAATTCCAGCTTTATTCAAGATACTCTTTAGTCTCGGTACATTCTTCATTGATTTTTTTTTCTCATCCAAAAGAGGCACAGAAATAAATAAGTGGGACATCTTAAAACATAGAAATACCTATTTAGATATTAAAAAAGGAGAAAAAACCCAGAATATTCCCTGTTACCTACCATGATATCCAATACATTTCACAATTTTAAGGTTTGGAACAACTCTTAGTTGTCCAGGCCCCACTCTCTTTGACAATATCCTACTGTGATTATAGGAATGGGCTTCAAAAGTAGCAGAATCAAGCACCAATTGCTCACTTTAACATACTTAGTAACACAGGCATAAACATGCCATGAAGAGGAAGTGCAGGTCTGTATACACAGTTTCCATCTACATTCAGAAGTGGCAGAATGGATTTAATTCCCATTTAAAATATTAAACAAAGCCTCCACAACTGCAATTTTGGGGATTGCAGTCACATATAAATGTTGATTATATATTTTAAAAATCGTAAAAGTGTGACAAAATGCTTCTTATTGTCAGTCTTTTAATTGTCTAGGTTGGCACTGAATAAGCACAAGCATAATTGTTTCAGTTTGTTTGAAAACTATTTTAAAATGTAAATAACCATTGATCTTAGAATAAATAGTTGAATTTGGCATTTGCTTTTGTTTTAAATAACTTAAATAAGAGGAAGAACAGTTTGACATTAAAAGCACAATATATCTTATTGTGTGGTTCTTTTCCAGTGACTTCTTAAAAATATTGCTCTTATTCCAGAAGATAACAAGAAGCTGGTTTGATCAGTCAAATGAGAGGCAAGAGAGAATATTTGCATTTAAAATTGCTGTTTAATCTGGCTGTCCTAGATGCAGGAGTGTACCAGCTTCACAGTGTCTTTATAGACTGGCCTATTTCTTGCAAACAAATTATATATTTCTTTGTAAACACAAGAAACTCATCCAATTGTTCATACTAAGATTAGTGGCTTTCTGTGCAAAAGTTTCCTTTCCAGGAGTAAAAATGCAAGTGGAGGTAAAATATAAAAACAATGTGTATTTTAGTCACAAATGTATTCTGTTTTGGTAACTCTTTGGATCTGGTCTAAGGGAACAAGCGGTAAGTCACTGGAAGACCCACCTTGGACCCCTTAGCAAGGCTCACCATAGCTCTTAAAAAAATGTAATAAAAAAAAATATCACTGCACAGCTTATTAGTAGCTTCTGATTCAGAAGGAACAAATACAGATACAGGTCAAATGCTGTCCAAAACAGGATCTGAAGGCAACAGTATTTTTGGCTTAGATCTGGGTTAAGCACACTTCAAATATTTAGCTTTAATCCCAAGTGGAAGAGTCTGGATACTCTGATTAAAATATACTGTGTGGAACACTGGCTTTGCCCAGAAAAGTTGTCCCATCCCTCCAAGTTGTTCAAAGCCCCAGGATGGGGCTTTGAGCAACCTGGTCTAGTGAAAAGGTGTCCCTACCCATGGCAGCAGGGTTGGAACTAGATTATCTGGTAGGTCCCTTCCAGTCCAAACTGTTCTATGATTCTACGATTCCATTATTTATTGCCTCAGTAGCAGAAGACCTACTCAAGTATTGCCCACTTCTGTATAAATCATGAATCTCAACCTGTCCTGCCTACTGTCTGTTTTGAAAGTTGCCAAGACCTTAGCCTTTAAAAATGCTTATCCTTCTCAAGAGAAGACTGCTGAAGTCTCTCCCCAGTCTGTAATGATGATACCAGTGTTAACTTTCCTTACTATATTTGAGCAGATGTCAAACCAAATCACAGAATCATAAAATGGGTCAGGCTGAAAGGGACTAAGTGGATCATCTGGGCCAGTCTCTCTGTTCAAGTGGGACATCCTAGAGCACATGGCACAAGATTGTCTCCAGGTGGTTCTTGAATATCTCCAGTGAGGGAGACTCCACAACACCTCTGGGCAATCTGTTCCAGTGCATTGTCATCTGCCAAGTGAAGAAGTTTGTGGAGGACCGTCTCCCATGAGAGGGATTTCATGCTGGAGCAGGGACAGGACTCTTCTCCCTGAGCAGTAGCAGGAACAACGTGTGATGAACTGACCATAAACCCCATTCCCCATCTCCCAGTGTCACTGGTGGGGGGAGAAGATAGAGCTTGGGACAGTGGGAGGGGTGGGGGGAAGATATTTTTTAAGACTTATTTTACTTCTCGTTATCCTCATCTGACTTTTTTGGTAATAAATTCAAGTAATATCCCGAAATTGAGTCTGTTTTGCCAGCGACAGGTATCAGCAAGTGACCTTTCCCAGTCCTTAACTCATGAATCTTAAGTCATATTTTCTCTCCCCTGTCCACTTGTGGAGAAGAGTGATGGAGTAGCTTTGGTGGGTGCCTGACATCCAGCCAGGGTCAACCCATTATAACTGTCTTGTCTCAGCCCTTGAGTTTTCTCATTTTTACACTTCTGATTCTCTCCCTGATCCCACTGGGGGGAGTAAGCAAATGTGTAGGGCTTAGTTTTTAGCTGGGTTTGTTAAAGCACAACACCAGGTCACAAACCCAGGACCACCCCTCTTGATCCCAGAAGCTGCACACTTGCTGTCAGTTATGCTCTCCATCCAAATTCACACCAATGAACTGTAAAATGATGAAGGTTCACATAGTAGCTGGGTTTTCCCTTTTACATAACTCCTCTTCCTGTGGGTAATCTTTTGAAGTTCCTCTAAGATACTATCTAGGCTACACACAATAAGAGGCAAGTTTCAAAAGCAAGCAAAGAAAAAGGTGTGAGGTGTGTCACACCCCCTTCCATCTCTAGCCCTCTTCTTTTCTGAAAGTTGTTCCAAATAATTTCCCCTCTGGTTACACCTGACATTCAAAATGTTGAACATGAATATATTCACCACAATGACAGGACTTTACTTTTCGTTAGACATTTGCTTTTATGGACTCTCAGAAGGGCCTCAGGAAACCTCAAAATATTTATATATTGGATAATCTAAACTTTTAATGGTTAGCCAAACCGATTTGAACAGTTAGATGTTTCAAGGTCAAACATCCAATACAATATCTGATTAGAAGTGCTCAGCAAGTAGATAAAAATTTCTCTTCAGGAAGCGCTGTTCAAACATTTAAAAAAAATCTGCTGTAGCCATTCTATTCTATTTTCTGAGTTCAGTTTCAGCTCCACATTTAAATGACTACATTTCATTAGAGCAAAGAAAAATTAAGAATATGGATATTCACAATCAATGACATAGCATTCATGTGTACAACTAATCAAACTTGCATATATTAAGCAAAAAATGGTGTGAAATATTGTAGTCAAAAATTAAAAACATAAACACATAAAGGAATTGTAATACACTTGTGGGTTGCCTAGAAGTAAAGTAAATTGGATAAATTATTCATTACAAATTAGTTTTACAACTGTAGGATTAAGTGTGAAAGAACAACAACAATTACACATGACATTTGCTGTTGGTCAACAAATAGATCCACTTGCTTATAGTATCCAGTCAGATATATGATTTATTATATGGTTTATTTGAGAAGAAAAAAACTGTGTTGATTACTTCCTGTAAAAATAAAAATATTTTCTCCTAAAACATCATTTACAAATCATATATAGATATACGACCATGAACTTTTCCTTGTACCTGCAAAGCATCAGAGTTTTAGTTATTATCTCAGTCCATAAGATACCAAAATGATTTACATTGCATTTAAAAACTTTTATAAAACAACAAGAGATTTTCATTGCAAACTGGTGCATGATAGCAATCCCATATATTCCTAGCCATCAAATATAGATGTTAAAAGGACACAGGAGATGAAAGGATCTCTAAAACACGTGAATTTGTCTTATATGTATGTGTTTCGCTGCTATCTAAGGGAAATAGAAACACAAACACACTTGTTTGTTTTTATTGGATTAATGTATTATAAACTCAAATTACTCTTTTAATTTTGTGTATATTTTGTACTTCTAAGAGTGTTAGCATTTCAAAACTATATCAAACTGGCTGAATGCTTTCCTAACTTGATAATCCATTTGCCTTAACTTTTCCTCTTGCTTTTCATATATTTACCCTCCAGGAAAAGTGTAAGAAATGTTCCCTAAAAACTGCTTAATACTCTAGGACATTTACTAATACTTTAAATGAAAAAAAGTACTCCATTTATAAGCTTAATCTTACATTATGAGGGTTCTGTTTAGACACTTTTCACTCATGGATTAGGGAAAGATGCGTATCTGCACAGAAAGGAAGGTCTCATACATTTTGATACTAACAGTTAATAATATACTGTCTATCAAGAAAGGATATACTTTTGAAATTAGTTTTCTTAGCAGGACTTTCATCTCATTTAATGATGGAAACTGTGTTGAAGTAAATAATACCACAGTGACTTTTCTCCCCTCCTTTTCTGCTGCTTTTGCTGAGTTGTGAGTCTTGGCATCAACAGAATGTTCATCCCTGTTTTGAAATGGCCATGATCTAATCTCTATGCTACAAATACACATGGTTGAGTAAAGCTGTAACAACAAATATTACTTTCTGTTTCATTTTCCTTTCTTCTGTACTAGGAAAACCATTAACTGAATAAAACTGCGTCTTCTCCTAGTGACAGAATCAGGGACTGGATGGGATGTTAATCTTACTCTTGGACTTGACATAGCTGAAAAAATTCAGACATCCTATTTGATAGTACTTTCTCCTCTATTTGGATATCTGTTGTTATGGTAACAGTTCCAGGTAGAAACATTAATGAGGATGACTTGAAAGCTATGATGTGTACAGTACAATTATTTTTAACACCTTATAAGGTAAGGTCACAGTTAGTTAGTACTGCTCCTTGCTAAAGATGCATCATTGTATCAGCGTTCATGAAAACAACCTTAATTTCTATTTGTTGTGTAACTGTAGCACAGTGTTGAATACAAGTATGTAATAAAAAGGATTTGGAAGAACACCCCACCCCCATTTTCTCACAAAGGATATAAGTTGTTATTCCTATGAACTTGCCTATAGTACAACTGACTTTTAGTATAAAATGTAAATTTTAGAATGCTCTAGTTTTTTTGTGAAACCCTGAGAACTACCCAGCATGATCTCTTGTATCCAAAACTAAGCTGTGAACAAATCTACAAACCCACATCACCAAGCACAAGATCGCAGACACACTGCATCGCCCAGACTGTTGTTTAGCTGCAAGGGGTAAGCACTAGAGACAGAGGAATTATTGGCCTGAAGTATTTAATCTCAGCAGTACTTGATGTTCATCACAGAGCTTGGCTCACACACGTTCTGAATGAACGCAGTTACTCACATAGTCCTCGTAGGCCTCGTGTGCAGGTGGCGGGGGTGGTCTGTAACCCGGGACAGACGGGGCGCCCCTGGCTCGAGGGGTGGGAACGCCCCTTGCCACTGGTGGCACAGGGAGGGCTCCACGGGTCACCGGCGCTCCTCTGGGTGCTTGGGCACCTCGTCCAGGCAGGGGTGGAGGAATCGCACCCCCACGACCCCTGTGGGGAGCAAACAGGAACGATCACTTTGGCGTGTACGGCAAGAGAGGACATGCCCATGCTACCCCATTAACCCTATTTGTACTACTATTTAAAGCATCATATAACTGCGGGATTACAACTACAATGTCAAGCACTTTCAGGCAATATCTTGGTCAGAACTTCTATTATGGAAAGGCATTATTTTTAAGCCACTCAGTGCCTTTTATCCGCTTTTGCTTCTACTAACGAAATTCTGAATCATTCTAATTCACAGAGTTGCAGAATTACACTAAAGTAGTTCTAGAGAATGAAGAAAATGAGGAACTTTTTCTGTTGATCTCAAATTATTTTACAAGAGCAACCATCACTCTCATTCTAATGTTTATTAGTGGGTGGGAGAAACACATTGGCAAAAGATGTTACAGGACAGCAGAAAGTTGCAAGGCAAAGTAGAGGAAAAATATAAAAGGAGAGCAGTAACTTTCCCTCCCATCTAATTTAGTTCAGCACAAAGGAAGGGCAGCATGGGATTCTGCTTTCCCCCACTGCACAGAGAGAATAGAGCATATAAACAAGCAGAGAAAGAGGTTTATATTTATGCTACATCTGCTTCACTGTACTAATCAGTAAGTCAGAAGAAGCTGTTACTGTTTAAAAAAAAGTTCTTGCAACTATACCATATAATGAATTAGAAGTGGAGTATATCAGGGAAGCAGTCTGTGGGTTTTCTTTCAGAGCAGGATGCTCCCCAATGTGCTTCCCTTTCTGAAGACAGAGAGTGCCAGGTATAACTGTGTGTGACACCCAGATCCAGAGCTGTGGCTCGTTCCCTGCTGAGACAACCAAATGCACAGAACTTGCTTGTGATGTTCACTACTTTACTACACATTTCAGTAGCCAATTTTAGACTTATACAATCACTGAATGCTTTGGGTTGGAATGGACCTTCATATATCCTCCAGTCTAAATGCCCTGTCCCCTGGGCAGGGACATCTTTCACTGGATTGAATTGCGCAGAGATGTGTCCAACTTGACCTTGAACATTTCCATTGATGGGGTATCTACAACTTCTTTGGGAAATTTGTTCCAGTGTTTCACCACTCTCATTGAAAACAATGTGTTCCCTCTTTCAGTTTAGGACTTGTAAAAAGGCCTCTCTCTGTCTTATAAGCCCTCTTTACATATATGGTATGGCTACTGTGAGGTGTCTCCAGCGCCTTCTCCTCAGTATGCTGAACAGCCCCAGCTTTCCCAGCCTGACTTCACAGGAGAGGCACTCCAGCCCTCTGATGACTTTTGTGGCCCTCCTCTGGACCTGCTTCAACATGTCCATGCCTTTCTTGTACTGAGGACCCAAGAGCTGGATGCAGCACTCCAGGTGGGGTCTCACAAGGGCAGAGTAGAAGGGCAAAATCACCACCCTGGACCTGCTGGACATGCTGCTTTTGATGCAGCCCAGGATACGTTTGGCCTTCTGGGCTGTGAGTGCACATTGCTGGATCTTGTCCAGCTTTCCACCTTCCAACAACCCCAAGTCCTTCTCTCAGGGCTGCTCTCAATCCCCTCACTCCCCAGTCTGTGCTGACACTGGTGATTACCCATATGCAGGACCTTACACTTGGCCTTGTTGAACTTCATGAGGTTTACACAGGCCCACTTCTCAAACCTGTACTGGTCCCTCTGGACTATATCCTTCCCTCAAGTGTATCAACCATACTATCATAAATATAATAATGCTATTAGCATAAATTATTATCATAAGTACTTAGCTTAAAATACTTCAGGTGAAATTTGATTTTTTAATATTCCCCCAGGATTTTTGACTGGCAAATAGGGAAAGCATCAAACATCATAGGATCTGTGCAACTGATTCAATCAGTAGGGTACTTTGCAGGAATTGAGGGCCAGCACTCCACTGATTATCCCTTGAACATAATTTAAAAGCTGTCAGTTTGTTGCAGTGGTGCTCTGAACATCATTATTAAGTTCCAGAGGTCTCGGGTGTAAGGAAGACTGAGCCCAAAAAGACTTTGAGTGGAAGATGGTCATGAATGGCAACTGTAAAAATTTCTATGTGTATGCCTCATAATACTGATAAAAAAATCCATCCAGGAAGAAAGGACAGAAAACATGGTAGACATCTTCAGGGAAAAAAAAACCCAAACCCAAAGATCATAGGCAAGATCAGCCTGTTCAATTGCCACAGAACTCCTACGTGAGTATAACATAAGGTACTTCCATATCACATTTCCTCCAAAATAAAAGTCAATTTTCTAGGATCCATCCTGAAATTACTTCTATGGAGAGAAGATTAGAAGTAGCTAGGTAACTTAGATGCCCAAGGCAACAAATTTCTTAAGGATTCACAGTGAAAACAGTCTGAAAGAGTGTATTTATATATATATATATATATATATTGGCTTTATGAACAAGCAGAGATATCTGTTATCTAGATATGAAAAAATACTTGGAAGAATTCAGGAAACACTCATGCACCAATGTTTTTAGATTATGCCAATCAAATTCATATAAAACGGATAACCCATCAACAACTATGTAATATATATGATTTTATATATATATATATATTTATATAAGCAGTAATATGTATAAAAAAGTAACTATTTGGTACATAAAGCTCCATTAAATTATGTAGTCTTCTCAGACTATAGTATCTTTTGGCCAATGACTTTACACTACTGACCATACTGGTATATTGCTAGCGTAACAATACTCTTTCCTAGAAATATCCTCTCATTGGCTTCATAATCTGCTCTCATTTGTTGTTTATTACTTGTATACCATCCACTGTAGCCTGTGAACTGTAGACTAGAGAACCTGGCACAACATAGACCACACAAGTTATCAAAAGACAAATATTTTGGTTTACTGACCAGCATGTGTGATTTTCTTTTTTTTTTTTTAACTATGTTTTTTTACTATTGCTTACACTTTCTAAAGCTATCAGCATAACAGTTCAGGTTACCACACCTTGAAGGAGCTGCAGGTGGCACACGGATCCCTCTTCCTCGAATACCCCGTCCACGTGATGAGTCCTCAGAACCATTCAAATATGACAGTTCTCTCAGCTGCTCCTGGCGAATTTCATCATTATAATCCTGAAACGCAAAAGGTGAAACTTGCTGAAACTTTGTATTTTGGCTGAGCTGCCAAACCACTCAAACCAGAAATTCCATGGATGGTATTTGGGTGACTTGTTCTTCATTACCATTGGTATGCTGAAAAATTGTACAGTGGGAGTGGACAACTACCTAAAACACGTGGACAGCAAAATGTATGTGGGTAGTGAAGGTGGTCATAAAGAGCATGAACATGCAAAATAAAACACACAAGGCATAGAGCACATAAACACAAAGAAATACATCTATATGCAAAATGTAAAAAATGAGCTTTCACATACAAGAGGTACTGATCTCAAAAAACTTGTAATTAGATAAAAAAATCATTTTATAAAACATAAAATTTTATATTTTTGGTAAATTTTCCTGTCTACCTTTATGCACTATTCCACCTTATATTGCACCTTAGCATAACTGGATGATTTAATTCAATACCAACTAGCATTACTGAATGTAGCCTTCAGCTCCTGAAAGGAGCTCTCTCTTTAGGACTCAAGTATTAAATGAAATAAAATAGGCCCAATCTAAGCCAGCAGGGTATCAACTCCAGCACGGTACCAACTCCAACTTCTGACGGCTCAGCAAATATCAGATGAACTTTTCTTACTGATACAGAATAGAATCACAGACTCATGGAATGGTTTGGGTTGGAAGGGACCTTAAAGTTCTAATTCCAACCTCCCTGACATGGACACCTGTGGAAAAAATCCCTTACTCAGAATCATTTTTGGCAAATGAATTCAAGTGGGATGGACTTTTGTCCAGGAAAAATTCTCTTATAACTTTTTTACTCCATACCTACATACAGACTCTCTACTGACACTGGTCTGAACTATCCAGCCAGGAAGATGTTACTTACCTGCACACACCCCATACAGCCACTCCTGTGGCTGCCTTCAGCCACAAAGAACAATCATGCTTCAAACGGCTTTCCAGCTTCACCTTGTAATTGTTTTCCCACACACACTAATCTTAGCTCTGGCTCGCTCAGGACCACAATATTTTTGCTTTAATATTTTCTTCTTCTATCATCCAGACAGCTGGTGTTGTCTTATTTAGCTGCTCCTACAGACACCTTGTTGACTTCCTCTTTGTTGGAACACGTTTGGAAGAGGTGATCCTTGAATATTAATCAGCTCTCTTGGGCCCCTGCCTCTTCAGGCCTCTATCCCACCAAGCAGCTCTCTGAAGAGGCCAAAGTCTGCTCTTCTCAAGTCCAGAGTAGAGCTTGTTGCGCATCCTCCTTGCTGCCCTAAGGATCTTGAACTCCACTATTTCATGGTCACTGACAGGACAGCCAAGGCTATCCTGGTGCTTCACATTCCCCACCAGCTCCTCCCTGTTGCTGACGTCAAGGTCCAGCATAGCACCTCTCCCTAATGGCCCCTCCAGCACATGGAGAAGGAAGCTATCCTCAAATCATTCTAGGAACCCCTGTGCCCTGCCTGTTGTCCCTCCAACAGATATCAGGGAGTTTCAAGTCCCCCATAAGGACCAGGGCTTCTCAACGAGAAGCTGTTCCTTTCTGTCTATGGAGTGTTTCATTCACTATAATACATAATGACCAATTTTTACTTATTTTACAACCTTTGTTTCGGTCAGAAGTTCCTTTTTCTTTAGCTTCCTTCCTTTGCATTCAGCTCTTCGCAAGCTGATCACAGCACTAAGAGTCCACTGCAGTAGCCAGCTTGCTGGCAGCATAACCATGTGACAGCTAATTATTGCTTCAAAAAAGAATGAATTTCAGCCCCTCCAGTCCTTCTATCCTTCCACAGGCAAGTGCCATTGGCTGTCATGCAAGGGTCTGAAAATGCTACTTCTTAGGTGAGTGACCATCCAGGACACATTACAAATGACATCTCTTTTAGCCAAGTTATAAACCAAGCCAACAGTGGAGATGGAACTACAGCCTTGCTTGTTCCATTCTAGGAAGTGTAACTAGAGTAAAAACTATTAATGAAATTCAGAAAAGAGCCCCATTTATACAATACAGTGTGTGATAATTGCAGCACAGCCATAATTAAAACCAAATCCCTAATTTGCCAATAAAGTACATAATGGCTTTCAATTCACAGCATCCCCAAATGTTTTGCACATTTTTCTATCATTCTAACGCTAACGGCAATGAGCCAAAGACATCTTCCTAAGTCAATGTGCTCTGTAAAACACAGAGGGAAAAACACAGACAGAATCAACGAGATCGCATCTGCAGAATTGTTGGACCAGGTACTATCTACTGTGCCCTGCTTCATATCATCTGTTATTCACATTGGGTTTCCAAGGATTAGGACTTCAAATCTGCTGTTTGAGTTTACCCTTCAGATTCCACACCAGTGCCGGGACTGAACTTCATTAATAATTCAAGTACATTTTGATTGAGCAAGAAGTAGGCAAGAAAAAAATAAAAAGAGGACCTGCAAGGGACAGAAATTGGAGTTTCTGTGCTTCTGTGCTAACTTCTCTCCTTTGGAATATTGCTGTATAAATGGATTCTACCAAAAATTGCCTCAAAGCTGCTATTCCTTCCTCAGCTAAAAATATAATTTAAAATCATAGTATTGATGAAACAGAAAATCCAAATTAAATTTATAATACACAACAAGATCTGGAAATCTTCACCATTCTGTTATGCATGGGTATAACCGGTTATTAGTGTACAGGTTATTTTACTGCATGTCCAATTAAGAAATATGTACAACGTACTTTGAAATGGCAAGATAAAGACAGCAAAGTACACAGAAGATGCTGGGACAGATACCTTGAAAGAGAAAGATTTCAATTTAACAAAAAATAATTCTATATAAATAATTTATCTTATGCTCCCCTTAAAAAGAATAATTAGGATCATAATTTCGAAACCTGAAACCTGAAATTTTCAGCAGAAATGCTAATTTCAACTCTTTCATTAAACAGAAACATAATATTGAATTAATCTTTCATAACTGCTACAAGTATAGCTACAGTTAGAATATCTATTTAACTGTAGCTGAGTTCAGAGACTAGCACAGCAGCAAAATTATGCTGCTGATGTTTCATATATATCCAGTCCCAATAAAGAGCACGTGTTGCAAGATATACCTGTACTGATGAAAGCATAAGGAAGTAGCTACACACTGCAGTAGTATATTGTGTTTCAGAAAAAAAACACCCTACTTCTTATAGTAAAATAAGCTCATGAGAAATGTTCTGTACTTTATAGCTTTTCTTATAGCTCTCTAATAGTCTTATAGCTATTCTTACAGCTGATATTTTGTTCTTGTTTATATCCTTAAAAACATTATTACCTTTAAACAGCTTTTCCATTTACTGACAATGTGAAGGGTGCCATTGACTTGTATCACGGTGGTCAGTATTTACGAACACTGTGGGCTAACCACCTATGCCCATGACCCTTCACCCAAACACACATCTTGAGTTTAGAAATACCATTTACAATTTCAGCAAAGTAAGAAGCACCCAAGGCCACCATGAATTTTAATGTTTATGTAAATGCCTAAAACCCCAAATTACATATTTATATAAAACTTTTAGTATTCTAGAGTACATCAACATGTTTACCCTAAATTACCAAAATTATGTTTATTAGTGAAGGTTAGAAGTGATTAATCAGGTTGGTCAGAGTCTGACTGGTGGCAGCTCACCCACGGGCCCTGCTGGCAGCAGTGGCAGGAGGTGCAGCAGAGAGGGGAAAGCACATAAGCTGCAAGAGAACTCAGTAAACCATTTTGGTAAAAAATAGCAAAGTACGATGCAAGATGCAAAGCCTGATCTGAATTAACAAAAACATTGTATTGACAAGGGAGGAGAGTTAATAAAGAAATCAAAGGGTAAGGCATAGACAAACGAAATGGATTTTGGGAATATATATCTATCATTACCATAACAAAGGCTCATAGAAGTCAAGGATAAATCAATCCCTTAAGGACTGTGATCTCCTGTCCTGATGTACTCTGCACATTTAAGTTCTATTATAATTCTATTAATAAATACCATTACTCTTATCTAGGGCAGCTGAATTTCATTCTCACCAGATAGTTAGGGGGAAAGTAATTTAGGTTAAATGCAAACTACCTTAAGAATGCAGTTATACCTGTCAAATCTAAAACGATAATACAATTCCTCATACTGACAACTGTGAAGTATGAGTAGGACTCGTTTGGTCCCTTACATAGGTGACATTTTACAGCACATAAACACTCCTCACACAGTTAAGCGAGCCATGTGAAGAGCAGACTACCCTCCACACAGTGTCGCTACTACTAGGACAGACTTACAGCTATCTTAATTCTACAAACTACATATTAACACCTTGTATCTGAGTCATCAAAATCCTTGATTTTAACTGAGTGAAAAAGTAGTAAAAAACCTCCTTTGTTTGGGGTTATTTTCTCTATATAACTCTATATAACTACTAAAGTGCTTCCCAAAAGTCTTTAGGTATCAGTAACTCAAACAGACAGCTGGCCTATGCAGAGGTCCTATGGTCCTGGAAATCTCAGTCTGCACTGTCTGAGCTATGCAGCACTCTTGTTCTCCCAGCATGTAATATCCTCTGAAAGCTCTGTGTTGACAACAGAGAGCACCACGTTCCCAGACATCCTTATGTCCCATCCTAACACCCTCTCTTCCTGCGCTCAGGTAACACCAAGGGAACAGGAGATGGATCTGGACTCCTGCAGCACTTCTGTGTCCTGCCCAGCTCCCAACACCAGCAAAAGAGTTCCAGTGCTCTGTATATCTGCACAGATTCACTGAAGCTAGAGAATCTCCCCTCAATTCTGTTATTGCTGCCTTTGAACTATTTTCAGGCACCTTAAATTCCAGTTAGCCTAAAATTTCCATTGAGTACCTGCTTCAGAAAACTCACAGTCAGACAATGGGACACAAGACCCAGTGAATTTTAGGTAGAGCTAGGTGATGGGAAAATGGCCCTTTTATTTCTGATTTTTTTTTTTTTGTTTTGGTTTGGTTTGATTTTTAGATGCATACTGATTTTGAACACTGAAAGAGACATTATACACATGTTCCCTTGTGTGTATGGGGAAGCATTAAGACTGTGAAAATAACTGGCGGTGAGGAATTCCTGGTATCCTCGCTTTGCTGTGTTCTCTGTGGCCTTACAAAGGTGAACTGTACTACAATTCAGCTTCAAAGCATGGTGAGAAACACTCATCTGGACTCATGGAGTCAGGATCTGCAGTTTAGTACACTGAAGAGGCCAAGAACTCCAGAATTCCCTCTTTTTAACTGAGTGCTTTAATATCAGGCTGTTACAGAAAAAAAAATACCACTGACTGCTCAGTACCAGAAGAGTCTGATGAACTAATTCCTGAGTTGATATTTGGCATTTCCTGTTATTTCTTTACATTTTAAGATCCTGTTCTAAGCCTCTCAATGTATTCAAATATAAACATATCAGACCTTTTCAGCACATATCCATAGCACCTCTATCAGTCTCTAGTTAGGAAACTTACAATTGTCCCAGATACATTGGACAGCCCGCTCCATCACCTAAAATTTGGGTGAGACAGTGCTTCAGGTGGGCATGCAAATTAGGTGCTGCACCTGGATCAGGGCAACCTCTGGTGTTAGTACAGGCTGGAGGCTGAACAGATCGAGAGCAGCCCTGCTGAGAAGGACTTGGGGTGCTGGTGGATGAGGCACCGGACATGAGCTGGCAACATGCACTTGCAGCCCAGAAGGCCAACTGTATCCTGGGCTGCATCAAAAGCAGCATGGGCAGCAGGTCAAGAGAAATGATTCTGTCCTTCTACTCTGCTCTGGTGAGACCCCCCCACAGAGTGCTGCATCCAGCTCTGGGGTCCCCAGCACACAAAGGACATCGACCTGTTGGAGCAAATCCAGAGGAGGCTACCAAGTTGATCAGAGGGATGGAGCACCCCTGTAGGAGGGATGGCTGAGAGAATAGGGACTGTTCAGCCTGGAAAAGAGAAGGCTTCAGGGTGACCTGATTGCATCATTCCAGTACCTGAAGGGAGGCTACGAGAAAGATAGAGAGACCTTTTTGAAGGTCATGTAGAGACAGGACAAGAGGGAGTAGCTTCAAATTGAAACATTCAGATTAAATTAGATACTAGTAAGAAATTCTTTACTGTGAGGGTGGTGTGGCACTGCAACAGGTTGCCCGGAGAAGTTGTGGATGTATCTTTAAGGTCCCTTTCAAACCAAGCTGTTCTACAATTCCATGATCTGCACCTTCAAACTTCATCCTTTCTCTCTAATACTAATTCAAAGTTCATTGCAAAACAAGAGATTAATTTGAGCTTAGACCACTCCCAACCACGCAATTCCTACAGCGTCCCTCAGAACTGCAGGAGCTGGCTCTAGCCCACCCTAAATGGATGTCTGACAGGTATGTCACCTGTTTGAAACAGTGGAGCTCAAAACCAACAGCTATTTTGATGTTCCTAGATAAGGCCCACACTCTCTGAACCCACGTTTAACATATATGCATGGTTTCCTGGCTACCTACAATCACAGCCATCTGTTAGGATGGTTTTTTGCCCATTTGCAGATTAGTCTGGTTATTTCACTAGAGCAGAGGTGCCAGGTAATGATAGGTTTAGATGGACAGCCTGCAGCGCACCACAAGTGACAATGCCTCTGCCAGAATGACTCCAATACTACATGAGCAACACATGCCTCTTTGCATTTGCCCATATATACTGGCACTTAAGTAAGGCCATTTTGTGTGCATGCAGCTCTCTGGCAGACAGTAACCCCAATAAATACATAAAAACATAAACATAAATCCATCTGAAGCTCAGAAAGAAATTATTTTCTCTAAACAATCAGCAACTTAGCCAGATCCACAGCCATAAACGTTTTGCACTTTCACTTGCCATATATGCAAAAAATTGCTATATTTACCTGCTTATAATCTGTCAGAAAAATAAACCTTAATTGTGTGGATCACCCTTAGAGATTGAAGCACATAAAATAGACCATACATTTCTCTCAGTAGCAGTCTGAATGTGTTGCAGCCAATATGAGTTTCAGCTTCTAAACGCCTATGGGCAGAATGCAAGCAGACATAAGCTAGAGCCACGTACACTTGCCTTTGAGGTTAGTTGACAGCTGGGGGATTTGTCAGCTTGCCACAGAGAGCACTCACCCAAGCGTGGATGTCATTTTTCTCTTTGAGCATGCACAATTAAATCTGCCTGGCACCATCAGCATGGGGCGCCGCACTCTACAAGCGGTGTGGAAGGGAGGGGGAATGTCTTGCTCCTCAGCATCTGAAGAGAAGCTGCCAATCCCAGGGTGTAAATTGTACACAGGCAACTGCTATGAAACTTTGACCCAGATATTTTAGTCTTTGATAGAACAGAGCAAAATATGCCTCATCTAATTGTATAATCAATTTAAATTTTGTTTTGCATATTAAAGAGACCTTTCAACAGAAGATTATTTCAGTTTACATGGAAGCACTGTTAGCCAAACAAAATAACCACACTGAAGACGGGTCTATGTCGTTTGAGAAACTTGCAGAAACCTGTATTATATTTCAGCCATTTACCCCAATTTGTTCTACCCCTCTTGCTCACAAGCCCCCAGACAAATGGATACTGTGGTCTATTATTCATTCAAATGACAGCTATGCTGCCACAGAAGTCAGTTAGCTGGCAGATTCCTACCCCCGAATTTAATTCCAAGTGAATCCTGGCTGCCAGAGACTTGCGCTTATTTACAGCTGCCACTTAAAGGACAAATATAAGGGAACTGATAATATGAACAGAGGGCACATAGCAGGCTGCAGGAAGGGTCGTGTAGCCACCTAATCCTAAAGAAATTGTTATGGATTTGCACTGGATGTTTACACTGGCTCCTAGGAAGGAAGGAATATGATATGGCTGGTCTTCCTCTGGGAAAATCCAGTTGCTTCAGAGGCAGGGAGAGGTGTAGGACTGCCACTGTTCTTCTCCAGCTGTTTGCTGAAGCTCTGCTGCAACTGAGATCACTAACTGCTCTTACGGCTGGAGTAACCACCTACTATAGTCTACATTACAGCCAACAAAAGTAACAAGCTCTACATAGCACCTATGCATCTTTTTTTTATTCCAGCTATGCCAGGTGAAATTGCCACCCAGATTGCCTCCTGCTATCTACTGCTGTAGGTTTACAGCCCCCCAGTCATGGATAACAGGGACAGCAACAGCAGCCAGCAAAATTCAGACACATTTACTGTTGTTTAGTGTGCCTGTCTCGTCCAGCCTGGCTACTGCTATACTCTCTTGGTCCCATGTGGCACAATAAACAAAAGATGCTGCTCGTCCTGAGGAGACTGGAAAGAGCAGTGAAGGATGAGAAGTCTGTGCAAAAAAATATCTTACTACAGGTTTGTGGGTGCCCTTTCTTTCATGGTTTCTGAATCACTTTAGAACTTTAAAAAATCCCATTAGGTGATAATCTATACAAGCTGATAGTGCATAGTACCCTGGACTGAACTTGATACATGACACAGGAATTAGTTTTCAAAGCAATTTTAGTGGTTTTTTTTTTACTTATTGCAATACAGAGTAAAGATAACATGAGCTACCTTTGAAGTAAGGACTGCCTTGGCAAGTATTAAATCTATTTTACAGATGCAGAGCAGAAATGTTCTTAATAGTGCTACTAGCATATACTGAAATCTATTAAAAACCATGGTCTGATTCTATGTCAGGAGATAGAGAATATCTTAAATTATGTCAGCACAGGCCTTTCTGTACCATTTTGGGAGCAGAAGCTGGCAGAAGGGTGATTTGTCACAGCCAGCACTGTCTCTCAATAGAGCTGTGGGGATGGTAGCACGGCCTGTGTGTTTGGTCACCCATTTTTCTAGAAAAAGGATTTCTCTAGACTAACCCACATTCTGGTCTAGATCCTGCTGCATGTGGGTCCCTTTAGGAACCCTGAATCTCTCTTTGATCACCCAGTTTAGTCATAGCCTATGTCTGGAAAGTTTTTTGGTAGGCTCAGAATAACCACGCTCTGACTCAAGCAGCACTGTCTCCTCTCCTGATAGCACTGCCCCAGCACCAGCAGCATCACTGCCTGGCACAGCTGCTTGCCAGAGAACAAGCTGGTGGCACAGACTGGGACAAAGTTGGACTGACAGCAAGAAAAAGGATGAAGATCAAAACTCCTTCCAGGAACCAGAGGCTGCCATGAGGGCTTAGCTTTGGAAGGCAGCAGTGTCTTGACATTTTCTCTAGCCAGAGGTCAAGGCAGAAAACACTGCATCTGTATTTCTCCTATAGTCCTTCTACACAGCAATCTGACTATCCCAAACTAAACAGCACAGCACATCCAACCCAGAGCCAAGACTTTTTTGCATAGTAAGGAAAAAAATGAAATGAAACATGCTGGGAAGATGGCCTTTAATAGCACCATAAAAATACAAGAGCAATTTTCACTGCTGGAATCAAAGATATTTTAAATCTGCTTCGTTTGAACTGCTATAATCTAAATTAGTTTCATTGTTGACAGATTTATGGATAGCCAGGGTGATGGTACAGAGGACAATCGCAGAAGAGCAAGCAGGTATGCAAGGATCCCCCTCTCCATACTAAATTCAACAAGCATGAGGAAAAGACAGTGAAAAGATGCTGCTATTGAATCCCAGAGTCACCATCTGAGCCCTCACAAAAGCTAAAAATATTAAAATTATTTCTATATAGCTGTATTTATGCCTTATCACAGAATTGACATAAATATGGCTATATAGAAATGATTTTAATATTTTTAGCTTCTGTGAACTTTTTGAAGTTTATGCCTAACTTCAAGTGAGAAAGAGTGGAAATATAGAAATAAATAAACAAAAATAATGAAAGGAAAAGAAACATATCAAACAAGAAAAGGTGAAGTCATGTCAGTGGAAAACCAAAACAAGTAGCAAGCTCAACAAACTAGCAAAAAGTACTTTCTCTTTTTAAAGTACATAGTGTACCAAAGATTAGGAATGAAGTGTATAAAACCGAGTAAGTAATTAATGCAGCCAGATCTAGGTGAAAGTATTGTCAGAGTTTCTAGCTAATCAATTTAATATATAACATGATTAAAATATTATCAGTTCTGTATTTGTTTTTGAATAGATTTTATTTTGTTACTGCATAAACCCTTTATTTAAGATTATCCACCAGGAGATATGGCATCCATATTTATAATATCTCCTTACCTTCTCTGTAGCATGCATTAAAGGAGATTTCAGATACTTTAACAAAATTACAACTTTTTTTTCCCTTGTTAACAAAAACTCCTCTAATTTCCTGCTTATTAACAGGTAGCAAGGAGTCTTCTAGCTTCTTACATTTCTTCATGGCTGCTGCATCTAATGTATTACTTTCTAGGTGGCTGCACAAGAAGACCAACTTTAGACAAAATACAAGCTATACAGGCTCAAGGAGAAAAGTGAAATAAGTTCCACAGCTGAAGGACCCTCTCAATGAAAATATCTGAACAGAAGCAACAAGATCCAGATCAAGCCCAGCTATTAATCCAAGGAGAGGCAGTGTAGCAGAGGGAGAGATATAGGCAGTCATGTGGAATGCTGCCAGAAAACTTACAGGTAAAAAATGTATTTATAAACAGCATCCAAAAGTAGAAAATCCAATTTTAAACATCTTCATTTATCACAAGATATTCCATTTAGTATATGAGTATCTGTATTTCATCCCACTTTGTGCATTCACTTAAGTGTTGCTCCCAATATGCATCAGGTAACCTTGATGATACTCACTGGACACAGAACTAAACTGTATCCTAAAGAGGAAAATCTCAGGTATACTGAGAGATGTAAATGGCATTAAAGAAAGTCAGACTCAACTATCATATTCCCTAGATAATACCAGATTCATTAACACATGACTTATTCAACTCTGACTCTCAAGTTCACCAGTATTTTTTCTTACAAGCTGGTCTATTTTTCTTGAAATGCAACATGTTAGAATTTAATCTAAACTTTTAAAGAGTTTCATGATGATAATCTTAGCATTGAAGATTAAACTCCAGCTTTCTGATATCTGAACATATTTCCTGTAATAAAAGAAACAAATAGTACTCAATACTTTTCTATCACTTGCAAGCAATGTGATCAGGAATTAAACATGATACTAAAAGGGTAAAAGAGGGGCTTTTGCACCTGCAAACATATCTAAATTTGTTTTAATTGTAAATAATATTTATGTTTTATAATATTTATAGTATTTATATACACATATACTTATAATATTTAAATAACAGCATATAAAGAAAAATATGGTTGTCCTCCCTGTTTATTATGAATGCTCATCACTGAACTGTTTCAAAGGTCTAATGTTTCAAAAGGTCTCTCTGAAGCTATTATCTGGACCCTTATCAAAGAAACACCTAAATAAATTCAATTCTGTGCTACGAGTCAGAAATCCATAAGAAGGGAATTATTAATTTAATGTCCTTTTTATTCACAGAGATGAAATTCTTTTCTTTTCCTTATGTTACAGAGGAAAATGCTCACATGAGAACTGGGTGAAAGGAGTGCTCACGGAACTTTTCCAAAGCCAAATGTAAATCACTCTTTTACATTAGAACTAAATTTCTTCAGCCTTTCCTAAATAGCTAAAGCAAAAAATTTCTCTAATTTTTTATTACATTAGCGTGAAAGCAAATATAGGTATATAAAATACAGCATATATTGAGGACTGGCTCCAAAGTCAATATTATTGACTACTAATATGGCTAACATTATCCTGGTCACAAATTTCCCTTCTTAAAGTTTCATTCTGAATTGGGATAGTGAAAATATGGTTGAATAAAAATGAGAGTGATCTTCTCTTTCTTATCCTAGAGATACAAGGTCAGATTGAGGAGGTGTTATATAAGTTAGCACAGCTCAGATGCTCTGCAGTACTTTGCTGAGTTTAGTGCCACCTTAAAAGTGGACTGACTAATTCCATTTGGAAAGAGGATCCTGGGAGCTGTTAGCCAAGTGCCACATAAGCTGAATTTGCCACGCAAGTTTCCCATTCAGCACAAATGTGGTACGTTGGTTCAGAGCCCATGTGTGAGAACCACGGACTCCACCTGCTTTCAGGACTTCAGGACACTTACCCCACTTGTACAAACCCAACAAACACACCCAAACCAGGAACCCAGAGCCTTGCTATCTTAACACCTTAACATCTGAACGTCAGTAAATACAGCTGTCACTTTACATTACATATTTTCTCACCAAAAAATTACGTAAACTTACTGCTGAATTATTTGGAACTGAATAGTTTCGAGCTATTATTTAAGCATAATTAACCCCGTTCTACATTATTGATTTTAGAAGCATGGAAATCCATGTTAGACATTCCTTCTGGTTTTCCATCCAATTCAAGTAAAATGTTCTAAATTTAATGAAATGTGTCAAGTTTAGGACAACTAAATACGTTGTCTTTCAATATAATAATTCACTTCATCATAGAAAATATGAGTGGACACCAAAGAAAAAACAGTAACTTCATCACTGGTGTTTTGTTGAAGGAAAGAGTGCTATAAATGGAATTAACTGAGACTAGTTTATTTCTTCTTTCTCATAATTCAAATGATCAATTATTTTAACTGAAATGTATTTAATTAAAACCAAAACATATTTAATTTAAATAAATTTTCACTGTTTGCCACTTGTTTTAATGATTAATCTGGACAGGTACTGGATATCAATGTTTCATTATTCATTTAAATTTAGCACAGCAAGCCAAGGCAAACATATATGACTTCATCACACCTCGAAGTGCTGAGTATTCTCAGCTTCCAGTGGCTGCAACTAATCCTACTTAGCAACAAAGGTAGATTATTTTATTGAACTTAAGCTTTACAGACTTGGGGTTTATGAGATTAAAGTCACCGATCTGGGCAGACCTGACTAACCCCTAGTTATTTACACTCACCACTGCTCAGGCAAAGTGGATTGGGTAAAAGCTTCAAGATTCTCCTGGACTCCCAAAACCTCCTATAAATAATCTGCGTTGAAAATTTCTGTCTTAAGCTGAAATTTTGATGTCCAGGCTTTCCCAGAGCCTCACCAAGGCATTCTGAGAATTATCATACCTGATATTGCTGTTAAAACTCTAGGTTTTTTCCATCACTCAATTTCGTGATTTCAGGGCACATGAACTGGAAAATTTTAACTGCTCTCAAGTCTGTTCCTGTAGGTCTGTTCACCATCAGCTTTATTTTTCTGCACATGACAATAATGAGAAGACAGATATCAGACTCTACTCAGATAAGATAGGACAAGAGAAAACAGCTGCAAAATAAAATATATGAAATTCAACCTGATCATGCAGAACAACCTCTTTTTTCTTCTTCGGTGAGGATGACTGAACAATGACACAGGTTGCCCAGAGAAGTTGTGGAGTCTCCATCTTTGGAGATATTCAAGAGCTGTCTGGACACGGTCCTGGGGACCTGGAGGGGGTAGGATCAGATGACCTCTGGAGGTCCCTTCCAACTTCAACCACTCTGTTATTCTGTCCAAGGAAACTCTATGTTATAAATTATTTCATGGCTTAATAAAACGTTTCAGGTTCATACTAGTAACCCATACAGAATTCTACAACTGAATAACTCATTTCTTTTGCTGAATTAAACACTCCCAAAATGTGGGCTGAAGTAATATTGAAAAAGAGTCTGTTCAGCTGTCACCACACTCTCCTGCAAATGTAAATTAATTTGCATTCACAGCATCACACCTACAACCTTTAAGCTGTAATTTAATCTTCATAGTAGTTATCTTTCTTTTAGGTCTGAGATTTTCTTGCAGTGCAAATTTCAGAACAACACAGCAGAAAATGCCCAGCAAAGAGCTGCTAGGGTTTATCACCATGCTGTACTTTAAGACAGCCTGCATTTACAGCCACGTTATGAAAGCACATGGTCATGCAGCCATAAAAGACTGAAAACACAAAAAACTCTATTTGTACAGAGTTGTAAATCTGCTTGTTCCATGGGCAATTGCCTGTGCCTGTATTTGTACTCATCCTGTATTCACAATCACACATTTTGCAAGTAACTAATGTTCATTGCTCTGAAAATGCATTTGCATTTTTCAACATGGTATGCTTCCTTTTCCTAACTGTGTTCATACAAAGTCATAAGTTAAAGCATCAAACTCTTTGACTGTGTGCAGGATGTTTTTCTAAACTAAACCAATAAAAGGAAAAATCTCTCTGAAGCTTTTTTTCCTTCAGTTCAAACAGCCATTTCAAATGTAGAAGATGTTGATAGGTCATGTTAGGAGGATACAACTTTTCGAAAGGCGTATTTGGTATACGCCACTGGCAGCCAGAGAAATATTTGCACAGATGAGCAGGTCTGTCTGCAGTTAAAGGCAAGATTTTAAATGGGAACTTCGTTTCACCTCTTACTTTTTACAGCTTTTAATTATACTGAGGCAGCTTCATGAACACATTTTAATTTAAAAATCAGACAATAAAAATATTCAGCACTGGATGATGCAATTTGTTTCCTGAGAACAAAATCCTTGGATTTTGTTTTTTCATTCCCCAAGTGATATGTATTCCAACTGTATTTCTACTCTGCCAGTTGATACATAAATGTGTGCATTGATCCTCTGTACTGCCAAGTATTTTGTGGTTTTATTAATGTGAAATTGAGTTGTTCTATAGCAATCAAGGGCTAGAATTCTGCTTTACAGGAAAACTTCAGGGTGTAAAACTAGAAAAGAAGAAATACGTCTGATGTTTTCTGTATAAAATTCAACAAATAGCTTGTATCTAAGTATAAAGTCAATGCTCTGAGCCTGCAGGCTGGTGTATCTGGGACAAAAGTAGTGCTAGAACATGATTTTCACAATAACCTATGAGAAAGGCTAGATTCATTCTTCTCCTGTAATGACACTGGTTTTGTTTCTCATTGCTGAAATCTGACATAATAAATTAATTATCTGCAAAAGCAGTATCTTTTTAGTTCATCTTCTTTGGTTATTGTTTAGCTGCATGATTTGTTTGCTATTCAGCAGTGAGTGCTGATGGGGAAAATACAATATATTACTCCAGTGGAAACTATGGAAACTAGCTGTCACCCGCTGTATCACAAGCTGCCTTCTAAAGCAGATGCTGGATAATGAATTTTCTGGATTAAGATAGCAGAGTACTGCAACACTCAGTTAATGTTAACACACCAGATGTATAAGTTATGGAAAGATGCTCATCCATTTAAGACACTGATGTGATTAAACAGGTTTTTGAAGCAGAAATAAGATATAAATCATCATACGTTATCAGTACTTCTCATTTTAAAACAAGTACCAAGCCTGATATAAAATTACAGTGTATTAATTTTATATTCATCTGGCACAGACCAAGATTACGCAATAACAAACCAGTTCACCGGTTCCTAATTTGAAATTCTTTATATGTCTCTAGGGTTGAGTACTGGCACAGTCCAGCTACACAGAAATTAATGAAGTTGTCATGATGTCATGCATTTTTTGCCCAGGTGCTCTCTTTCCTTCTATGCACAGTATACAGCTGTGCTGAGGATTTATCGAGGTTATAGGGTAAAAGGTAAATGGATCTCAAACACACAACCATAAAAAATGAAAACTTCATTGCAATGGCTTCCATCTAGATCACATACCCACACTTTTCTTTCACTCATTATCACACTAGAAGGAGGGTTTTTCAGTTGTGTGAACCATTCTGTAATAGAATGATACCTTTTTTGTTTGTTTCATGAAATAAAAGATTAAATGTTATATGATGGATAATACGGTAATTGTATTAGAACATATAAAATTTAATAATATGCATTTCTTATCAGACAAATTCGATTTATTCAGTGTCACTCAAGCCTGAATATAATATGATGCTTTATGCTATTACCCTGCATCACTTAATGTCCACTTAAGCTTTCATATAATAAAATGCTTAAGGAAGAGATTTTCTTCACTGTTTCAGCATTTTCTGCCTATGATTAGGTACACATGATTACACTGTTGCACTGATTGATGCCAATTTGGCAGGAGGACATTTCCTAGCAATTATGTTTGATTAAAGTATGCAATATACATGTCTTCCCTCTAGGCTGAGACTGCACTACTATTTAAAAGCTGGAAACGATCAAACACAATAAAAACACATGCATGTGTGTGTACATATACATACACACATATACATAGATGTACATGTTGATATAGCAAAAAAAAAAACATGTATGAAAAACTTTAGATTTGTGTGTTATTAGAGAGATTCACTCCTTTAAAGAACTGGAGTTGGCTGCATAGTACAAATAAAAAAATCAAAAAATATGAATCAGTTTTCCATTACGCGCTGTTTTTAAGAGAGAATTCTATCACTGATTTAGTGATTAGTCCCTCTTTTAAAAGACACACAAAACATTTTGTTTTAGCTCTCTCCTGGTAACATTATACTTGCTTTAGCAACTTAAAGGAGTTTTTTGCAATCATAGGACCCATACTGAGCCATCAGTTATTTGAAGATAAACATTAAAAGATTATCATTCCTTATCAAATACAATTATGCTATCACAATTGCCATAATCAGGGAGGAATCTAAAAATATGTTTTTGTGATGATCGCTGTAACTGTAAAAGGTATTTCAATCATCTGTTGTGTGTGTTGATATATATATATATATATACACACAGATATATATATATATATATAATGCTCACATTCTTCTTTGTGAGTTTTATTTTAGTCTTTATTTTCTCAATTAGGTTTTCCAGCTACACTACACTGCTGGCACTGCTCCACCCCACAACAAGTGAATGGCTCCATGCATATTCTCATTAGTACTATGTGAAGTTAGTGCTGCAGTTGGAGTGTATTCTTTGAATTAACTCCATTACAGACAATGTATACATTTATGTAAATCAAAACTAAGAAAGAAACACAGTTAGGACTCATTGACTGACCCCTTCTATTACAAGTTTATTTTTAAAATTGCTTCCAGTTTTGCAGGTATTTAAAATCTCACTAAACACGTACACAAACAAAGTAAAAAATTATCCGGGTAACATGTGGATGGCACTGTGCAATGCTTGTCTCTGCCTAAAAATTTAAATTTTATTTTTCTTTAGAATAGAATACACACAAAATATGAGAATGTGGGAATTGTTTTAGGATATGTCCCTTGCTAGACATGTTTACCTGAGTTTGCAGGAATTTTCTTTAAGAAAGACAATAGTAGATAGAGCAAAGAGATCTCTTAGAAGTCACCTAAGACAGTTTATAACTAAACTGGGCAAGAGAGCCTTGGGTGGACTGGAGACATTAGGGCAAAGAATGTCCTCACTTCAGGACACATATGTAGTATATGATCTATCAACTTATTTTTGTTTTGGTTTTGATATTTGCCTGGTTCTTTACGGTATTTAAATACAGGCGTATTTAAAATATCAATTTGCCTTGTATTTAGTGGTAAATCATCTGTGGTAGTTTTGGTTTTTTTTTTTTTTTTTCTTTTTCTTTTTTTCTTTCTTTTAGTACAGCAAAAATTGGTGGTTTATTCTGTAACAGTATAGGAAAAGTGTCAGCTATAAAGCACAATAGCCATCTAACACAACTAGATTGCTCATTCATCCAGATCTTTTCAATCTATTAGCCTGATGGGAAAGGTACGTGAAAGCTTTCAAAGGCCAAATTACTAAAATTCAAATACAGTCTAAATTACTGAACACTTCCATCTGATGTCTGTTGGGCAATGGCCATAAAATGACCTTGGCAGAGCTATTTACACCAATATTTTAGATGCACAATTTAACCTGGAGCAAATAAAAAGGCATTTATTACACCAGAGTCTGTGTAAGTAATCCCTCTCGTTCCTGGGCTTTGGTTCCCACTCAGTAAAGATCAAAAAACTATCACAAAGGTCTCTTAATCACAGCTTCTGTTACTCAAACAGGTTTGTTATAATGAAGTAAAATTTTATGTCTGCATTCATGGAAATGAATCAGCTGAAAAATATGTCTGGTATAAAGATTTCATAATCATTTTAGGAAGACTACCACAACATGTGACGTTACAGAACAGGAACGTGTCAGTATGATGTACCTATGATAGTATCAGTTACAACACATTTATGCCCTGCAGTATTGTAATGCTCTTTCTTTGCTTACTTCAACCAGAAGCAGCACACACACGATTAAAGACAGCCTCAACCACAGGTTTCTTGATTTTTCCTCTGAGACTAATGGAATATTCATCATTATATTAAACATGGCAAGGAAAGTAGCTGCTTCTTACGTATTCTATGGGAAGATACACCATGTGCAAATATTTGCCAGGAAATTTCTGTTCAGTGATACAGTAAAGGCTGAAGATTGGTTTTCATTACAAAATACATTTATTTTTCTACCTAACAGAGAAATCTGAGAAGAGTAAACCAGGGAAAAGAGACATCTGACTTCAGTGAATTCTCCTAACAAAAATCAATCTGAATGCCTTTAACACAAGTTTGAAGAATAACCTATCAGAAGTTATTAAACATTCTTATAGTAACTGTGTCTGGCTGTGCCAGTTCCAGTAATCATTGTCTGGCACATCAAAGAAATCCTGAAGTCGTAACTTCTTAATAGAAAAGCAAATGTAACATTTCTAGGCTTTTCCCCCTATAAAGACAGAGCTCACAGTGCAATCTGATTGCTGCAAAGGCATACAAGGAGAAAAGTGTGTCATTTGAAAATTTCCTTCCCACACCCATCAAAAGGCTTGTGAGAAATCCAGTTAAGAAAATTCAGAGGAAAAAGAGTACCATGTCTTCCTTTAATTCAGTCATCTCCTGTTTTGTTTGTGGGAAACCCCGAAACAGTTACCTTTCTAGGACTTAAATTTCTTCCTTGAGTAATTTCACACTTCTTTCTACTGGACAGATAAAAATTTGTTCACTGTACTCAGGCCAGGAAAAATTTGCACTTATATGAACAGAGAAAAGAAATTTAGCTTGGAGCTACTGAAGATTATTCAATGAGGAAAGGAGAGGGGAAAAAGGGTAAGGATTATCTGGAAGGATTGAGAAGATTTATCGAAACCAGAAAGAGAGGATTTCAGCATAATCTGCTCCTTGTATTAAAAACATGAGCAATCACCTGCACCAGCAGTTTGTTTGCTCTGATTTTTCACATTATCCAAGGGCTCTGTGTGTGAAACTACAGGTATGCATTTAGAATGGTTAGTGAGTAACCTTGCAAGATCTCTGGTGACACTGTCCTCCAGTCTCCTGCTTCCCATTTATTATGCAGTAGAAGTCTTTGACAACTAGCACAAAGCCTCTACAAGCACTGTATGTGGTCAGGTCTTCTATTATATGAATGTAGTACTAGAGGATACATGTTGTAGTTCCCAATTTTCATGGAGGACCAGAATTCCAAAACAAAAACTGCACTTTAAACTCATGTACACATAAAAGTTTTAAAAAACCCCCAAACTATGAAACGAAAACAAGCAATTTTTTTTTCATTTTTGGTTTAAAAGGTTTTTGCTAGTTAATTAACTTGAATCATAAATCATATAGTAAGTAACAATATTCTTTAATGAGTTTCTTCATTCATTGTGTGCAGAACTAGTTTCTGCCTATATATTTAATATCTGTTTGCTTGAATTATGCTATTTAATACATGTTTATTTAAGAGATTTTTTAATTAAGTTGCTGATAAATTTAATATACTGAAAAAACACTTTTGGTTAGACATGTCACTGTTTTGAAAAGTATTATGAACATTAGAAAGAATCACTGAATGAAGAACAAAATTATTATCATTAAACTCGTCACTAAATCTGGAAGCTGCCAGTTGTAACTGCTATCATCTGGCTCTCACTTTTTATTAACATTAGTAAAAGAGACAAAAGCACTGATGCTGGGCTGCTGCAGCTGCTGTGGTCAGTGAGAAAGCACCACTGGCCCCCGAGAGGTGCAGCCTCCCAAAGATCAGCTGCTTCCCAGGACTTCTCAAGTGCTTTCCTCACCCAGTTCTGTGACAAAACAAGGTAACCTGCAAGTTTAGTTTCTAATGCAAAAATGTGCTGTTATGGCTGCTGATCTCTGACATAAAGGATTTTTTTGCTTCCCAACCCGCCCACTGACACTTTTGTCCTTCAGCATTTCTGACATCTTAAGGAACAACCTATTCTTTAAATGCTCATCTCAGCACAAATTTGTGGAGACTTGCTGTTCTTTCCCTGTTCTGTAGAGCACATCAGTTCTGACGACCGGAGTTGGCACGACCCAGGCATGGAGCTGCAAGGAAATAACTTGCTGATGTTGCTTGTACAGTTGTGTGAGTCCTGATCCTCTGACTACTTAGAGAACACAAGTACAGCCCCCTGTTTCACTCCCAGAAGCTGCCAGAAAATGAGGCTAGCATTATCTTGCAGTTCTCATTCAGAAAACTACCACCAAAGACATTAAAGGGACTGGTATTGATAAGAAGCATGCAATTGCACTAAGGGATGAAGGCAGGATGGTCCTAGAAGCCAGACTACATGGATGACAAAAGATTGGGATGGTAGACAAAATACTGGAGCTCATGCTCATCATTCTGAGCCGTCACGTGGTAGACTTAAAGCTGAAAGTGAACATGAATCGATAAACAAAAAGCTCTGAAGCAAAATGGAGGAGGTAGCTGCCATCCAGTTTTGACAGCTCACCTTCCTGGCAGCCTCTGCAATCACACCGACATAGCCAAGACCAGCACTGGGGCTGTGAGCCCTGGGCAGCGTAAAAGTGACAAAGAACTCTTCCTGAACTGTCATGCATCTGTCTTTCCTACATCCAGATGGAAAGGGTGTGTGGCCTGCATCTCAGTTAAATTATCTTGCTATTTATAGCATCATATAGTGGAATTGCATTACATCCAATAGAGTTATTTAGGCTTTAGGGTAAACAAGAGTGAAATCTAGCTATTTGTCTCAAGGTCAAAGAAAGAAATCTCTTAAGGTCTATGCTGATCAAAACCCCAAAATATTTAAAATACTAGAAGAGTATACATACGCATTTACACTGAATATGACTTACGATCTTACAAACAAACAAAAAAAGTAAAGAGGGGAGAAACAGATGGTAGACCGACTATCACAAGCAAATAAACAAGACATAAGGAACAAAGTCACCATAAAATCAACACCTGTCAAAAACCTGCCGACTATAGCAAAGGTACACTCAGGCAGACACAGGGATCTTGTGGCGCCACAGGACACATTACAGAGACAGGCTTTGTCAGGATGTCACTGTGTTACACTGACTCCAGTGGCACCTGCTAGACTATCTGCATCCTCCCCAGCAGCCGCTCTCTGCCACTGCCATTGTTTGACCTGTCTATCTGCAACAAGTCTGGACATGGGTTTTGCAAGGCCAGAAGTAAAATTTGCTGTGTGGGAATAATTTCCCCTTCTTCTTCCAGACACCCTGCTATTACTCCATGTTTCTCCTTTCTCAATCACATCTTTTTCCTCTGGTCTATTTATTCCTTTTCATAATTTAAAACATAATTCAGCTTTTACTGAATTTCCAATTCTACCTGTTATTCCAATCTTGTTGATCTACTTCCAAGACATGATTTTTCTCAGTTGAAAATTAGGAGGAGTTTGCTCAGGGAAAGAATTAAACATCTTTTCTAGCTCATGGCATCAGCAATGGACATGGAAGAGCATCACTATCTGAGATCAGTGAAATCCCACATACACCACTTATAGTTTAGGACGGTGGCACTCCACCACAGGACTTTGAGCTAGAAATAGGGCATCCAGCTATTTCAGCATGGATCAGTCATCATGCTTGTAGAAAAGGACAAATGAAAGGGAATGTAAAAGAATAAGGGTTCCTGAGGACGGTTTTAAATTAACAATCTCTCTAAAGGCTCCTTTTACTAAAGCTTCTTTTATTCTTCTATACAAGATTCATCTATTTTTGTCTCCTGGGAAAACAGTGGACACTGTAAGGTTAATATGTTCAGTTTCTGCCCAGTACATCCTTTTCCTCTTTACTAAAAAATAGCTTTCTTTCCTCAACATGATGGATAAATGACCTGTCAATAGTCAACTTGTTGTTAGGCCTATACCCCTGGGCTATAGACAGAAGTCTATTATGTTTAGTATAGTCATCTGTTACTTTTCACAGCTATCATTTTTTTTTCTCTGCTCTAAGTGGGTCACTTGCATCATCATCACCATCGTCATCATCATCACTTGCTGTGCTTGTTTGATATAGTCTGTCCACGCACACTGTTTCTCAGCAGTGAATCTCTGATGCACTTCATCAGCAGAAGGTTATGATAATCTACATATCTGTACACATATTGCAGCACACTGATAAATGAAGCAAGAAGTATTCCTTATTTTAGCATCTCAGACACAATATAATATAGTAAACAGTGGTCACTGTCCTCCTTGAAAACTATTTATGTAAGACTGACAACAGAATTATAAGTCATTACAAAGAAAGGAATTAAGTATAGTTCTTAGTTTCTTGCTCTGTTTCCTCTTTTGGTGACACTTTCTGAGTTGTTACCAAAGATTCTTTTCTCACAATTTGAGAAGGCTGTGACATAGATATATTAACCCCATTATAGCAGAAAAATCACTAGTTACCACAGATCTTTCTCATACATTTATTAGTTCCAGCTTCTTCATTATCAGTTGAGGTCAATAGATGGAACAAGTGGATCATATGACCCACTTAGAAAGCTTTTTATATTTCAAGCTCTTAAACCTAATTTATCCTCAAACTCCCAATGAAATAGGCACAGTAATTAAGTATGATTATACTAATCTTCCTAATTAGATAGCAAGTGGCATCAATGTTAAATATATTCCGTAAGTTTAAACAGTGAATCAAAAGCAGGAATTCCCGTCCTTCCACAATGTTTGACTACAAGTTCATGGGCATCTGGGTATGTAGGTATGTACCTATAATTTCATGGGGAGCTGGTTTGGCTTTTCTTTATGAAGAATATATTTAGGCATCATGACTAAAAGAGTTAAACCAAAAACACCATTAACATCCTTTAATGTGCCAAAATTTGCTAGTCATGGGATACAGAATCCCTACAGGACTGTCCCTCTCTTTCCTGCATCTAAACTATCCATCCTGTCCATTTCAAATGCACTAAAAAGTTTACCCCTGCAGAAGCAAAATGCAAAAGACAGAGAAGTTTAAACGTAGGTAGAAATCACAATGCAAAATGCATTCTTTCATTCCTACTAATTATAACAGTAGCTTGCTTTTTTTTTTTTTTAACATACTTATAAAAGTAAATACTAAAAGGCTTGAAACAGAAAGAGGAATTTTCTCACAGAAGCACAGCTTAAGTATCAGATTTTCTGCATTGAACATTAGGTCAAAGATACCATTAGCATAATTGCAGAACAGCCAGTGAAGCTTTCACAAATGTGAGCAACACTGTAAAGGGCAGGTACATTATTTATAAACTAATTTCCCCTGGCCCTGAAAAAAAGAGAATAATCATAAAGAGCTCATTTTTCCTCTTCTTTTTTCAATCATATCAGTTAAAATATCAGTTTACAGAGCACATAAAGTTCCATCTGGATCCAATGGAAATAGCAATCAGTGCTTGCTCTCTTGGACTTTTATTCCCTGGTTTCTATTATCCCATTAGCAGGTCTTAAAGCTAACCTGTGTTTCCAGATTTGAGCTTTACGCAGAAACTCTTGAAGTTCTCACACTGCTGAATTCTGTGAGCTTGTGGCCTAATTCACACATCAGTCACATGTATCACAAAGATGCACATAGAAAATTTTCTTTCTTTCTGAAGTCTAGAAAAAAAAGTGTAGCTAACATCTCAGTAAAGTGCAGACATAAAAAAAACATTTTTCATAGAAGAAACGGCCATCCTATTTTCCAAAGTTCTATATTTTATGTTTAAATGAAATTATGAGTTAGCCATTTGTTAAAGAAATGAACAATCAAGAAAAAGGTTTTGAGACGTTTGGATCCATATTTGTTACCTTAGATATTTCAAACAATTCAAAAGAGAGATGAGTTACAAAGCTGAGTTGAAGAGATAAATTCAAAACAGACTTCTCATTTTTAATGGCATATGCTAGACAAATGATTCATGTTACTGTATTATACAATAAATTATGAAAAAAAAATTTTGATAGCATTATTAGTCTCATTTCTATGAAGACATCAACTTCCTCTTTAAGCCCCACCAGCTAGAGATCAAAGAAGCTGAGCACACATGCTACGGAACACCAAGACCCAAGGTAAGCATATTCAAACTCAGTTCCTGAAAGTCTTCATTCCATATGTGGTCAGTCTAGAAATTAGAGATTTAAACTGCACATCTAGATAACACAAACAGATCTGCTTTCTTTGGGGGTAGGAGAAGAGGAGAAGAAGAATTGAGTTTCTAATGGGTATCCCCTGGCAGTGGGATGTATTCTCCCTTAACCCTGGGTTTCCCCCCTGGCAGAGGGGGTTCAGTCACCTGAGGTAGGTGAGACTACCACCACACAGCTCTTCCACTGGGTGCCTGTGTCCCAGCATGCAAAGGAGAATATTTACCTTTGCTGCTCACTAGCTATCTTTAATGAACTGTGGAAGAGACAACTGGAGTTTGGTGTTAGGGCATTCAGAGGACTCAGCTCCACTGCTTTTGATATTATTATGTTTGTCAGTGGTCTTTGTTTTTAAGGTCTAAATCATAGACATCCCAATTTCTCTGTTGAGATTCTATTCATTATTTTTATCATCAATCTTTGAGACTGAAATGTTATCTGTACTATTTTTCTCATGTGGAAAACCTTTGTTCACAGGTGAGATAGTGTAAGCAAGAAGCTCCTGGCCTTTGTTTGGTATTCAGTCCTTTTCTATACCTACCTAATCTCTTTCAGAGGTATCTACTCAGAGGTATCTATTCAGATACCTCTGAAACATCTAATTCATAGGTGCCTAATTCAGAGGTAATTTTTACCTTTACTTCAGGAGTAATTCTGAAGACAACATGACCTTAGCTTTGGAATGTAGTAAGTAAACAGACATGGATGGAATTTCAGAAACATCTCCTGAGGCCAGTATGCTTTCAGACTTCCCTATAGGGCAGACATCTACCTGCAGCCCCTGGAGGGAGCCCTTGCTGAGGTGGGGAAAGCGCGTGAGGAGTCTTCCCACTAAGAAGGAAGGAGCAGCAGAGACAACATGTGAAGAACTGACCACGAGCCCCATTCCTGGTCCCATCCCCTACCACTGGAGGAAGGAGGAAGATAATTCAGGAGTGAAGTTGAGCCCAGAAAGAAGAATGTGTGTGTTTTTAAGATTTTTAAGATTTAGTTTTTATTTCTCAGTATCCTGTCCTGATTTCACTGGTAATAAATTAAACTCATTTCCCCAAGTTGAGCCTGTTTTGCCTGCGATGGTAACTGGTGAGTGACCTCTCCCTGTCCTTATCCTGACCTACAAGCCCTCTTTTATATCTTCTTTCCCCTGACCAGCTGAGGAGGAGAGTGATAGAGCAGTTTTTTGTGGGCACCTGCTGTCCAGCCAAGGTCAACCCTGTCAACACAATACTGTATATACCAATCCAGTGGATGAGGTGAACAGTGGTGGAGAAGAGTTGCTGCTTACAATACTAATTTTTGTTCCTTCACACAAATATACAATGAAAAATCAAAAGGCCTATAAAAATAAGAATAAATTTTATTCAAACACTTTTAACAATGACAACTTCATTTTTATGTCTTCTACATTTCTCTCTTCTCAAAAATCTTGTAATTTAGCCACAGTCATTTCACTCAGACTCACCATTGGGCAACAGCAAGAAAATGTACAGACTATTCTAATTAATTTACCCAATGATGCTAACAATTAGTCATTTAGGTCACTGCTGTATAATAACTGTCATTCTTCTCATGAAACTATGAAACATACAGATTTAGGGATAGAGCAACCACAGGTTAAGCAGGTCTGATGTTGGTTAATAAAATCTGAAAATAATAAAAAAAATATTCTCTATGCCATATTTATTTTGGCACAAACATGCAGGAAAATGAGGCTGCGTAGTTAGTGCCAAGCTGGATAGATTTGAATGCTACTTCCAGAATGAGGTATGGAGTTTATGACAACCATCTGCTGAGATCCCTACCCAATCCCATCTAAGTGAAATTGGAATACTGATCAAAACAGTTTCTTTGTAATACTGGAAAATTTAACAGTAGATTTTTTACCTACACTCACATATTAAAATGTCTGCCTCCTCTTTATAAAGTGTAGATGATAAAACAAGACGTTTCTACATGTAAGATCAAGTCTGCCCTTTTTGTTTCACCTTTTCAGAATGCTGAAAGACATAGACATCAAAACTGAGAGGAAGGCAGAGTTAGCTCTAAAATTGGAATTGAATGTGCCATGACAGGCTCTGTATTATATGTCACACACGTCCAGTACATACTTAGAGCATCAGGTGTCTCATAAAACGTCCCTGTTGTTGTTGCTCTCTTCAAACTGCAAAAAGCATCAAGAGGAAACAGCGCAGCTGAAGCAACAGCTTCCCTGCTGGAGCTTCTGCCCTGGGAGTCTGACATCAGCTTTGCTTCATGGAATTCAGAACCACATTTTGTTCATTTCCCAAATGTGTACATGAATCATCAACCCATACATTAGGAGATGAGAGGAATGAAGGCACAGTCCACTATTTCTGTTGTGCTAATACAATCTGCAGGTAAGAATTTAATGTCCCCTAAGCTGAGGACTACTCTCTGGATATGTGTTTTAGCCTCAGGATTTTATGTTTAGCAACATTAGCTAAAAGCTAATTCTTACCCTTGTCAATTAGAATTTATTAAAACTCCTTTGACCAGAGAATTCCTGTACTCTGGTTTATGCCTTCAGGACCTTTTATATATTTATATTCAGTAATGAGGCCAGAGTGGAAGGATCAGTCTACCAATACTCCTGGCTTCATGGTCCTGTTCGAGCTTCTTTTTCTTTTCATTTGGGGAATATTTTCAATTTCTCTAGGCTTGCAATACAGCAAGTAGAATAATGAAATACCTACCTGTATTTCTGGACTACTGTACAACTCTCATAGTTCTCAACAAGCAACTGGGGGTGAAGCTCTCCCAACATGGCAGGTTTACAGAACACAAGTATGAGTTAACATTCATCATGCTAAACTGACAAAAGTTAGATTTCTTTTAATGTTCTCTAAATAGTTTAATAACTATGAATATGTTCAACGAATTCAAATTTATTTAAGAATTGTCAGAGAACAGAGTGGAGAAGTTACTCACTGACACAAAGAACTGCATACCCCTGCAATTCATTCTTAAAATTACCTGACACAGCTCTCCCAAAGGGATTTCACAGCTGCCAGCAGTGTTTTGACAACACTGTAAATAAAAAAAGTACAGGATGACTTCTGTATGTTCTCTGTATTCCTAAATGGTAGATATAAGAATTTTACATTAGTCTAAAATTGCGAAAACAAATATTCATATACATTAAACACACAGTAAATACTGAAAAGGATAAGACTGAGGTTTAAAAAATCATGACATAATTTGACCATACATAAACTGAATAAGGAACTGTAACACACCAAATCTCTCTCCTCCTCCTGCCCACCCCTCCAAACCAGGTAGCAGAGGGCAGTGCGCTGAGCTAGCAGGAGTGAGGTTGAACAAGTGAAAGTAAGTATTTTACACAACAGGTAGAGAATTTCTAGAACTTGTTTTCATGGAAACACGCAGTGACATGTGGTATTTGCAGATTAAAAATGAGATAAGGTCATAATCAACTGCTAAAATTTGGAGTTGTCATTAATAGCTCTCTGCTGAAATCTGAACTGGCTTCTTTCAGTATGCTGACAAAATCAAAACAGCAAAACTGCACACAGCAAAAATTTTTAACTTGCATTTCTTTTGCTACTTTAATGTAACAACATTTTCACAAGCTACAGTCAAAACCAATACAACAAATTTAATATGTCTAACTTTGATTTTTCCATAGACTACTTTTATGGTCCTTTTACAAGGCACACAGATTGTTTTCAAAAGGACAGTCAACACTGGCCAGGAGATAGAGACTACCTGCATTACTCTCTTCCATCTTTAAATCCCCCAGTTATAATTATAATTATCCTGTTTACATGCTGAGTGCTTTCCTATTGATGGTATTACTCAAAGCAAAAAAAAATCAGAGTAATTGAAATTACAAAAACTCCAGCTTTCTATGAGGCTTTCCTTCTTGACCACTGGAACTCCTCTATCATGCCTTCAGAAGTTTACATTTCAAGCACTATGCTTTATCCTTTAAAAGCTTTTCTATTATTTCCCTCGACTCAATTGCTCAGAAGAGGCAAGACTTTGGAACAGTCATGAGTTCTAACAGACTACAGAGCCGTGAGAAGAAAATAAAAAATAGCAAAATGCTGTATTTCTACACTTTTTCCATAAGGACAAATTTGTAGTGGTCCTGAATGCAAAAAGCAATCAACAAGTGAAATTTGGTTTGGTTTCTTTTAGTGATAAATTATGTGCACAGAGCTAAAAAAAAACATTTCCATTTAAAATTGACTTGCATAGTATCCTTGCAGAAACTGTCCAAAAGGACATGGCTAATCTTTGGCAGGTTAATGCCTGAAATTCTGGCATTGCAATTTTGTCTTTCAGTATTTACACCTTCAAGCATTGTCATCAAAATAACTATACAACACATTCAGTCAACAGAAAATTAAGAAAAACCTATTGTGTTTCATTGATCTTCAAAATATACAAGGGCAAATACGAGTCGAACGTTGATCCCTCACTTCTGAGGATGACACATGTAAAATCTATAATCCTTGACGAAAAGTGTGCTGATTTTCAATTTGGATTTTGCGTGTTACTGAGAGTTTGAGGAACTGAAAAAAATTAGGCAAATCTTGAGAGCTGGGAAACCTCAAGAACAACCATGTTTTGATGAAAATACTTCATCTCAGCTTGAAGAGAGTGACAAGAGTGTGGTTCAGTTGTTTTCAAATTATGTGACAGTGCTGAAGGAGTACTCTGCAGAATTATTATTTTTTTTAATATTGCCTACTCAATACATCCCAAGTGGGTCTGACAGAAAAGTCACAGCATAAAAGACAGAAAAAGAAAATGTCATTGTGACAGAGAAATTTTTCACTTGGGAAACATTTTCAAGCTTTTTCATTCCCAACTGGCTGAAGAGAATTATAAGTTATCAGAAACCTCTTATGATACTATCTGTTGTTAATGTTTTTAATATCTCCCCAGTAAAAACTGTGAAAGTAATCAAGACACTGACATTTTCTTTCCTCTTTCACTACAGCTTCTATCTGATGAAAACATAAACAGAGATACCTAGGTCACCCAGAAAAGATAAAAAAGGCTTTTCTTTTATTTTTTTTTTTTTGTAAGCTTGTGTACTTCCTGATAGTTTTGGTTATTAGTTTTGCACAATAATGTAACTTAGCTGTATGCTATGCTTTCAATATTTTAGAACTGACAGATTGTTTTTTTCTGGGTTAATGTTGAGATTATTCCTTGTGTATGGGGTTCCTGCTACTGACTTCCCTCAGCTTGGTCATGGAGAGACTGCCACAAAAGAAGATGCTAAAAAATGTTCATTTAAAAAGTGGAACAGTCAGAGTTGCTGAAAGGAGCAGAGTTCACTCAGGCATCCAGGAGAGCTCCTTTGTGCCAGTTATGGCTTCCTGGTACTCATCATACTGTGCAAGACTGAAAACTGTGCAAAGAAGCAACTGCTCAGAGAAGCCCACCGCTCTTAATGCCTAATAATTTGGACTGTGACAGGACCTTGAGATAAGATAAAGGTGGTACTATTGTCCAGTTATCCCAGGAGAAGTCTGTACCCAGAAGTGTGAGAGACTCCAATGCCAATGGCTCAAACAATCAAGGTGCGAGCTCACAGAGTAACCTCCCAGGTGCTGAGGGTGTGCACATCCAACACCTCAGGCCACCAGCTGGGTGTTGAACAAGATAAAAGGCAAATTCTGAGAGGCACTGACGTAACAGGAAGCTGTAATGTCTTAGAAGGTGTCAAAAACCCCTGAAGTGTCCCATGATCCAGTATTACATTATCTGGTGTAAAACTCCCCATCCTGGGGGAGGTACCAGGGGCATTTGTACATAACCTGACCATAATAAACCCCCTATGAACTTCCCTCACCACCCCTGGACTTCTTCCCTCACCATCCAGGGCTTTTCTTGACGGATCCAGACTGCAACCACCACTTTGGCAAGACTGGGACTCTCACCAGTGAGAAGACCAAAAGAACAGGACTAACTGGATACCATTGGAATCCATGGAGAGGTGATATTTTTTCTACTTAATCTGTCTCTGTGTCACACTCTTTCTCTGCCATCCCCTCTCTCTTTTCCTTATTTCTTTCTACCTCGCATTTACCGTTAAATAAAAATCCATACTAATGACTTCGGCATATCGTCTGGTTTGCACCTTCATTCAGGAGGTGGTATCTCTCTAGTACTTTTAAGAACCTGATCAAAACACACATCCATCTAGGAATAAAAGTTGCGAGTTTATTTGCTACATCCTGAGACTATTTTGGAAACCTGGTTTTTATGAATAATATACAAATGACATATGTGATTATGAACAGCCACTATGAAAACCTCTGTGTTGCAGAAAAGCTCTGCCTATGCATATTTATTATGTGCTGGCAGATTTAGGTCATTCCTCTGCCAAAACAGCGAGCGGGATGAATTCCTGCAATCACCTGTTCAGAACTGAAGACCAGGTTTGCTTGATTTTAAGCCTGTGTCAAGTAAGTAAGTGAGGGTAACTGTGGTCATCCAAGGCTTCAGAAAGGAACTTGGCATTTTCTGACAAGGAAGTGCAGGCAAGTTCAGGCAAATCATTTAAAATGTCATGACAAGGCATAGAAAATGTCTGGGTGCAGAACTGTATTCAGATATTTTAGTCCCGATGTAGAATAAATGTACAGAAGAACTTTGCTCTATAGCTGTAATTGATTCACCTCTATCTCCCTTCCCAAATGTTCCTGCGTAGTCAAGATTTGAGATTATAATGAAAATTGTTATAACCCTATAATTACTAGACATAGCTACATAACATCACAAAGGCAACTCTACTCACAGTATAATCTAATCAAACAAATGAGCTATCTTAGGCTTTTAATTTCAAGTGCTTCCCCACCTCCCAGCAACTACTATCATCTTGTTTAATTTATGTGATGTGAAGTATCGGGGTCATGCACTACTGGGAGGCAACTCAGTTTCATGTTTATTAGCAGGTCACAGACCCAGGAGCACCTGAGAAGTCCTCTGTCAACAAACTAAATCCTAACTTGAAGCAAACAGCATAGTGGCTAAGTGCTGAATATAATCTCAATGTGTTTTGTGTGGCAAAGACCACACTTTTTCAGACACATTCTCTGCAGAACTCTATGTTCAAACATATACAAAAACCTGGCCCCACACCACAGCTCACCTGAACCTGCAAAGATTTTTTGAGATCAAGAAGCAATGGTAGATTTCACCAGCGAAAGTACTGACCTTGTGACTGCATCACACCTGAATGAAATCTTCAGCATAAATCAGAACATACAAACACCTTTTTTGCCTTTCTTTATGAATAACATTTTCTTGGCAAGTCCTGCAGAAATTAACTATTTAGGTGGCTCAGCTGACTTTTAAGTCAGTAGCTACTACAACACACACTCAAACTGGGACATTCATTATCTAAGAATGCTACTCATTAACCAAAATTTTGGAAAATTATTTAATAACAACATGAAAACACTCCTTTATTAATGAAGGCTGTACTAGTATACTTCACTTAATCAGGACACAGATAATTAGAAAATCTGGTTAATTGGGACTTTTCCTAGGAAGCTGAATTAAACCAAATGAGTTTTGACTGGCAAGGGACAATGGTTAATTGGGATGATAATTCCACTTAATTGGTATGCCTGCAGGCAGTTAAGTGGTCTGTGAGGCTCAGAGGCCAATAACAGCCTTTCTTTCCTCAACAGACCTATGCTCGTCCAAAATCAGTAAACCAAAATGGTTTTAATGCCCCCATGTACACATCAAGCACTGCTCAAAAGATCACTCCCTTCAAGAGGTCACCATTGTAGGACTTTTAAGGAACCTGAGCTAAATTTTTCCAAACATGTTTCAACTCAGAGTGAGGAAATAAATTACCTAATTTTTTTCCCTGATGATGGAATATTTTACCACCAAAGTTTCTCTCAGCCCTCAGATTCCCATATTGGAACACAGTGTTGTGTGGGAAAGCTCAAATGCCCAAACTGGAATGTTTATCTTGAAAAGTTAAAGTTTTGCTTTTCCTTGATGAAGACAGTATTATGAGGTTCCCCCTGACCAAGAAATGAGTTTTCACGTACCTTTAAGACAACATCTTTAAAGTCCATACTCCTCCAAATGGAGATTTTTATTTCTTTCTGACACACAGATATTTCAGCTGCATTAGCCTCATTTCTTTAAGAAAATAGCTGAAAAACACATTTCTTATTATTCCCCCGACTATATCATAAACCAATGCTTAATTTAAAATTAAAAAGAAAAAAGAAAAGATAAAGACTTAAGGGTAAGTTAGGCAAGCATTCACACAAATTCCAGCTTTTCCTGGAACTTCGGAACTAACAACAGAAAGTCAGAGAGAAAACTGTTAAAGTTATGACCAAATATCTGAAAATTAATACACTTCAGTGTGCATTTATCACACTGAAGAAAACAATGACAGAAGAGTAAATGTTCAATATTTAACCACTGTTGGACTCTAGTTAAACAGACAATTTTAACATCTTATTTGATTCACTAGTAAGTTGCTGCTGATACAAAGGTTTAAAATATCAACAACTGTAAACATCCCTGTACATGAAGGGAAATATTATTTTTACAATATTCATTTGCATAATTTGGACAATTCTGTATTGGCCGATCATCATCTACAAGATGTTTCCTACATCCCTTTGGTAAATGCAGTCCTACAATTTGAGCCAGTGCATTAGTATGCCACTGTCTGGCTCTGCCAGTTCAAGATCTGAGTATTTTTAAAAGGAAATCATATAGAGTATTATGGAGGTTGGGGGAATGCGCATGTGGGGAGGGGGTTACACTTGCTTTCTTATAAAGTACCTTATTTCTTTGCAGGGACTTTTTCATGAAAGGAGGAAATAGGAGCCTTTTCTGAACCCCAGGCACATGAACTCTGTGAAAATGAAATGTCATTAGCAGCACTCTCAGAAATTTCCTCAGGATATAATCTCTAAGTCAGGCTTTTTAACTGGAAAAGAGACTGTTCAGTTGTTCAGTAATTTATATTTAGGGCCTTATAACGTATAAATTCAACTAGCAATTTCTACAAAAGGAGAATATACATAAGCAAACGCTAATAAGGTAATGAGAAAATAGAGTGCTTTCTATTAATATTAATGCTTTATGGCAATATCAAACTCCATCTTTTCTAACTTAACCTTGAAGAAAATAAATTGTTTCTCTGCTTTTAATTCAACAAGTAACTCCCCACTAAAATATCTCAGCCCTAACATACCTAAAGCCTTGCAGGGAATCTTGTCTCCGTCTGCAGATCTGTTCTTTGTAATGTTGACTGCTCCTTTGAGCACAGTGAGAGCTTATCAAATCCTGAAGAAATTGTTGTAACAGAGCCCTGACTGTTGGGCTGTTTATCAGTGCTGTGACATTTGCCCATGGACACACACGTTTACCCCTTATTCATATACATAAAAATGGAAACCCTTTCCTGCTATACACAGCCCATGGTAAGGATCCAACACGAAAGTCTTGTATTTCCCTGCAACACAATCTCATGGTCTCAGTCTGTTAACACTGTTACTAGAATTTGTACCCAATGGAACTCTATGCTCACCAATTCCACCAAAAACTTGGGTATGATCCTAGGTAAAAATGTAATTTAATCATTCTCCTTCTTGTCCAGTTTAGCTTGTTTCCCACAAACTACAACTATCACGAGGTAGCTTTAAACTGCAGTATATTGCTTGGAATAACCTAATTTTCTTACTATTTTCCCCAGACTCAACAAAAGAAGTCAGAATTACTGTTGCAAAAATGCAGTGAGATGCTAGTTTGAGAAGTCTTTCAAATCCTCTTTTTCTTCACAAAAGCAAAAGGCCCCTATGGAAGAGCTGAGTTAGAATTACCATATATGAAAACACAACAAAGATAATCAGTGAATTTCTGAAAAGACCTTGTAATCAAACTGTCATTCCCAGCAGGAGGAGGAGTCCCAGCTGAACCAGTCTCAGCAGACTGACAAAGGCAGGCACACTAAATCATAAGAGAGGGCCATCTCTTGTCCTCCAAAAACATTTAATATTAATGTCTTTGGAAAGCAACAAAAAATGCCATTTAGTGTCTTTTTCTCTGTCATCCAGTATTTTCTATTGTGAGTTTGAGCTTTCCTGCCAACTGTGCTTATTCCTGACTCTTCACCATCCCTGCTTTTCCAACCCTGCCCCCGACTTCACTCAAGAAAATATGGCAATTATCATGTGGTTTTGGGAGATTTATTTTTTATTTGGGAGGATTATTTTTTGGTTTTATTTGTAAATTTTGTAGCTAGGGCCAGTTATTTCTCAAACAATATGCATGAAAATGTGGTGTTGTCATGCAGCATCTTCTCACAACATCTTTGCAAGTATTGTGACATTTTCCATAGTTTTTTTAATAGCAATGAGCAAAAATTCAAATGGGAATTCAAGCCCTAGTTGGTTTGTTAATCTTAATGAAACTAAAGCTATTAATATTTTATCAAAAGTGTGAGCATGCTGTAATAACTAATCATAATTTTTCTTTGAAATAAAGAACACGCAAATCAATATATTAATGGCAATGTATAATTTTTACATGACATTTACCAGTTATTGCATATGCACTCCTAGAAAATACTCTCATCATACTTAAAATGAAAAATACAAAAAAGACAATTAGAAAGAAGTATTGTTTTCTCATACACTTTGGAATTAATTTTTCATGACTATGATAATACAAATATTTATGGCACACTTCATTTACAAGTTACTTTTCCTGAAACTTTAAAAAAAATTCAAGGCACCCAAATTTCTCATAGATGTTGGAACCACAGATAGTATCTTTCTACTGCTATTCATAATTTTTTCTTAATTCATTTAAATTAATTTAATTTTATTTATTACCCCTGTTTTTCTTTAACTTTTTGTAGTGGGTTTCTGTGGCTGGGTTTTGGTAGCAGGGGGGCTACAAGGGTGGCTTCTGTTAGAAGCTGCCAGAAGCTTCCCCTGTCCCATGGAGCCAATGCCAGCCAGCACCAGGATGGACTTCCTGCCGCTGGCCAAGGCCAAGCCAAT